>CM076578.1:1248115130-1248655712 GCA_034641835.2 Pinus albicaulis | reverse complement strand
TACGGACTAAGAGCCCAATCGAGCTCCTACTTCCACCAAAAAAAAGAAAACGATACAAATTCGAATGTGCGTGCTTGAATAAATAATAAAAAGCATTCATTCATAGAGAAATATTAGAACATGGAAATTACACAAGAATTCACAACAAACATGGGAAATTTGAGATTTCGATCTAAAAAAGGAGAGAAATTTCCAAGCACAGAGGAAGTGTGAGACAAATCTAAAGAAAGGATGAGAAAAATATGACAAAAATTAAGAGAACAACAAGATCATGCAATTCAACAATTTCATGCAAAGAGAAGTAATTCAGGTTGTTTCACTTCTCATATCACCTACTCCATATTGTATGCATTAGGAAATATGATTGAAAACAAGAAAAAATGGAGCATGAAACAATAGAACTAAGATAGAATAAGCATTGAAATTAATACCATGTAGTTAAAAATTGAGATTTACCAACAACTAAGAAAAATCACTTGGTGTGATTAATGGTTCATTGGAATTTTTTGAAACCAATTGAATTCATGCAAATCATGAACCACCTTTGAATTGTAATAGTTTAGGATAACCCACAAGAACTATGGATGTGATTTAACCAAAGAAAATTGTTACATTTCCATATATTATTTACATGAATTACAATTCATGGAAATTTATTTACAGGAGGGATTAGCAAAAATGGCTGTCACATAGGTGCTCTAAAACCTGTAAACATTAGTTTGATTGATGCTTTATATCATTATAAGAGTTAAAAGGGAGAAAATGTGTCAATATCTAGAATGAGCAAGAGTATCCCTCCTAATGTGCATGTTGAGAAGACATTCTTTGTTAAACATATAACAACATTAAATTTTCATGGCATCCATCATCATATATAACATTTAATGGTTCCTTGAATCCTAAATGATGATCCCTATCTTCGAAAACCTCACAAGTTTATTCTTCCAATCTTCACATGCAGGGTATGAGAATTTTTTAAAGACAACATGTTTTCTAAAGACATACAAAGTGTAGACTAGATTTGTGCTTGCATAAAAAGGAGTGTATTATTGCATATCACTATAATACTCCACATAACGCTCATGTCATTAATCAATATTAAATTCATAAATAATAAATACAAAAGAATTAAATTAGCATGCACATATTGATGATATGTTAGAAATGTTTACAAAGTTAATCTTCTTAGATTGTGGCACTCTAATGTCAATTAAATTCATCTAATTGTTTCTCAATATGTAATTGTTGACTATATTGCAAAATATGGGTCAAAAGTAAAAAAGAGGAACCTTATTTTAAACTTTGTCAAGATTTGATGAAAATAATTGAAAACATAAAAACATCGGATATCCTTCTTTGCACATGCATAAAAAAAGTATCTTGTAGAAACATATAGCCTTTAAAATCCTCTTACCCCTCCTTGTGCTCTACTTATTGTTGTGCTAAAATTTCCAACGATACATTCTCCAAAAAAAAAACACGGAAATCACTTGTGGCCCTTTTCACCACAAATGATAACAATGTACATCCATTGTTGATAAGACCTTGAAGCACCTTCCTTATTCTCTAAATCCACTAAAACCTCTATATCTTGATTTCTTTTTATTATTATTATCAACAATTTCATTGGTCTTCTCATACTTCTCATCCCACATTCTTCCACTTTTTGTTTGGAATTGTGAAATTATTTGTAGTTATGATAAGTTCTTCCTTTAAGAAAGTTCTTCTTACTATTGTTTTATGGTAATTTTAATTACACGTTTTAAAATGCTAAATGATAGGGTGCTTCTAACAAAGAAAAAAAATTCCAACTAATTTGATCTTATATATTAGACTTTCAAATATTAACATACATAAAAACTAATTTAATAGGTTCATTCTTGTATCATGGAGTGTGTATTTATGTATTTTATGATTTTTTAGTCACACATTATCTTATATAATTAAATTTGTATAAATTTATAGATATAATTTTTATTTCTCTCATGAAATAAACTTGACCCTTCAATTTGGTAATCACTAGCTTGATTTTTCAAGAATCTCCCATTCTCTCAAATTCAAAAGATTCTCCATATCATTAAGTTAGTAATAATTCCCTCTGAAATATGTATTTATACTTCATATATAAGAATTTAAACTTTAATTTCTATTAGTCTTTAGTTCAACAACCTTGCAAATTAATATACAATATCTTCTTCATCAACTTTGCTAGATATTCACATATCTATCTCGGATTGAGAAATAAAAAGGTATCATTGGACTCCAAGTTTGCAAAATTGCTAGAGAAGAATGCACAAAGAAAGGAGACAGTTAATGACTTGGATGCTTTATCATCAATTAAGGGTTGAGATCGGGATCAACGGTGACAGGATCAGAGCGATGGATTGGAAGAACGCTAGGGTTCTTGCATGTTGGGCCGCCGACGCCGACCCTGCAGCTGCTTCAGTTGCGTTCGACTCCGCCTCAGTTACTACGGAAAATCAAGGAGACACGAAGATCTTTACAACTATAGCTCAATGAAAATCACCTGTTCTCTTTCGGCATAGCTAGCTCTCGGTAATCCCTCGCCAAGCAGTCGCCGACACTATTAGGCACGAGGGTTACCGGATCACTCCTGAATGTGACTCCGAAGCTTAGGTAGCAACAGTGTTAACGCAAGATGCCGCCGCCTTCTGTGTCCAAGAAGTGACAAAACTTGTAGTTTGTCCCACCCTTGCGACCCTGCAGGGGCTCAGCTTCACGAATGGGCCGAACAGTTTTGTCAAGGAGCCGCCGCAAGTCGAAATTTTTCAGATCTAGGAGGGCCAAGCTCATCTTCCAGCCGCAATCAAAGCAAAATGCCTCTCGGATTCGGGGATGCAAGGATTAGGTACTGATCAGGCACAAAATCGAGGCGGGATGCTGAGGACCTCTCACCACTCACCCTCTTGCTTTCAAATCCAGATCTTACTTCTCTCTGGAAAAACGCTGTTGCTTTGGGTGTATGCTTCAGATCTGGTGCATGACCTCCTGCGAAAGCTTGAGCTCAGGTTGGGTATCCCCTCAGCCATTCAAAGATTGACTTATGAAGGTAAACAGCTCGAAGACCCTTTGCCCTTGTCTTATTACAGTATTGAAAGAGATGCTTTAGTGATGCTCACCTTACGTCTGTGAGGAGGAGCATCTGGGAAAACCTCCTCGACTCCAAATTTCTCCTATAAAGATGTGGTTCATGCACAACCCTCTAATAAGACTGACCAACCAGCTGAGGCTCCCAAGCCTTTCTTGGTGGACAAAATGAAGGAAACTCCCTCCATTGAAATCACTTATCCATCTCTGGATGATCAATATCAGACGTTTGGAGAAACAACCATCATATGCAGATTTAACGGACTATGGCCTCGTACTGCCGATCTATACTAGTGGATCCACTCCAACTGGATCAACAAAAGCAAGGTCTTCTTATGCTCGAAAGGCTTCTTTATTGTCGCCTTTTCCTTCAGCGAAGATTACAAGAAAGCCTTAATGGGAGGCCCTTGGTTCTGGGGATCAGCGGGACTTTTCCTCATCCCCTGGTTCCCTGATTTCGACCCCTCTTCAGCTGTCATCACCAAGCTTCCCATTTGGGTCCGTCTTCCAAATATCCCTGCTCATCTATGGCATTTCGCTGTCTTCCAAGGGATTGGGGATACATTAGGCCGCTATCTGGCTACGAACACCTCTCGAGGGGAGAAAGTTATATATACTTTTGGCAGAATATGTGCAGAAATAGACATTAGTAAAGGGCTGCCTGATCAGATCAACCTCAAAGTTGGGGACTTTCATTGGACGCAAACCTTAGACTATGAGAACACTGCTTTCAGATGTCGCCATTGCCATCAGACGGGGCATCTTCAGAATACTTGTGCGACGTTCCTCGACAAAAAGAAGAATATCCCGCGCAAATCCAAATCCAAGAACTGGAAACCATGTGATAGACCTCCAATGGATGACATAGATTCCTCTAGCTCTGATGAGGAGGAAATAGAGGTGGAAGCGGAGAATCTGGACCCCCCGAAGGACGCGCCCCCAGCACGCCCAGTGGATCCTGCTGCTCCTCCGATCTCGCAGAAGCGCACTCATGAGTCTTCTTCCTCAGATTCAGACAAGGAGACTCCTCCTTCTGCGCAGAATAGTTTGCAAGTGGTTCCTGTCCAGCCAGATCACAATAATTGGGTCACAGTCAGTAAAAAGAAAGGGAAAAAATGTCGATTGGGAGATTCTACCGATTCTGGGTCGACTCCCTAGTCTAGCTCTCTATTTTATGTTCTTCTTGTTATCTTTTTGCTTATGCCGTGGATGTTCATTGGGACCGAGGTTGATATCGCATTTTTGAGCCACTCTCTTTAGCTTCTTTAGTAAACTCTCCATTTCTTTTAATTTTATTCCCAACGCCTATTCTTTTCTAATCACTTAAATCTATTTCATTCTCTTCTCACAATCCCTTTTACTTGGCATTGGATTTTAATTGAAATGTGTGGTAAATGAGATATATGAAAAAAAATATAATACCATCCTTGTTAAAATAGGGATCACTTTTAGTTTTGGATTTATATATTATTTTGAAGAAACAAAAAAATTGTTGCTAAGAAGAACTAATTTTGAAAAAAGCCAAATGCTTCACTTGCTAAATGTCACTTGTTGTGAAACCAAACAAATCTTCAAATCTAGATTCACTGGTAAAATTTTGGGGTTCTATCTAATAATAGATCACCTTTATCACACACTCTTCAATCCTATTCCCAAATGGTTAACCTTTTTCATTTATTAAACATGTTTAGAGTGAATATAGATTATCATTTGTAGGACTATATTACTTAGGAAATAGGTGTATTGACAATTTACTCTCCAATTTTTCTAATTTTATTCTTAACACCTATTCTTTTTAAATAATTTTTCTCTTTCCTTAGCTTCTCACAATCCCTTTTAGTTGGCATTGGATTTTAATTCAAATGTTTGGTGAATATGATATATTAACAAAATAGCCCCAAGGGTTAGCTCAATCGGTTGAGTCTCAGTTGTTAAGTACTTTGCTGGTTGGGAGGTTATAGGATTGAATCTCCTTGACATCCACAGGGTTAGGCCTCACGTGTAAGGTTGACGATAGATCCCCTCGGAAAGGTCTCTCGATATTTTCAGACCGTGGATGTAATTGGGTTCATGTGTGCGGGCGCATGGATTTGTGAACCACTAGAAAAAAATGATATATTAACGAAAATATAATACCATCCTTGTTGTCGAGATCACTTTTAGCATATGATTTATATAGTCTCTTGAAGAAATGAAAGTGTTGCTAAGAAGAACTAATTTTGAAAATGGTCAAATGTTTCACTTAGTAAATGGAGAGATGGAGTTAAATATAGTAAAAAATATAAAATATAAAATATATATATATTTACAATTTATTTATTGATTTATTTTTTATTTTTTAAACATTATTAAATGAATAAAACAATTCCATTTTTTTTAGTAATATGGTATACTTTCTTGAAATAATTGATTAAATACAATAATTTGATATAAAGAAGGTTAAAATATATTAACAATTTTGAATTGTGATATTGGAAAATTTATAAAAATACATTTAAAATAAATTATTTAAAAAAAATAGAAATATATAACCACACATTATAGCAATACAATGCCTATTTCAAATGAAAAATTTTAAACACTTAAATTATAATATATCATTAAAATTTATATATAATTAATTTCTTTTGTTTGCCAAAATATATTTGAATGGTTATTTTGGAAGATTTAATTAAATCAGGTTACATAATTCAATTTAGTTGGTAATGGAAATATAATGTTTCCAAAAGCACTAATTTTCCATCTCCCTATATGCTCACATAGAATAATTTGAAAAAGTAAGTGGCCCATTATCCACACATATTTTCTTTTGCAAGGAACAAACATCACATAGTGTAATTAGGGGAATTGTATTAAAGGATCGTGAACCACATATCCACATACTTGAAATTTAAACACTTTGTATGTGCACTATTCACCTTGCACACATCATCGCTAGTAACTAATTTTTTTACTAACCATTATAAGTAGAGTAATTACTTATCTTTTACTTTGAAATTTTGCACACAAACATAGCTTAAAACTAGGAGAAAGTAAGTGGTCCTAATCCACATATCTTTTTTACTTGTTTTTCTCATTCCAATTCACACCACAACTAACTTAACTAGAAGGAAAGTAAGTGGCCATAAATCCACACAATTTTTTTTACTTGTTTGCTAACCAAAGCCATTATTTCATTTTATTTTGGGACTAGGAGTTGATGTTAGTAAAGAAAGAAAGTAGACACTTCCCCCCTTGCACCCTTATGGCGAACCTGTGGGGACTGTATTTTAAATCTTTCTCAAAGCACTAATTTTTCCATCTCCTGGCTATATGTGAGCACATAGAATAATTAAGAAAGAGTAAGTAGCACACTATCCACATGTATTTTATTTTCTTGCAAGAAACAAACATCACATAGTGTAATTAGGGGAATTGTAAAGGATCATCACATATCCACATCATTTCAATTCACACTTTGTATGTTCACAATTTCACTTGCACACTCCTTCAATCCACACACTTAGCTCACTTAAACTTGGTATAAAATGGTATCCTCTTTTGGAATCTTTGTACTTAGTTTCTTTGAGCATACATTATTTGCAGACCCTAAGTGAAGCAAAGACACTCTAAAAACAACCTTAACTTGAACACATTAAATTCCCCATAGAGGCCACAAGATAATTTATAGTTTAGGTTAGGACCGTGAGGGAGGGAACACATAAGTCGTTGTGGTTATTTTCACCTTGAAACATAGAAGTTGTCTTTTAGGGAGCTTAAAACCCTACATCATCCAATGA
Organism: Pinus albicaulis; assembly: GCA_034641835.2. NCBI lineage: Eukaryota > Viridiplantae > Streptophyta > Pinopsida > Pinales > Pinaceae > Pinus > Pinus albicaulis. The sequence goes on along the minus strand of CM076578.1, from coordinate 1,248,648,825 downwards.
TAGATCCAATAATGAAAAGAAACTTGTGAAGTGGGTAAGACTTAGGTGGAAGATTATCAGGAACCTCCTTCTTGTCTCCTAACACTTGGTAGGGGTTTTGGGTCTAAAAATGACAACCAGAAGCTGAGATTCACTCATTTCCACTTGACATAGGTAACTTAGTGGCCAAATATTAGGGAATATTTCTCTATAGGTAGAGGGTGCAAGAGCACTAGCCGCCTGAGGTAATTTTGGTCAGGCTACTGGAAGCGTCAATAGCTCTTTCGAGATGTAACCCTAGTATTTTAGGCCACTATAACCCTCTCCATACCTTGAATGGTTTTTTGGCTGCTAGAAGCGTCGCCTGTGACATTCATAATGTGCTACCAGTACCCTACTCTAAAATATTCACAAGGCCTAATTACTACTTGAGCATAAGGACGTTAGGTCTTTTTAAGAATTTTTCTCATACAAAAAACCTCACAAAACTTATTATTATTATTTCCCACATTAGAATTAAAGGGAAAATCAACCATTTATTTTTCAATTTTTCTTATGTATGTGATTCATTTGGCTTTCCTTAATAAAATTACCCTCACCATAATTTCCCACAAACTTACTAGGGAACCATAGGGGACCCAAGGGTTATCTGCCACTCTAGGTATTTACAAGACCTCCCACCATTACTAGGAGGAGTGTTTGGTCTCACCATTTTGGCACATAAGACAAGACCAAACCACCTTGTTTGGCACATACATTCATGGAGACACCTTATTGGGATCTAAATCCTCTCAAGGCACCCCACCACTACCCCTCAGGGGAATACATACACTACCCCGTAGGGTACTCCAACCAATCTCACCCTGCAGGGTGCCCCAACCAATACTACCCTGCAGGGTACACCTATACCAATACCAACACCAACACACAAGGTCATTACATAATGGATAACACTAAAAAGATACCATTTGTCACTTCTACCATTGGATATCCTTAAATTCAATATAAGATAGGGACAATACCCTACCAATCATATGATGACCTTCAACTTATGGTGATTTTTTAAATAAACACGCGTAAATATAGTATTCACTTGTATTATGATGGCGATTCACTTGAATTACAAGTACATTATTATTCAATTATGTAGGGATGGAAATTGATTAGCCACATGAGGAATACGATGTTCCCTATCAATCTAATCAACCACATGATGAAAAATATGTTTCCTATCAAGTTGATTAGCCACTAGAGGAACAATATGTGCACTATCGAGTTAATTAACCACTAGAGGAACAAGATGTGCCATATCAAGCTAATCAACTATCACTAGGGGAAAAAGATGTGCCCTATCAAGCTAATCAACCACTAGAAGAAGAATATGTACACTATAAAGCTGATCAACCACCAAAAGAACGAGCTGTGTCCTCTCAAGTTGATAGGATAACAAAGAGTTGTAGTGGTTTGGAAACGAGTGGAAGGTTTGCAGAAAATTTAGATTCAAGCACAGTAGAGGAACTTTGGGAGCCTATACTTGCTCATATTATTAGATAGGATGTCAATAACATCATTCGACAATATTTTAAGAAACATTTAGTTGTTGCACAAGCTAAGATACTACATGGGTTAATCAAACATAAAAAACTAAAACATGCCACAAATATTTTGGGTGTCCAAGATTCTAAAAGAAGGAAGACACGTATGAATTTCACTAAAAATATATCAAAGGTATTCTCTTTGTTTGGAAAATAAAGAACACTTGATGTTCAAGTTTCTCGTAGGGAAATTACAATTGCTATTGTTGCACCAAGTACATCAAGACAACAAAAGTTGGAAACCATGTCAAAATTTTTCCATGTCTCAAGAAAAAAATTTCACAAGCATACCAAATTCAGGGTTTGAGAAATGAAAATGATGAATTTTCTTGTTGGGCTCTTATCACCAGGCAACCCCACCAAGACAGGATGACAATAGAAATCATAGCTCTTGTGGTAGAGTTTTGAGAGAGTCATTCTCATGTTATTCTAGATAGAAAGCATGCAGTATGACATCCAATAGCCCAATGTGAGTATGTAGATCATGCTAAGCACATTGTAGAAATGACAGAAGCACTACTTAATTAATTTTAGGAAAGCAATCACCATGTGAATATATCCATAAGGATGTTTTAGAAATTGAAACCATGGTTTATTAGGCCTAATACAATCCATGAGTGTTGTTGTCAATATCATGTTGAATTTCAACTCCATTATGACACTTTTCGGGAATATTGCAAGAATAATTGCCATGGTGACCCTCCTCCTCCTATAGGGCGTGGTTTTGTTTCATCAATATTGTGAAAAAGGGAGTCAGAAGAGTTTTTTTACAAGAAAATATGTATAGGTGGGATAAGATGCATTGAATGTGGTGATTTGGAATTGTTACATAGGAAGTTTCCTATTGATCCTAACCAATACGGGATGTTAGATGTCATCGTCACATGAAGCAATATGAGCATGCCTTGGGAAATCAACCATCTTCTTAAACTTTGACGCCTAGGAGGATCAACTATGTTGCGGATGAGATTCTTATTTCACAATTCGTGGGGGTGTTTCAAAATGAGATCTATAAATATATCAAACACTCACATGGGTCCAAGTGGCAAGCTTATGAATTCAAGCATTCTCTTGAAGTATGCTATCCAGACACAATATTATTAGAGGTAGACTTTGTTGATAATTACAAACTTCCTCCTCAGACAAAAATTCAGAGTGAATACTATCACTTAGACCAAATTTCCATATTCTTTCATGTTCTGTACATACATGTACAATTGAATGTTGATGGTAGGAATAACACTAACGAGTCATGTGATGTGATTAAGGAGTATCATTTTTACATAAGCAATGATCGTGAACATGCCACATTGTTTGTGTAGTATTTTTTTGGCCTGATTTATGAATAATTAAAATAATGACATATCATTCAAAAAACATTGGAAATGGACAGATGGTTGTGCAGGGTAAGTCAACACACAATTTTTTTATGGTTGAGCCAGCTACACAAGAAGAAAAAAATTCAAAATACTTGGATTTATTTTGAAACATGACATGGAAAGGGTGAAAATGATGGTGCAGGTGCTTGTGTGAAGTGATCACTTAGGAGGTACCAAATAAGTCATGATGCAGATTGAATCAAATCATTACTAGAGGTGGTCAACTAGTGCAGATTCCATTTAGGACATGAAGGTCACGAATCTATTAGGCTCGTGCATAGGTTCTTCTGGAATGTTGAACTTGATAACGTTAATAGATTCATTCCTTGTTATTGTAATACTATAAAAGGAACAAGGTAATTACACTTAGTGCAAAGCAAAGACATGGGGGAAATATTTTCCATCGAGACAGGAAAACTCACATGTTTTGTGAGTTTTGCATTTGTGTTTATGGATGTAGAATTGATCAATGTGAAAAAAATGGGTACATGAAAGGATGGAAATATGTCCCTCTTAATCCAAAGGAAACTCATCCAATTTTGATGTGGCAAGGGATGTACAATGAAGATGCCATCGGTGTACTTGATCATGATCGAGTCTTTGATATTGTAAGAGAAGGTATGTGGCTCGTTTATCATTAATGGTTTCATCTACAAATTGAAATCTTAAATGTATTTAACTAATACATCTTTTGTATTTTGGTTGTAGGTGACATTTTTTCTATCATTGCCCCCTCAGGAAATGAAGATAACATGGATTACTATTTGATGTGATGCACAAGGTGAAAAGCATGTTGGTGCGACCGTATGAAGATGGGTAATTCACATACCAAATTCGAGACATGGTTGTTATGGGCCATTTTTTTGAAAAGGTTAAAAAATAGGTTGATCACATCATTTATAGAGATTTTATGCCTAAATACATATCTTGCCAATAGATTCTTCTAGTCATATTAGCTCGGATCAATCTCATAGAAATAAAAATAAAGAAAGGTGCCCTAAGGAGATGGAATATGACATAATCAAACCATGAACGTATTATGGAGACTTGCATTTCTATGAGCCATTGTACATATGAGTAGATGATGCAAATGGAAAGCCCTGAAGTTGCGTATATAGCCGTTAAGTGTAATATAATCTAGTATAAGAGATCAACATATGAATTTTGAAATTTATAAATGTGACAGTTGAATACTCTTGTAATTTGTAATTTTGAATAGAGAAATGTTTCCCTCTGGTCTAGGATGGATTTGTAATGGTGTATATATGTTATATAAGATTTAGTTTTCTTGAGGTGCTTAAGTTTCTAAAGTTTTCAAAATTTCAAGGAGGTTTTATTTTTAGGGATATGATTCTTATGTGAACCCCATAGATCGATAATTTAATTAAAATTTAGAATCAATAGGGATTTAGATTTAGATTTAATTAAATTTTTTTATATTATTATTTTTTAAAATTTCATGTATAGTATTCATGTTGAACATGGAAGAAAACCTATAGATATACATCATAATGGGTTTTAGAAAATCCATTTAAGTATCTAAGAACCAAGTTGATATAATATTATTTTACTTAAAATTGAAATTCAACTATCTTCGAAACACTTTTATGTTATTAATAAATTCCATGTGCCAGTTTGATATAAAAAATTGAAAGAGTTACACACATGCTTCATATTGGATTGTAAAAAGTGCAACAAATAGAGTATATATATATATAAAGCTCTTGTAGATATTTTTTTTTTTAAATGTCATGTATAGTATCCATGTTGAACATGGAAGAAAAATTATAGATATACATCATAATGGGTTCTAGAAAATCCATTTAAGTATGTAACAACCAAGTTGATATAATATTATTTTACTTAAAATGGAAATTCAACTATATAGGTTATGAATAACATTGAAATATTTTTATGTTATTAATAAATGTGCTAAAATAAACTTTCTACATGTTAAATATTAAATTTATGTAGTTCATTTTAAGTATCAAAGTACTTGCATCATAGTAAGATTATAGTTATTTTCTTAGTCTATGAAACTATAAATAAAAATTGTTATCTTTTTTAATAAAAGTTATACTATATATTTTTTCTAGCGAAATAATTAACAGATCCTGTTAGTGTCAGTCAGTTCTTCCTGTCACCAGTGATCAAATATGCTCTTACAAAGTTTTTGTTAGGGGTGTCGAGTTAAATTTTTATGGTTTAAGCAGGTCTTCAAATAAAAATTTGGTCACTGGCTAGTGTGTCTAGGACTATTACTACTCCTTTCAAAAACAAATTGTGCTGATCATTTCCATCTCTCAGTTGGATGAGTCATCACTGAAAATTCACCATTTTCATCTCAGTCATACCACCATGGTCCTCATTCAGCTTAGTGTCACCATTAGGTCATTAGGGTTTAAGTCCCCAAAAGTTGTCATTTCATTAAATACGGCAAATGAAGGAGTAGTAATAGGGAATTTGCTCAATAAAGTTTGTTTCAAGTGTAATTTATTTTAAATATGATGTAATAAGTTCTAATGTTCCAAAGCGACATAGTTTTCAAAGAAAAAGTGAAAAGCACTTGGTGGGCCACCACACCATAATGAAGAAAAAGACTTCCAAAAGCTATAAAAGACCATCAAAATAATTTCTCTCACTCATTCCATTGGCAGAGAGCTCTCACTCACTAGAAAAGACTTCCTTAGTGTAATATTCCCAAATGGAATAAGCAACAATATAGCTCAAAATAATGGAAATAAAAGCAAGTATTAACACATTACAAATGAGCCAAATGATAGATCCATGTTATTAAGAATAACAACAATAAATGCATACAAAATATTGGAGAAAAAACCCCTCAAGCTAGGCAAGGGAAGCCTCCATCAACCAAAATCACCAATACATGAGTTGTAGCTGCTACACAAAATGTCTGAAGAAAGTACACGTAGTTTTAGTGACTAAAAATGTAGTTGGAAAACATATATAAATGGATCTGATAATGTAATGCTCATACAAGGCCAAAAATGGAGATCTATGCTCCCATGCACTTTTCCTAGATAACCCAGGAAGGGTTTCCGGAAATGCACAAAATATAAATGGTGGATCTAAAGCCCTAGGGATAAATATTCACTACAACTGAAGCACATAGAAGGAGGTGGCTAAATCTGACGTAGATCTGAAAGGAACTCCTCCAATAGACTCTCTTAATGAAGGGCCGATCCCTTAAATGGAAAGCAAACACTCCAAATGAAGCACTAAACTCACCCCTGCAACAACTCACTAAAATAACACAGTCATGGACTGGAACTGCGCTGTAGGGGATGATGCTGCCTTGGCTTGATGCAAAAATATGATATGAAGCACAAGGACCTTCTTTAATGGTCTCCCAATGGAAATAAAGCTTCCTCCACTGAAGAAAAGCTCAGAAATGATCCAAAGAAACCCTCCACTGCTGCACCCTGCAACTAAGCACATATCTAAATAGAATCTGCACTGTAGAAGAAAGCTGTAGCTTGGCCAAATGCCAGAATGTGTAAACAATGCTCAAGAACTTCTCCTGAGTAGGCACTCTAAGTCCCCCGAGGATGAAGGTGGGATTCCTGCTTGGGAACACCCTTGTGCTAAATAGCACTGCAATCTTAGCTAAACAACTGAAGAGAGCCAAAAGTCTTAACAGACCACAAACATGAATAATCTAAAATATGATCACAATGGCTACCATCCCCTTCCTTATATTCTTGGCGAGCTTCCTCACCCTTGGCCCCACTCATTAAAGGCATTACTTCCATGCAAAGTATCTCCCTCCAAAACTGTGTTGTCCCTCATTGAATGTCCACTACTCCCATACCAGCGCTGTTGATTTGGTCAAATTTGACCCATTCCACATGCTTCTTCCCTTGTTCAAACATAGGGGAGATTTATCCATCTCTTTTGATGCCCTTCATTCACATTTGGAGTGGTTTTGTTGCTACTAAGGAGATTTATGGGTCTCCCTACCCTCTTATTCTTCTAACTAAGAAGAAAAAATTAGATTTTAATATTCCAATTAGCTGCATGCTAATTTATGAATATTACAATCCTCCCCTCCCAAATTTTGCTTGTCCTCAAGCAACTGCAAGGATAGATCAGAAAAATTTAGGGAACCTTCATTCCCATGTGCAGCTCCATCCTCCAAGCTATCATCCATATAAAATGAGTCACTCTCCAGAATGGTAATTCATAGAAAAACTACTCCCATATGAGAGGCTCCTCCCAAAGATACAAGTCAATCATATGGATAACTTCATAAGGAAATAAGTGATATAATTTACTAGCCATATAATGTCCCATGCTCCCCTTGAATCATGAATAAGTGTGGGAAGTTCCATTCCCAATGGACACATCCAACCAATGTGTCATCCCTCCAATCATGTCCCCACCAGTAATAAGAACATCATCAACATATGGGATCATAGTCAAAGTCATGCTAGCTGCCATGTGTAGTAATGGAGAAGGAAAATGGTCCCTTAAGTGCAATTGGCGCATTTTTACTCCTAACTGCATCGGAATATGGCATGATGAGTGGTTTCCTAACCACTTGTTTTCTGCCCCAATCCCCTCACATGCTTGGAGAAGGTGTATGATGTATGGTGCAAATTAAGCACACCCTGCATAAGATATCTTCTCCCCAAGATCTCCTAGGGAGTGGCCATCATCAATGCTTCTTATGGCCTCAAGTAGACCATGAAGTCTAGAAGAAAGAGTGCCCCCTCTTGGAGCAATGCCTTGCACATGAATGGTAAGGAAATGCAAATACATAGTAAATGAATCATGATGCACATAAATACAATCTTTACCATGTACTTGGTTCAAGCTAGTGAGGTGGCTCATCGATGGGCCTCCTCTCACCCCCAATGAGAAAGGAAGTGGCTATGATAACTCTACCAAAGATTTATGTCCCTCCTTATCATCCAAACAATCCATGAATCTCCTCATATGATGGTGCATCTCCTTTTTGAAGACTTCCCAAATGAATCCCTCCAGGATAGTATGATATGCTCAAACCAATAGGTTTGGAGAGAAAAACCTCATATGCTGCATCTAGTAGTTTCTCCTTGAGCTTAGAAGCTCTATTCAAGAAGATCCTACTTTGAAAGTGGATGACCCTATCTTTCATTGCATATCTCCCATCAGATAACTGGCCATCAAGTATTCTGCATGAAAAGAGATCCTTGGAGTATTCCACTAACAACTGGGATCTTCAATAAGGGTCAATACTCAATAATGATAGCGCTACTTATCTATCATGTAAATCACCTGTCATGTTGCTGCTCTCCTCTTTGACATCACCCATGCCAAAGTCATACACCAGGATGCTGCAATCTTGCCTCTACTGCTCCTCTCGCAATTGCTCATGCTCTAGTGAAGGTGGAAGTTTTTGGAGGCTAGCCTTCCATGGGAAGCTATCACCCATCAAAAAATTTCTGAGTTTGGCCAATTTAAGCATGAGTGGCCACCAACCTCTACCAAATATGGAAGATTCCTTCCAATGTGGAAGTAACTTCTGATCCTCCAAAGCCATGGAGTGGTCTCCTTGCACCATGATCGTGCCATCCATCCCTGAAATAACTTCTCTCAACACAAGATGTTTGGTGTGAGTGGGTAATACTGATATTGGGAGAATGCCTCCCTCCTCCTTTTGCCTACCCCAGAATCTTTGCGCTATGTCAAGTCCTCCCAAGCTCCTCACCCCTCCGGAATCTATGAGTGGTGTAGCCAGATGTGAAGCATCTCTTATCATCTCCTGATCTGGTGGTCTCCCAGGTGGAATGCCTCCATGTAATGAGACATAAATGTCAAGAGTACACTGCATATATGGGTGGACTACTTTGTCCTTTCTCTCACTGCGCAAATCAGTCTGCCTCTTTTTTGCATCAACCTTCTGAAATAGATAGGGGTGTGTTCTCCTAATCATATGATGTTGGCCATCCTCCCTATCTTCTTATTTCATCTGCAAGGTCTCACAATCTATCAATAATGGCACATGCTGCTCATGGATTATGCCTTGATCTCCACATATGATATTCTTTGGAACTTCTTGCAAGGATAAAAGAACTCCTCTCATTGGAGAAACTGCTCCATCTTCCTCTCCATGAGGTACTAGACCTCTTACCTTGTCTTCCCCTTCATCATGAATGGAGGTTACCTCATCATCATTAAGAGGCTCTTTGTCTTGATCTTCTTTTGAAAAATGGATCTCCATGTCCTCCCTTTGAGAAAAGAGCTCTTCTTCAATTGGGGTTCCTACCTCTAGCAAGGTATTCTGCAAGATTTTAATCCCCTCAATAGCATTCTGGAATGGAATTGGGTTTATGGATCCTTCAAACTCATGCAAAGGTTTTGTTTATTTAGGCTTGGATAGCTCAACCAAGGATGCTCCAAATTTTTTTCATCAAATCTTTTCACTATCCTCCTAGTGAAATTTGCATAAGCAGACACATTTACATAATTCAAGGAATAATTTTCATAAAACCACCAGGCATAATACTTGCCTTCAATATGAAGCACTGCTACTCTAATGGCTTCATCTTCTGAAACTTGGTGTTGTTGCAAAAAGGTGTCTAACTTCTTCACCTAAGCCCTAACTATACATTTAGGTGATCCATCAAAAGTAGGTAGGAAGAATCTACCCAAATCATGCTGCTTGCACCTCTTGATTCTATTCTGATTTCTAGGTCTTCTATACTCCTTGATCTTGCCAAACCCTTCAAAGTTTAGATGATCTTTGAACCTCTGATATTGAGATTCATACTCTTGAAGATAGTCACCAAGAGTCTCCTCCTTTGGTACATCTCCTTCCTCCATCTCTATTGCTATGAATATAGGGATGGTAGAGCATTGTAGATATTATTGTGTGGCTAAATGCTCACACCCATAATATGAAGAACTGGAGGTTCCTTCATGTGAAAATATTTTTGAGGGATATTCATGTCTTTCCCTCTTCATTCCCTTGATTTCTTTGTTAAGCTCATGCATAGTTTGGAGAAAAAGTTCTGAAAATTTATTTCCCTCCATTTCTCCAAATAATGGAGACTTGTCTTTGTCTCTTCTTTGAGTCTTCTCTTTTCTGTGAGAAGCTTATTCTTCTTCTGATAACATAGATGCAATGCCTTCACAGGCTGAGCCAAGATTATGCTCTGATACCACTATAATATTCCCAAATGGGATAAGCAGCAATATAGCTCATAATAATGGAAATATAAGAAAGTATTAACACATTACATATGAGCCAAATTATAGATCCATGTTATTAAGCATAACAACAATAAATGTATACAAAATATTGGAGAAAAAACCCATCAAGCTAGGCAAGAGAAACCTCCATCAACCAAAAGCACCAATACATGAATTGCAGCTGCTACACAAAATGTCTGAAGCAAGTAAATTGAAATTTTAGTGACTAATATTGCAGCTAGAAAACATATATAAATGTATATGATAATGCAATTCTTATACAAGGCCAAAAATGGAGATTTGTGCTCCCATACACTTTTCCTAGATAACCCAGGAAGGGTTTCCGGAAATGCACAAAATATAAATGGTGGATCTAAAGCCCTAGGGCTAATGATTCACTGTAGCTAAAGCACATAGAAGGAGGTGGCTGAATCTGATGTAGATCTGAAAGGAACTCCTCCAATAGACTCTCTCAATGAAGGTATGATCCCTTCCATGGAAAGAAAACACACCAAATGGAGCACTGAACTCACCCCTGCAACAACTCACTAAAATAACGTACTCATGGACTGGAACTACGTTGTAGGGGATGATGCTACCTTGGACTGATGCCAAAATATGATATGAAGCACAGGGACCTTATTTAGTGATCTCCCAATGGAAAGAAAGCTTCCTCCACTGAAGACAAGCTCAGAAATGACCCAAAGAAACCCTCCACTGCTGCACTGTGCAACTCAACACATATCTAAACGGAATCTGCGCTGTAGAAGAAAGATGTAGCTTGGCCAAATTCTGGAATGTGGAAATAATGCTCAAGAACATCTTCTGAGTAGGCACTCTAAGTCCCCTGAAGATGAAGGTGGGATTCCCGCTCGGGAACACCCTTGTGCTAAACAACACTGCAATATTAGCTAAACAACTGAAGAGAGCCAAAAGTCTTAACAGAAAACAAACATGAATAATATAAAACATGATCATAATGGCTGCCATCCCCTTCCTTATATTCTTGGTGAGCTTCCTCACCCTTGGCCATACTCATTAAAGGCACTACTTCCATGCAAAGGATCTCCCTCCAAAACTGCGATGTCCCTCATTGAATTTCCACTACTTCCATACCAACACTGTTGATTTGGTCAAAGTTGACCCAGTCCACATGCTTCTTCCCTTGTTCACACATAGGGGAGCTTTATCCATCTCTTTTGATGCCCTCCAATCACATTTGGAGTGGTTTTATTCCTACTAAGGAGATTTATGGGTCTCCCTACCCTTTTATTCTTCTAACTAAGAAGCAAAAATTAGATTTTAATATTCCAATTAGCTGCATGCTAATTTAGGAATATTAGACTCAGCACTTTCAAGACCAAAAAATACTCCAAAGAAGTGATTTCAAGCTGCCACACTACGTTTTCAGGTAGCCACATTGCGTTTTCACCTCTACACTGCATTTTCTATCCTTCAAGAAACAAATAAGCTCCCGAGGGTTCTGAGGGGAATATGAAGGTTTCATTAGCTGTTTTCATGTAATTTTAAACAACTGGGCACTTCCTATCATCTTTATTTCCTTGTTTTTATAGTGCAAAGCCTCCATTTGTCCCCATGTCGCATTTTGGTGGGTGAATCTATTGTTTTTAAGTTTGAAGGATAAATACCTATTCCCTACACACTATAACCTCCCTCACACTTAAAAACCCTTGCCGAAACCCTTACACTCCCCTACTCTCATTTCCCAAGCCCCTTACAACCAAACCCTAGCTCCACGTTGCGTTCTGGGCAGTTTCTAGGGTTAGGACTGTGTTAATTTTCCATAGGCTAATTTCTACACTCATTTCATCCCTTTCCACTTCCCTAAGCTCCCTAAAACCCCTAATTACTTCCATAAATTTTCTTACCCTCATATCCCTTCCCTAACCCCTTCATTCCTTCCCCTCACTCACTACCCCTATTTTTCTCTCTAGGGTTTTTTGCCTTGCAAACTGTCAACATGGAGGGAGAAAGGAAATATTATAACAAGGGAGGTCAAGTATCAAGGTTTGAACCACTCAAAACTCATGAGATTATGTCCTCTTCATTGGCCAAGCAATGTTTTCAGAATGTAGGGTGTTTAGGGTTTTGTGAGAAAATTCAAAAAGTCAAATATCATGCCAAGTTTACAAGCATGTTTGCCACTAACCTTAGGAGAGATAAAGTTATAATTGTAGGGGTAAAATTCACAATCTCAATTGAGGCCATAGATATAGCTACGGGGATACCAAACAGTGGGGAAAAGTGGTTTAAGAGCCTAGATTTAAACGTGTAGAACTACAAACCCTTCATAGAAGGTCACTACAAAGATTCCATTAAGAAAGTGTTTCATTTTGGTCAACTACTTGATAAGTTTTCCCCATTGATGAGGGCCATTTTGAAGTACTTTACATGTGAGGGTAGATTTTCTAGATTATATATCTATCATGTCAGATTTCTCATGCACTTCACATGGGTAAAACCTCTCAACCTATCATACTACCTCTACAAGAGCTTGGCTAAAATGGAAGAGAAAGTGCAACAGAGACAGAGTGATCATCAAGCCAACATTTTTCACCATGCCCTCATAAAAATAATTGTCTTACACCAGCTTTCATATAATAACATCACTTGGGATACATTCATTCAGTCTAATGTCTTTCCCCCCCTGCTAGTCAGCCTACTAGCCAAGGTACGTCATCAGCAACACCATTAGCACCAACCATCCATGCAAAGGGAGATTGGCTCATCTAGCAAAATTTCAGTGAAGAATACACTTAGGGCTTTGGTGACTCAAATATATCAGAGAGGTAGGAGGCTTGTGTTTTCTCCAAACATTGTGGAAGGGGCCAAGCCTACATTAGCAGAACAAAGATCATCACCACAACATGAGACACGTTTGCAAGATGAGGAGCCTTTCCATCTTGACATTGACATGGCAGACTTGGAGATGGATGAAGAGTGAAAAACATCAGAGAAGGTCATCATGGATAAATATGCTGAGATCAGAGAACTAAAGGACAAATTTTCTAAGGCCAACTTCTTGATTTAATTCCTAGAGCAGGAGAACATGTAATTGAAGCTAAATCCACTAATTTTGAATAGGCATAAAGTTGATGCTAACAAAGAGGATGAAAAGGGAAAAGGAATAGTTGATATAGATGAGTCAGATGAGAATGAAGAGCATGTTAGAAGGAATATTCCAAGAACTGGAGGCCTAAAAAGGGCACTTCAACAACAAAGAGAGGCATATCCAACAAAGACAGAAATGATAGTGGATGAGCTCATACTAGTAGACATTAACCAAGATAGGGAGTATTGGCTTGATAGAGTTAATGGTAATTTGGAAAAACTTCTGAAGAAGGCTAATAATAACAATAAAATTCAGAGACACATGGCCATGCACTATTACAAGAGAAATCAGGTCTCTCTGGCCAAAATCAAGCAATTGAAGGCAAAACTCAAAGAAACCCTAATGAAGGAAAAGGAGAAGGGAAAGTTGGATTTTCTAGCTGATTATTCCTTTATAGCTTAGCATTCCATATCAGGTCTTCATGAAGAAATTTTGGAGCAATTTTGGGCAAATGTGGACATTTTTTAAAGTTTTTGGATTTTTTGACAGTTTTTGACATAGTCACTAGGTCAAAAACATAGCGTACCCCACGATGCGCTTTTTATGGGGGCCTCCAAATGACAAATGGTTTGCATATTTGGATTTATCATCACTTATAAATCACTTCTAGCCCCTGGGAGAAAACTTCCAGTAGGTCCTGGTAGGTGAAAAGAGAAAAAAACCACTCAAAAAACACCTTTCTGCCCTCTTTTTGAACAGCTCGCTGCACTTCTGGAGTACCTGTGGGAGAATGGAATTTTGAGGGGCTAGTAGTAGTATTTTTTAGTGTTTGAGGACTCTATCATGTAGCAGACAGGAATGTATTTCTCCAGTGTCTTTCAGATCATGATTTGGACCTTGGGAAGCCCTCCAAAGTCCACTTCTACCAATTTCACTGTGTTTTCTCCTAGCACGCTGCGTTTTTGCCTGAAAGTCACTTTTCTGAGTTGACTAAGTCCAGATTCTACCTCCACTGATGTAATTTGTCATTTTTGATGTTGTGATGATGTAATCATGTGTAATTATGCTGGTTAGAGTAAAAATTAGGTGGACACATTCTTTTAAATGTCATTATGGTCAAATGTATCAGTTTCTATGAGAGTTTGGTTAACCTCCCTAGTCTTTAGGTTTTAGGTGAGGGGATCATGTGAACTGATCCTCCACTCTAGGATTAGACCCCTGAGAGAGGGAAAATGGTTATTTTGTCTGTATTTATGCATTTATTAGTCATTTTGATGGTTGGACATCAGAGGGTGAGACTATTGTAGCTTGTGCTTCAACTTTTATTCATAAAATCAAAGGACAGTTGCAGCTATTATCTATGAATTCATGTGCAGTGAGTTTTTGATGTTGTATTTTCTCTGTTATATTATTTTATAAATGATATACATGTTCTCTTTCTATACCTTGATTTCTTCAGTGATCTTCCTAAAAGTTTGATAAGAAGAATAATTCATAAGCTCTATTTTGTTTGGGAATATCATTTTATGTTTGCTTCATTCTGTTTTAATGAATTCATGACACATGATCATTGAGATCCTCCTTCATTTTCAAACCATATATTACACTGAAAAAAACCTAATCCCATCACTAAAGAATTTCTACCTTACTCCTTTATATATTTGCAGTTGTAACCCTTTGATATATTTGACCTAGCTACTTGGTTTTCATCCCCGATCCAGTAGAAAAACCATGAAAATTTAAAAACAATAGATCTTACCTAACTAGCCTAAAATACACTCCTCATCCAATCAAACCATTTGGTTGTGATTTCATAGAGAGAGCCCTCTCTGGTTTGGTAGGGCTAGCTACCATATAAAAGCTTTGTTTTAGGTTACCTTTGTCGATATCCTTTCTCAGCCTTGGGACATTGTGGAGGCTAACAAATCCATAAACTAAAATTTAATGAAAAAAAAAATTAATAATCATCCATAAATTGAAATAATGAATGTATCAATAAATTGTCCATATGAAAATATATTACATTACATGAACATCCATAAGCTGAAATAATAAGCATCCATAAATTGAAATAATATTCACACATCCATAAATTGCGCATGTATGAAAATATACAAAATTTGTATCACATGTGAATGTGCCCTATGAAATGGGCCTCAAAATATACAAATTATCTAAGATTCACTCTAGAAAGTATCACTTCTAGAACACTTATGTCGATTCCTCTACGAAAAGTAAGCATTCGTAATCTAGTACTGCAGTATAACACATTAAAATTAAAATTAATTAGAACATTATTTGTACAAAATAAACAATCTGGAAATAAATGATTTTTAATTGTGCATTTAATTAGTCCCTTGATTGTGCCTTAGTCAAGTGCAAACAAAATTCAGGTGGGATGGGGTTCTGATCAATCTTGGTTTGGTGGTCCCTTGCCCATGGAGATGAGTGCAATTGGAAGTCAAGTGGGATGGTGGTCTGATCAATTTGGATTTGGTTCTCCCCTGCTAGTTGCTTAAATATTGGAGACTGCATTGATGGACCCACATTGTCAATGCCTCCATACCTAACATCCCACTCATGCGTTTATAAAACCGCGCGATCAACACCATTATGTATCTGGGCCAATGTACACAATGGAAAAGAAAAATTATAATTAGTCCATAAATTAATTAGCATGCATACATGTAACTTAAAAAAATAAAATGGCGAAATCTTAGGAATAAAAAAGTTTACGTCAATTGTTGGTCCATGTGGTTGTACATAGTGACTCTCCTCCACATGGGCGTTATGAGGTGGAGGAGATTGATCCATGGAAACATGCACTAGAGGAGGCTTCTCTGGTTGATCAACTTCCCCCTCGGATGACCTCAGAAGCTCATCCATGTAGTTGGGATGTGTATGCATGTTATCGTGAACTTATTAATATAAATTCAATATGATATAACTTATTAATACAAAAAATGTATAATTTGACGATAAGAGTCAAAATTTATGTATATATGTACTTGGTCTATTTCACATAGGAGGTGCATCCTCTAAGTGTCCTGGATTCCATCATGACACACACTTGCATATCACAAAGATAGGCATGCCATATACTCTCGAGATATGAATCACCATATAATGGAACTGGTGGGTCACGAGGCAACACAAGTGGTCTACTCATTTCTCCACGTAATGTGACATGTGCACTGGCCAATGTCCTCTACATGTTATCTGCAATGGTAGGCTTGGTCTTAGCGTCGAGTTGTGAGAAATTTTCTGTATCTGTTGGAAATAACATGCTCTGAGACAGTCATGGAAAATATCTCAGAGGTGGTGTTGCATGCGCAGGGTCTCTACGAGCCTTTACACAATCATAACTACATCCCAAGTTGGGTCCATAAAATTTAGATCTGGTGCTGGTGTCATCCAGCATCATATGTAGCACAAAATCCACATATATATGCTTTGCAAAGTGAATGGGGGCCTGGTCATGGTGGGGGAGCTATCCCCAAGCTCCATTGAATCGATAATAAACAAAATGGGTTGCATCAACATTCTTAAAAAAATTGAGTGGAATCAGACCAACATGTTTAGCATGACGGTCCAGAGGGATGTCAAAAAAATCCCCACGAAGGGATAGATGTTTCACTGTGGTCCTCAACGTTTCCCTGTTGAGGGTTTGAAAATCATAACATAATTTAACATATATAAAAAAATATAAGCATAATAACATATAAATTAAATTCAAACACATCAATTTAATACAATTTAAAAATTAAATACAATTTCAAGACATAAACACAAAGTTTAAAGAGGATTTAAAAATACAGGAGGTGTACCTGAAACTGGTTAAGAAGGTCCACTATATGTAATAGGATCATCCACAAAGACAAAAACACTACCTCTGACATTCTGACTGTTGTCAGAGCCAATATCCATGAGTGGAATACACACTCTGGTTGGGCTATGTGATCTATCGCGAGGCTAACCATGTATAGCAGATCCTCCCACATTTTGATGACCTGCAGTTGGGGGGCGTTTAGGAGATGCCTCTGCAAATTACATATAATACATATATAAACTATTCCAAGAAAGTAACATGGATTAAAATATTATATATATTACATATAGCAATCTGAAGAAAAATGTTGATTTAGAAAGGATAAGATGAAAAACCATTTCAACCTGGCAGAATAATCTAGCATGAGTCCAAACGTGAATTTATTTTATTAACACAACTAACTAAAGGTTGAGTTCCTACAACACAATCGAATATAGTCAACATAACTTACAGCTTTATTTCTAAATAAATGATTTTATTCATAAATAGCCATAAATATACAAAGGTATTAAAATAAAATCCCATTTTCAAATCCATTGTAAAATTTACAAAGAACTAAATACTCCATGTTATAGCCTATAATGTTTGACTTATTACATGATATGCAATTAGTAGCACACAAGATAATGAGTTTGTATAATGACACTGCATAATTACGTCAGTATGCCTTTGCCAGTCTTGGGGTGGTAAAATCACAATTTTACCAATGAGAAGCATTTTTACGCTCTTCCAAATGCTATCAGAATTTGGACATGTGGCACTTCATTCCAACAAATGGAAATCTCCATTTGGATTCTGGCCTTCCAACGACATTTATAGGACTTATACCTAGAAATTTTCTTTACAACAAGGCGTAATCTTCAGCGCCCGATGACGTTATTTTTTCCATACCGCCTCGGCTGAGACGAGGTTTTTCCATACTAAGAGACTTAAACATGTTCATCATGAGAGATTTTTCAATGCCAATAACTTGGGAGACTTGAATGTGAGTCTGGTTGAGTGGACATTTTAAAGATAATGTAGTACTTCCATAATGGCTGTCTTGTATTGTTTTTCATATTCCAATTTGTTGTTAAAATTTTCCTTCAATTTCAAGAATTCAACTTCGCCATAATTTCATCTATTTTCATCTACCTTTCTTCAGAGTCTGACATTTCATTCTCTGCCATATATTCTGAGCGACTCCTCTCCTTTCATATTCTTCAGATTTCGCTAATCGCATTTGTTCTTCGATGAGTCTGTTCATCTACCTTGCAAAATTTCACCACTTGTCAATTTCATCTTGAAGGAATTGATTAATTTATTTGTTTTGTAAATAACGTAGTAAGCAACGACTTGTCTTCCTTTTCTAACAATTATTTTGTATAATGTTAGATTTTATTTTCCTTACTTCGTGATATATGACTAATTCTTTCAAATTAAGAAATGGAAAATGTTTTATTACTTCACTTATAAGATTTTCTATTATAAGCCTGGTTGTAACTTTCCAAAAGTATGGTGTTATTGATTTTCACGTCACTTGTGTATAAGTATTTTCAGCTATTTGTCATCTACCAAAACTTATTGAATCGTAAATATCAATTCTTCTCTAACAAGATTTAAATATCACATGGAGACATCATTGAATTGGCAAATTTTCTTCTATTTTCATGAGAAAGGCTAACCCCAACCAACCTCCAGGCCGTTGCACTTTAACACATAAGTTATTCTCGAAGTGCGACGCCGGCTACCGTGTTCTCTTCGATGAGGTTTCACAAACATACCATTTTTCTCCTTCTTCAGATATCGTCTTGCACAAATGGGGACTTTGCAAGATAGGCTCCATTGTTCTCCACAGAAGCTCGTGCACATATGGACATCAACCATATGCATGTTTCGTACATACCAATTCTATCCTCGTTATTATTGTCCTATGTCCATTTTATTTTTCTTCTAATACTAATATTTCATTCTCTTTGATGATATACGTTCTTCTGTAGGTCAAGCGGTCTCTAGAGTTCCAGAGGTCCAAAGATATTGTACCATTGGTCATACCCATCCCCTCTTATTATCTCCACTTCCATGCTCCAAGCACCACCCTTCTTCCTCTCATCGCTGTCTTCCTGGAAATCATGATTTCCAAAGACTCCACCCTGAATATTTTCAATCTGCTTCCTACACTCTCCCCACCCGTGGGAAAATCTTGGTCCGGTTAGCGCAGTGATTTCAAACACCTTCATGAATATAGCAAGGCACATGGTGCTAGAAAATCACTTGCCTTGACCTTGTCGACCGCGGGGACATAATCAAATCCACAGTTTTCACTTTCAATGAATCTTTCGTAACTTCACATGCCTTTATTCAAGCACATCTGTCACTGGTTGTGTGAATGGTACTTTCAGAAGGTCCTTCTAATCCTACCATAACTATCTAAGACGCTGTTTCAAAATCCTTCCTTTCCTTTCATCGTATACTGTTTTAACTTGTAATGAAGACGATAATAATTTTCCAATTTTCACTTTCCGTAATAATATTTTAAAACTTTCTGTCTTAACTCAATCGTTGATGTCATAGGTATTTTCGCTGCTTCCTTCTACTTCATATCTGAGAGATACATGATTTGAATTGTAAAAACTATATCTTCGCTTATATGTTCAGTGAGAAGGACTGTCACCTGTGGATGCAACACCGCTACGATAATAGCTACAATGCATCAACTTCGCATTTGCTCAAATATGCATTTGTAAATCATGGGAGAATGATCGGTTCACGATAACCATTCGCATTAACTTCAAGCATCGCTTTTTATAAATCCATATATCAAATAAAACGAAATAACTCAAAAATGGTTTAACAAGATAAGAGAATTTTCAGCTTCATTAAATGTAGTAATAAGGATCGGTAAATCTAGAAAGAGGGCTCCTCAATAGAAAAAATTGTTTATATTCTCTTTAATGCCGTCAATTTAAAAACTATGGATTTATTCTCTAATGGTAATTAACAACATGGATGATTTATACTTTCATGCCCCCACATTGATGGGGATGCAATGTATGAAAATAGTTTTACGACAAGATGAAAACATTCGCGAGGTTCAAATGTGAAGGGTCTCGATCGAAAGTGACTACCTTCTACATCCGATCTAGAAGCAATGTCTTACACCGATGTACTTCTGAGTAACATATTAATTAACGGCTATAATCAGATCTTCTCTGGCATCTTCAGCGACTCGGTTTCCTCTCAACTGATCTTAGCCGTCGATATATAGGTAACAAAGGATAATTTACACTATCTTTAAAGGCTGTAAACACCAATGGTTTTGAACGCGCTTGTTTCAAATCTTTGCACGGTAATAACTCTTGTTGATGCTGCATCGATCGTTCCTCTGCATTTGTTATTCGCTTCAATTAGTCATTATCGTTTTAGAATCAGGCATTTCATTTATCGCTTCATTTTTCCTCAGTTCCATACATCCTTCCCATATCTGTTGAATACGCTCTTCATGAGATTCATCGATGTTTGAATGCTTCATCTTCTTTAACTGTTATTCATCACTAATTTATAATTTATACCATATTGATTCATAGGTGCAATGTTGATGAAAGAGCTTATACTGAAAGTTCTTTCGCGTTGATATAAGTAAGTCATTAAGCTACTTGACGATTAAATTTCATTCACAGAATGCAGCCTAGTGGTTTTGGCACTCGCGTTAAAGTTTTGTTGTACGCACTAAAGCATCGCATCGCAGAATTGAAAGTTTTGTTTTTCCTGCGATGCCTTGTGTTTAAAGTTAAAATCACTAAATCTAATTTGAGATGAGGGTGAGTGAGTGTATGGTTTCGCAACTGAACCCATAAAATTAAGTAGGATTTTTGTGTTCTATACGTGAGTTTCAGAGAAATGTGTGCAGTCATTAGTAGTGGAAAGACATTTAGTTGTTATAATGGGCCCTTCTGCATTGAATTTAAATTAAACCTACAAAATTGCCATTTTAGCTATTGGGAATAGTATTTTCATATGTTTATTGAGATGAATGGCGTTAAGAATCAATTTCTTCTGTTTTTACGCTTTCATCTATTTAAATTTTTATTTCTAATATTGTATTGTCTCTGTCAGTGAAGGGGAACATATCCTTTATGTTATTGTTATTTTTCATTAAATATCATATACACGTTTACTTGTTGAAATAATTCCTAACTAAATGATATGATTTAATTTCTTCTTCTAAATAACCTACTGCGAATTAATTTTGTTGTAGTATATATCCTGCATCTGAACTGTTACGCTTTACGTAATTTGGAGAATACCATAGAAAAGAGTACTTCAGATATCAGATAATTTTCGCCACCAGATAGTTACCATTATTTCTATAGCTTCAGAAATTTTCGTTAGAGTTCTAAATTTTATCTTTAATATTATTATCGAGAATAGTATTTCACCATGCGATTTGTGGACCATAATCATACTAAATTCTATACAACTTTATTGCTTTATTTATATATTTTTCTTCATTTACACTACTTAAGAGGCTTATTTTCATCATATATTAGTTACATCGCATATTCTTGACTTGCGCATTATAAGCTCATTAACTTGCAATGCTGTTATGCGAGTATCAGCATCACATAATTGCTAACCTTCTAACAAGTGATAGTTTTTTTATCACCAGAGGTGAAAGAGGTTATAGAACATGACATATGTTACAGACGACCTCATTCTGCGCCGCCAGTAGAAACCCTGCTGCAGCATAGACGGCGGCGACACCAGAAACATGGAGTCCTGCTGTTATTTACGGTCCTTCCTGCTGCAGCAGCAGCAGCACGCAGCCCGGCAGCAGCATCAGCCATGCGCCACATCGACCTTCAGCGCCGCCAACGCCCATATCCGGCTGCTGCCTGCGCCCATCGCAGAACAGGTAAAATTTACGGCGCAGTTTGCCGGAAACGCCGCAGGCTTCGCCAGCGCCAGACGCGTTTGCCAGCACCATGCGCCAGCCGGAATGCAGAATACAGCGACAGACCTGCCAGCCCAGCCACGTTAACGCCAGATCAGCATAATTTTTGGTCCGGCATTTTGTTGCATTGTTCACAACCAGCGCAAAATATTACCCGCGGCATCATTTCCACCAGATTTTAATGCCTTTCAGGTTTCATTATTTTTAAATGCAACAAACATCGCCAGGCAACTGCGCCAGGCAACATACATACCATGTCTACCCCAACCACCATCCATATAAACAAAATCACCATATCGTTATTATCTCACATGCTGATTAAGATTTTAATCAATATGACGGCGGTAAATTACAGCCACGTTATTTAGATTCGAATTATTCGTTAATGAAACATAATTGGTAAAAATCCCTTTAAACAATGTCTAGACTGAACAAATATTAATTAAATATTATCAAGATGCTCACAATTTAAAAATGAAAGGTCTTTTTTACATCAGATTAAATACCTAAGTAAATAATTCTTTGTTTTGATAATAACTTCAAAAGAGGGTCTATAAGATTGTCAAACACTAATATTACTTAAATATTTTGATAAAAATTAAACATATGTAGCGAAAAATGGATGAAACTCTGAAAATCATTAGAACATGAGTTTGTTTTTTGTGTCAGTTTTAATTTATACATTACGATTGCATTTTCTGTACTGCTTACAAAATTGGTTTCATCTATATTTGAACTTTAATAAATTTGAACTGAGAGTTATTTCATACTAATTAATAAAGTTTGTTGAAATATCTTAACTATTTACGTCACAGGATAAATAAATAATGTATGAGCATAAATAGATGAAGTGTCTCTATCGAGGTTGTTGATGTGATTCAATTTTCTTGGTGAAAACTGTTGTTGACCGACTTTCAAAATTCCATAAGTTGAAAAAGCTGTGAAATTATTATTTTATCAATGGTTTCTTTAATTTATTCCACTGATCTCTACTTGGATTTTTATCATTACTTTTCTAAGATTTACCATTTGGCATTATCCGCTGTGTTGATTCGAATTAATAGATATGGTTTGGTTGAATGATCAACTAAATTGTAGAGTTTGCAAAGCCTTTGTAGTCCACTTTGATATTCCAACTTGATTCTGTTCATTGCGTGGTTTAGAAAATTTCAATAATCTTCTTCACCGACCAACTTATCATCTATTCTATTAGACTTAGCAATTTTTATATTTAAAAAGTGACAACTGAGTATGAAACTTGGAACAATAATATTTAAAGTCACTTTGGTCGCAATCATTTGGACTAATTTGTTTTCGCTAAAACCCATGCATTCCAAAATGGTCGTACCGCTTGAGAAAATTGATTGTCAACTCTTCCCATGCCTTGAATTAAGAACCTTGATCATGTCAAGCTTTCAATTGGTTGTTCTTGTTGATCCTTTGATCTGAATTTCATTTCAGATTGTTGATAGTTCGCCACTTTGGTGATGATATGGTAGATACAGTATTCTGGGAAAATGGAATTATTGAAGTCTTCCTGTATGTCTTCGGCCTTCTCCAAGGCTGCTTTCCATGTGATCTAATTTCAAGTTCTTGACTTAAGTCCCAGTTTATGTGAGTATTTGTATCTTCTTCTACATATAATGTATCATTTTAATTTCTACACATAAGGACATGAAATATTTGTTTCAATTTCGTGGCTTGCTTAATTTGCTTAATTGTGTTAATTTTGGCTGCATCACAATGGTGTAATGCTGTGCTGTTGAAAAGCATTCGCAGTGGAATTTTTGGAACTGTTGTGTATATGATCAGTATTCATTTGAGTACTGCTTTATCTTTTCAAAGAATTTCAATTATTTTCCATCTTTTCCACCTGCAGATTTTGATCAATGATCAACTTAAGTATTTCTATTTGTTTGTTTTAAGTTTCATTATCTCATCTTTTAGTCTCCAAACTTGTATGAGGTTGAGTTAGTTTCTTTTAAAACAATAAGCCCAGATTTTTCCTTATACTTTGCCTGTCTGTGCTTTAGACCATATCCCACTTTTCATTACCAGCTTCCATTCTTTATCCTGTTGTTCTAGCTGGACAAGATACCTCAGTTTAACTGGGATTCCAGGTCTGAGAAAAGTACTTTACTTGAAAGAGAGCTATGGCTGCAGGGTCATTGCTGAAAGATTATTTTGCATCAGTATGTCCATCCGTCAAATTGATGTATTCTTTATCAAATGATTAAGATAATATTCCATATACCTGCATGTGTTTGTAATGATATTATTTGTTGCAATATTAATATGATCCTTCCTTCTACTGCTGCAGGATAGTTCCATAGACAGATGTTCTGTTCTTTATCACTATGAAACATATGATTTTAGTGCTTCCATTTCTTCGCTTGCTTTAGAAATTTAGAAAACATTATTTTGTCACATCCTATATCCTAATGCTTCGATGATTTACAGTGCCTTCTGTGTGATATGGAGAGTTCATGAACATTTATGGGATGTGATATTTAAGATTTAACCCAGAGATTCTGTAGTATTTGTCTTGGAATAAAGGTAGGTTGTTTTTCTTTAAACAAGATGAATTTTCTAAAGATTTTTGAATGTGGTGTTCTTCTCATCTTCTTGCTTAATGTTGTGCATCATGCAGGTAATATTTGAATCTGGAATGATTTGTTAATCTTTTCATGTATACTTTCACTATTCATATCCTAGTTCTTATTTTGTCATTGCTCCAGAACATAGTAATATTATTTGATTTCAACTTATAGTTAGGAATAATGCTATGAATATATGACCATAAAAACTTGATTGAAAACTCCATTCTTTATTGTATCAAGATTTCAAAAGATTACCGTTTTTCAGCATTAGAGAATGATTCAACATTGCCCCTTCGATTTTAAATCATTTTCTTCCAAACAAATGGCAGTTTTATCCATATTCATTATTTATCTTACAGTACTTGGCGACAGTGACTTAGAAGACATATCTTTGGAAGTTTGTATGGTGGCACCGTTGTTCGGTATCCCCATTTGGATTATTATACAGAGCAATTGGTCAATCGTTTTTTCAACTTATAGTATATCCTTTAATAAGTCTTCCACCGTTCGATGATCGTTAAGCGAGTTCTCATCGATGAATTGAATGAATTCATGAATTAGTAGTTGAAGTGATGTTGACAGTCAATATTCCGCTTCCGGCACCACCGATCATCTACTGCAGCATCTTTTGGTTCTAAGTTTATGAATAGGCAACATTTTCGTCATTTAAATAAAATCATGTTGAATACTAATAAGAGTACTAAATGTTCTTTGTAGTAGTTCATAATTGTTCATATAACACGTTGTTGAATGGCTATAATTAAATACAAACAGGTGAATTGTCATGATTTAAGATAGATATGAACTTGTACGGGTCTTTACCACCTGCTACTGTTGATATTCTAATGTATTTTCAAAGGTGAAGTGGAGATGTACAATGGAAGCTTGGTATAAAATGAATATTTTGTTGTGGATTTTCAGGATTCTTCTACATCATCGTAGTAAGAAAATAATAAATATCTTACTGGAGGGAAATACACTTACAGATAAGGTCCATGAGGGTAGCAGAGAGAAAGGCGATAAGTCAATGGCGAGGATATGTAAGCATTCGAAACATTGCCTACAGATATGGTGATCAGTCGTTTATTTTACCACCACCGAATCGGGAAAGAGTAGGTCATACTACTTTCATAACAAGCAATTAGATCCTGAAATGGCAGAGAAGTTTGAGGAATGCAACAGGAGGCAACATAGACCTTCAGTAAAACTCAGAGGGCTCTTCACATCTACAATGCTTTTTCAATCATGAAGTCTGGGTTGAAATAAAATCTAGAAAAAATATGGATTTTGAAATGTTACACTACAAGGTGAGGCCGTAGATATTTATCGGAGGTGAATGTTCTCCAGAATAGATTTGTTATGAATGACCCGCCAAATTGAATGAGAGGACCTATAGGATCTACTTGAAATCTGTTCATATTTGATATGTCTTCAATACTCTTTTTACCTTAGAACTATTTGCTCTTCATTTTACCTTGTTATGTTTCGACTGAGATGGACGAAAAGACTTAGTTTAAGCAGAACGCGGTTGTGTTTTAGGAATATATACAGAAATGTATAGCTCATAGTAATGAAATTAAGATGAAAGGAATGATCAATGTAAAGTAAAGAACGAGATACATAGGAATTTTAGATGGATCAGACTTCAGATGAATCTATTGTATTAATAAATTAATGTAACTTCTAATTGTAATGGTCCACTATATCCAGATGATTCATTTTAACAGATAAAATTGTTCCATATCGATTGCGTAGATTTTTCGTTCTGATATGATTTGAGGTAGAGGACGATTAGTTTGCCACAATGGATATGTAATAAAACGTAGGATCATTGCGATGAAACCTATAGTGGACGGGGGGATACCTTCCTTGTTTTGCTGTTTTATGGGGGTGGTGATACCATGTTTACGTGAGAGAAAGGGTACATAATAGTAGAAATGATAATTTCCACTTTCTCAGCACAGAAACCGTCGGGAGGCGGTGGCGCTGTTGATCTTCACGTGATTCAAGAGAGCTCAAGATCACGGTAACATAATTAACACTTATCTATGATTTAACCATTCTTTATTTAACTAACTTATAAATCATATATATATATATATATATATATATATATATATATATATATATATATATATATATATATATATATATATATATATATATATATATATAGGTCGATTTAATAAATGAAATATCAAACCTTTTCAAAGGTTTTAATACATAAGAATTAAAGCTATATTTTGAAAATTCATTACATTTAAATAAAGGTGCCTATTTTTCATTTTAAATTAATTAAAGCATTAGTATTTTTTTGCCTTCTATGCTTCCCTTAACATTTTTCTTGCCTCTTTATTTACAATTAACTATCTATTTTTTCTAACATAGATAATAAAATATATTTTTCCTAACATTTTTTTAATTTTTTCTTTCAATTAGCGTTCTTAGTTGTTTATTTCAATTTTTTTTATTTTTAAACGCCTATGCTAACTTATCAAATGATACTGTTGCACAGAGGAAATTCACCAGGGACAATTTCATAATCGAAGCCTTTAGATTTAAACGTCAAAGATCATATCATATGAAATGATATAACTTGAGGATACCGAGGTTAGGAAAAGGGCTGTTGATTCAATGATCAACGCTTGACGTAACCAAGTTCTATATCTATTATTTACCTGACAGCTGCTAATAATTTGGATGCGTAAGTTATATTTCATGGTGTTGAATGAGGAGTAGCGGGCCACGGTTTCCAAATACCGCATTAGTGCTTATCATCATCACATTATTTATGGTTTAACCATTGACGCAGATATATCTGTAACTGAAAAGTTAAAATGGAGATAGTGAGGAAAGTTCCATATTGCGAGGTGTATTAATTGCCATTATAACTTCATCATCTAGATATCATATAGTTAATAGCATTATGAAACATATGTAGCTGTTGATGATCGATTGTGGATTCAGTTGAACCGTTGATGAGGCTTGTAGCATGTTGTTTAAATATTTGTTTTATTAAAGTCTCGATAAAGATCATGACGTTTTGCAGATACATGTTTTTAATAAACCTGTACTAATTCATTGCTAAAAGGAGTTTATGTGTATCTCTGCATTGTACCACAACTTATGACGTTCTTCAAATGTCTTCTGCAATCACAGTGTTGTTAGTGAAATAATACATAATGGTATCTAAAATGTTTATTCACTTTAATGCATCTTCTACCTTCTCCATGCATTTAATGTATGTATCAATGATGTACTTGTTGAAATCTCCGAACTACATATATTAGTTGTTACAAGCTAGTTATATGGCTAAATAAAAATATAGGTACTTAGCGCCAAAGATAGCAACAAACAATTAAATAAAAATATATTGTTAATATATAAGGAAAAGAAATATATTTCAACTAATAAATTTAATAAGGGGAAACCTAAGAGATATATTGCATATCATTAAATTAAAATAATTTTACAAATATATATTGAAAATTTAATGGTACTATATTTTGCTAAAATATAAACTTGATTTAAAAAGTTAAGGATCATCGCCATTATATTAACAGGAATAGTATGATTATGCAAGAATAATAGAACTATATTAAATGTTATATTCCTACTTCTTTAGTGGTTTTGTATTAACTTTACCTGCCTTTATACAGTAAAATATGCACTGCCATTGAAAGTTGAAAGAAGAATAGCATATGTGCGGTGTGTGTCAGAAAGTAACTAATAACAAATTTGAATTTAAAATTTCCTCAATTAAATTAGAGAAAATCACAAATTATTAGAAAGCAGAATGTACCGAATGAGCAATGTTATTAGCACCCGAAGAACTTAGCGCATTCGGTGCCAGTTGAACTGAAAGTTGTGTCTGCGATTCCCAAATTTTAGATGATATTGATATTTAATCAGTAAATAACTTAACTCAGCTAATGAGTGATATTCAGCAACCTGTTCCAAAGAATCGTTATGTGAACTAGTAGTTCACAATGGGTTCGTATTTAATAGCTTAAATTCACTAATTTATTAATCATCTCAATTACCTCAGCGTAATGAATTGAAAGTTACCTAAATGATATTGGAGTTCGAAGTTAAGGGTACCATCAATTGTAGAATATTCCAACGAGAGCAACAGTGCAGCGTAGTCAAAGAGATGATTAAAGGAATTGATAATTTCTACGGTGGAATTTCAATTATACGTTAATAATTCCGCTAAAACAAGAGAACATGAGCTTTTGAGTGTCGTAGGTAATTATTGTTACTACTAAATCTAGTCAAAGTAAAGGATAGAAGATACTTTGAGCTTCAACAGGAAAACATATTGTATTCATCCAAATCATGGATTAATGCAATACAAACAATAAGTGCTTCTGAACAATTGTTTTCCCAGATAGCATTTCATGTATGTAGCGAATTCGATGGTTGGGTGCCATTGATTTGTGTTCGACTGCACCACGTACTGGTCGTAAGTAGACTTGAGTCTTATGTTTAGTAAATTCTCATATGAGTCAAGTCGTTCCAAATTAAATATATTACGGTGTATCAGAAAGTTATATTCATGAGAGAAGAGAATTGAAGCTTCATTAAAGATATCTGAGGTTACAATGTCAAAAGATTGGTCTGGGGATTGAGAATATAGATTTCACGGAATATATTTGTATTCTAAGGAGAGAATAAATGAGCTTAGCGATGAACCGTGGAAGTAGCATTTAGAGGATAATGGTTAGGTTAAGGATACTTGATAATGATTTTCCAAACTGAATAATTTTATGATCAGAATTTGTAAAAGATGGAAGAAGTGTGCTCTAGGTGAAAAGGATAATTGCTATTTTGGAGCATTTAAAGATCATATCATTGTTCAGTTTTCATCTATGGAAAGAGAATCATGCAATGTAGGCATCGGTATATTTTTCTACAGTAGGCACATGTGAATTTGGTTATGAAAATTTAACAAGATGTGAATAATTGGCCCCATGTGATGTAGGCTTGCACTGTCATGATGAATTAGCGTTTGCACATGATGAAGAAAATGGTGACTTCTGCCTCCCGCTGGTCTTCCTAAGAGCTGCAATACATGCTAAGATTTGTTAAAGGGTAGATGGTGTATACTTACAATGAGATATATATTCATCTAATGTAGCAAAGAAATAAGGTAGGAATAGCATGGATTCCATTCAAGGTTATAGATGAGTATAATTTTTGTCGTAGTTATGTCGAGCAACTTTATGAAGAACACCTCAGATCCTAAGGATATTCCAGAAATAAATATCTAAATGAAAACTATTTTCTAGATTATCTAGGATTCAAATGATTAAATAACTGTGGTTATGAGGATACGTCCTTTACTTAGTCAAATAAGAAGATTTATCCATTCATCGTTATACATTCATGACAAGATGTACAGTAGATTTAAAGTGCACCGCAAGATATAATAATTGAAAAACACTAATCTATCTTGATCATAACTTAAGAATTAAATTAACAGGACATATGAAAAATTTAATGATAGAATATAATTCATTTTATTATTCAGTATGTTAGATGAATTTTTTGGCAACCTTATTACCTTGATGAGGTTTCCTCTGTGGTCTCAACAATCGTTTCTTCTGCTTGATGCCTTCTCCGAATCTAGTATGATCATTGTGAGTATGATCGTCTCTCATACCAACATATGATAGAGATTATGGGGATTTTTTTTGTGCAATTTCCCAGTAATATTAGCCCTGGGCGGTACTATTCACTATCGAGATCCAAATACGAGTTCAATTTATAGAAAGGTAGAAGTGTCGAACATAAAAGAGGTAACAATTTTTATGAAGGGATTTGAGATCCAAATACTAAGGAACCTACACGAAGGGATATGCGTCCATGAATGAAGGGATGAGGCTCTAGACTGACACGCCTAAGAAGTTTCAAATGTGATATATCTGACCACTAGTGTTTCTAGAATCCTATTTTTATTTTTCTCATTTTAGAGTCCAGTTTAATGAGGAGAAACATGGGATGTGTGCTACAATTATAGAGAAGAGCATGGTTCAAAAAAGTACGCAGGGTAGTGCTATGAAAGTTAGGCTTTTAGGTTTAATGAGATTTTCTCCACCTCCATACTGTTTTGTACTTGTTGTTTTATTTAAGGAAGTATAATATAGGCAGTGATGATGAATCTATATGATGCTAAATGTCATGGTGACAACACGTAAATGTATTTCAGCGCGGAAACCGCAGGTAGTCATATAGCGTTTATTTTTTCCGAGGATTATGATCATTATTAACGCTGATAGAATTTTAAAATATCTCAATAAAACGTATATATGTATATCAATATGAGTGCAGGAATTTCATACTCGTATAAAAAATAATTGCTGTTCGCACAAAAATGATTTTAAAATTATCGTCATAGACACAGATGTGGGCACAAATCTATCATAAGTAGTTCATCAGACAGAATATTGTACCTCGGTACCGATGGTGAAACCAGATCCAAATCTTGATTTCCGCTTTCCAACTAGCACATTATATCCACATTGATTGTGTTGAAGTTGAACATGTAGTAGAAACTACTTGATTGATCGTCAATGATGAATCTGATGAATCAGTGAAAGAGAAACCACTAATAATGACAGCTACAATGGCTCAAAGTACTTTATAATCCTTGCTGCAAGTGTGAATGAATGATTGCGTCAACACCTTCACCATTGGTTTGACGAAGGTCAATGATGAAACCTGTCGATAAGAAACCTCGCTTATTAGGTATGCGGCATCCTAAGAAACCAGATTCTAAATCACCAGATAATGAGTTGTCATCGATAAAATGGTGACCCGCTTGTGAAAAGTTTGGTGACACTAAACCATTAGATCGTTTGAAGAAATATTTGGTAAGGAATGACCAGGGATGGTCAACGTAATGGTGACAATGTTGTTGCAATGATCGGTTTATTTAAACTATTCTCAGGAATACCACAACTATTAATCGGTATATTTATTGGCGCGACAATTGACTGAAGCTAATACTTTAAACTGAAGACTCTTTCAATGGGTTTGATTTTTAATCTCTTAGATAAAGGATTTTCCTGGGACCTGCATGAGTGTACAAAAAGTGTCGTGTTCAGAGAGTAACCTGTCAGCCCAGCATAACAACTAGATTCATTTTTTCTTTCTCACTATTTTCAGTAAGTACTTTATTTTTCGATAGTTGAGGAGGATAACATTTTGTTAGTTAGGTAAGTTCATCCTTGATGAGCTCTAACTTAGTATTAAAATAGAACCCTAATAAGGAGTGAAGTCTGTTTCATTTTGACTGATGTGTCTCTTTAATTTGAATTTTAACGAGTCTAGTGATAGGAGGAAACTCAGTATGCCTTTTAATTTAGGAGTCAAGAAAACTTAAGAAAACATCACAGTATTTTTGTAAATTTAGTCTTCCTGCCCAAAAAAGGATAAATACAAGAGAGAACTCTATCGAATTATGTGATTAAGCCCAAAGGAGTTACCCTTTTCTAATAACCATTTTACCCTATATGTGTAACCTTTATATCAAAGTGACGATCATTCATT
Source organism: Pinus albicaulis (assembly GCA_034641835.2). Classification (NCBI taxonomy): domain Eukaryota; kingdom Viridiplantae; phylum Streptophyta; class Pinopsida; order Pinales; family Pinaceae; genus Pinus; species Pinus albicaulis. The sequence goes on along the minus strand of CM076578.1, from coordinate 1,248,616,686 downwards.
CTCTTTGAATTTGTGTTCGAATATTCAAGGGCACTTAACATTTCTACATTTTAGAGAGAACCAAAAGGGCTTTAAAAGAGAACTTTATTTTCAAGTTACAATTTTTTAAGAGCCTCGAAAGTGATGTATGTAATTTACTACCAAAATAATTATCACTAAAATCTATATTCTTTAATAAAACTCAATAGATTAAGAGGACTGTTTAAAATGTAAAAATATTTGTAATATTACTTTTTAGTGGAAAATAAATATACATAATATTTTATTCATTATGTGTAACTTATAAAAATCAAGCCATCAGCACCATTTTCACCTTTATTCTAAAGAGTTGTAATTTGAGAGCTGGCATAAAAAGTTCCAGAGATGATAAATTTAAGAACTGACCGTTTCAAAATTGAAAATCGCTGTAATCCGTTATTCACAATTTTCTCTATTTTCATCTAATTAAATTTTTTGCTTTAAATCAATTTGAGGAGAAAATATGTTCAAAAATTTTTCCCAAGTCATACATGTAATATTGCACTTAAAATTTTTCCCAAGGAATGTTTGCCACCACAATTTTTCATGTAAGAGCGATGTAGAAGTCTGCATCGTCACCAGACGAAACTGGTGAGGGCGTGCTTATGTAAATGAAAATGCTACCTTCAAAAATGTTATAATTTCATCTCAAGTTCTTGAATCTCAAACGCGCCCACTCATGTATTCATTTCACAATTTTAGAATGAGAACGCCAATATGAAGGTGTAGATTAGGTATACATGAATGATTCAGTATAATAATGCATGTGTCGAGATTGTGGATTGCATAAATTTGTGGTGACCCGGCATGAGGAAATTGGGTGAATGTTGATGGTTGGTAAAACAAATGTACGTTCAAAACAATGTTTTGCGATTGTGATCAATGCATGAGTTGAGCCAGAAGATACTACTTTCCAGTCAATTTTTCAAAGAAGGGAAGACATTCTTTGCAGGAAAGAAAGGGTCACTGTTAGACAAATACATTTTGGTGAAATAGTTGATCCTGTGATAACAAGATAGATATAAACCATTCACGCTTTGATCTTCAAAGTGATTTTCTCTACGCACTAGGTTGTGTGGGGATATTGCCCCACATGTGGTTACTTCAAGTTCTGATGTATGGGCTGATTATTTGCAGTAGGCATCTATTTTCAATTATAGGCTTAGATGGCCATTGTTGAAAGGCTAATGACTGTGAGAAAGTAACCTAAAGTTGAAAATTTAAAGGGAAGTTGTCTTGGTTTTTTTTGTTTAGAGAGGGATCTCATTCTCACCTTCAACTGCATCTTTGTTGATCATGGTGAACTTAGGAGAGCTCGTGGTTGTATTCCGGGTCACACTGATGGCCACCATGGTGGTTTATGGTCATATGTGTAGTGTCTGATTCATCTGGTTATATTTTCATGAGCCGTAGAACTAAATTTTCGTGATTGAAGATTTTCCTGTATGCGTTAGGATTTCTGAGGTGATCCCTGAGTATGTCCTTACTTAGGGTACAATGGATTTAATCAGTAAATTGACCGCTGATGCATTTTAACTTAATTTATTTTCGTTTCTTCATCAGTCTATCATTTAATGACAAAATTTCAAATAAAAGTAGAGAACATTCATAATAGCTGCCATACCTACTAGTTTTGAAGATGAAAATAGAGCCTGGCTGTGTACAAACTTGTAACTGGTTACAAGGTAACTTACTGACATGGAGCAAAACTGGAGGTTGGACTATAGTATCCAGACATCGGCTGGATGAAATTCTCTTCGTTTCCGTGAGACACGTTTACCGGGTGTTCTAGGCCGGGTCAGTAGACTTACTAAGGTATGTGCATGTATAAGCTGGCTATCAAGAATATCACCATATATAGTGATGATTCGTAATCATTATATTTGCCTTTTGTATCACTATTTTTCGCATCATAAGGTTTTAAACTTGCTAATTGATTTTATGTGGTTATTTTTGAAACACAAATTTTCTATTTATGATATTATTACCTTCTTCATCTATCTTGTACCATATAATACGTTGTTTTTGTTTATCATTTAATGTTGCAAATGTCTGTTTAAACATTCTATTAGCTAATGCATCAAATAATGTAAGCTAAATTTCTAATGTGTTGACATTCAATATAATTAAATTGTTTTTTCTAAGAGATTTACCTTCAAAAGAATCTTAATAATAATCGGATTTTTACTGTTTATACTTGTTTAATGTAATAAATGAAAGTTAAGTAACCTAGTCTTTAATCAAACAAGCGAATAATAAAAATGAAATGGTAATGATCATAACTTCAATTAACAAGTACATATTTCAATATTATTCGTTTGCTCATGCTTACCCCCATGTATAGAAATTAACTCATTTAGGTGAATAGATAACCTAAGCTGCAGAACACCTGTACTATGATAGCACCATTTATTAAAAACTAATGTATGTTGTTTAGTTGATGTTGACATGTGCAATATCAAGAGTAATCAAGATAGTGATAGGTAGTAAACCAGGCACACTTTTTCAATTTGAAGTACACTAATCCAGAATAACCATACAAGTAAGATGTGTCCACGCAAGAACCGCCATACTATTCTTCGCATAAAGACCATTTCGGTTTATCTAAAGAGACCCCATCATAATCATTCAATTCATAGGCCCTCGCCGTGTCATTGATCTACGGGGTTAATACGCGACATTGAAACCACCTTCAAATTTAGCCATTTAGCTTGACTGTTAATAATATTTCAGTCACCTTTTCTTCAAAAACACGTAGGTAACACCTTCAATATACTCCACTGAGCGAATAATATTTTTTGGCGAGTTTTCTACAGCACGCTGCAGAAGTTTAGTCTCATCTAACTGTATATACAAAATCGCCCTTCTTCAGATAGGAATGGTAGTAACTCTATGGCCACCGAGTGACGATATTTCAAGCATTCAATGGGTGAATACGTACCTTCTAAACCTTCAAACCTCGCTGAAAAGGAGGAACCTCACATATTTTTTCTTGAGGTTCAGACATACCATAATGCCTAAAATATGTAGGATACAATTTGATTTAGAGTTCTGAACCCGCTTTGATCATGGTAGTTAAAACTTTATTAATCATTTTCTTCACCTTACTAATAACTCCGTAATAGTGAGCAGAATTATCATGGTACAAAGCAGTTAGATCGGATGGGCTCATTTTCATCATTATATTTCGTACGACTCATGGTCGCGATAGTTTGGGTACACCGAACAAGCAATCACATGATTGAATAAGAACGAAGGCAATTTTCCCACCTACCGAACAGGCATCAATTGCCCCATTTATAAAGTGACCACCATGAGAATAATATAAATTGCCTGCATCGGCGATACATATTATAATCAATGCCCCAATCGGCAAAGGACCGGTACCAATGATGGATTCCCAAGTAACTTTTTGTCAAAATATACATCATCAATAATTAAAATTAATATTGTTTTTCAGAATAAGATGTAATGATGAAATTAGATTAACTTGAATAATTGCTAAGGGCCAATTCTCTACATCTCAATATTTAATTTTAGTTGATTCAAATTTACATAGATAATAAATCACATGTCCATCAAAATTCATCCTCTTGAAATCAAAGAAATCCATTCTAATGGTGAACTTATATCAAGTAGGTATGTAATTAATTCCGTTGTAATTGGATGGATGTAATAACTGTAATGGTTAGCTGTTTTAGAGAATCAAAGATTGATTCCAAATCTTGTATCCTGCAAAATAAAGGAATATTTTGTTCATCAATTGCAAACCGATAATCATAAAATCTTTTCCTGTGTAACTTTGGAGTTACGGTATGTAGAAGGAGTGATAGGATTATGATGGCTCTAACCTTGATGTGATTCCATATCTAATGTTGGTTTCGAGATAAATAAAATCCCATACAATCATCCGAGATTGTACAATAAAAATGGTGTGATTCAAATGAATCTCTAGAATGCCCACATCTCATAGTAACAGCCTTAAATGAGTAGATGATATTCTGCAATGAATGAAGGTAACACCAGTATAAGTTAGTCGCGCATAATGCGTTTGATATCATGAAAGCGTAAGACACACTTGAAAAGCTAGTGTACCTAATATCTTGCGACCAGCTGTATTTAGGTACAACAAGTTCCTCATGATAAATACTGTTGTTGTTGATCAACAGTGATATGTTTACGATTATATCCTAAAATTCATCTGAAATGGAAATATCTTCATTTCCAAGCATAACGTGTATGATTTGGTTGAGCATATGTGTAGATAATTCGTCTTCGATGGGCTTTTATTAATAAGTCCCTATAATCGATAGCTAATACCATATATCCTTGTTTTGGTACAGAATCTATTAGATAATTAATCAATAATGGACGCCAGATAACAACCTGCTTGTAATTTTCCACCATCTTTGATAACATCAACTTTCCTCAGATAATGTAGATAAAATGTTGCCCAATAGGTTACAACTGGTACGTCTTCATTTTCCATGAATGACAATTTTGACTAATCGCATTTTTATAACGTAACATACGCTTTAATTTTAAATAGTGGATTATATACTAATAATCATACAAGAAGTCCCTATAAGGAATTCAATAAATTTAGTTTAATCATTACTATTAATAGAACAATTGTAGAAATAGCCTGATTAATCTCAATCCTAATTGTAACTTTGATTGATTTATCTCTTGACATAATAAATTAAAAATTACCTAAAACCAGGTTCAACATAATGTTTAGTAAAATCAAGATCTATGATGTAGACTATCCCTATGCAGTAATCATCCATAGACAAAATTTACCGATCATTTCATCAAGAGAAAACACTTATTGAAAGGATTATAGTCATATCCCAAGACCGACGATACAAGAATATTCTTTATGGACCACATTCATTGATCAGATTAGTTGAAGGTGTGTTAGAAAATGACCTGTATCAACAGATGTTATCAGCGACTCTGCATCTACCATTGGAAAGAATCCATTTTAACTTGAAGGTACTATCCAAGGATCAATAAATGGAATAATGGATGAACCCATGTTGATATTAAATAATGCGGTAAAGCAGATAGTATGGTACTTAATAAATGGGTGTAATATTTATTAAACTACTCAATATCTTTCAGTAGTAGTTTTACTTAACATGTTGAACACATTCATAGAGGTACAGACTGATTTAATAATACGGACAACTGGACGATTTTAATAATATTTCTTTATGAGTGGTAAACATGATTAACCAGTGCAAAAGACGAAGACATTTAGTAATATAGTATAGATTCAACTTCACCTGTAATAGTTGTTTAACTAGGTATCACTATTCTACATCTAGATTAATAGCTTTATCTTCACCTTCAGTAGATCTTAAATCTCATACTTGAGGAACCTTCGATGGCAGTTTTGGTTGATTTAGATTGGTTAATTGCATAACCAATACTTTTCCAAAAATTTAATACATTATATACGAGATGTTCTCTTCATCACCATGGTACTAAGAATCAATCGCTTTTTTACCACCGGACCGTTATCCGATGGAATTTCATGGTAAATTTATAACCTAAGACTATAAGATTATAATCCTGAGGGATCAGAAGCCCATTAGCCAGATGTGTACTTTTCTACTAGTACATTTGGTTTGAAATCTTGACATTTGTTCCTACACTTGACTAATGTCGAAATTTCCCCTAAATTTTTTCATCCGCCTTCGGAATTGCTACATATTGATGTTTAGATAAATGTCGCACACGTACACCTTTAGATAAAGTGAATACACTATGGACGCTTGATAAGACGCTAATATGCGAGCACTTGTTCAGCAGCTGTTATCATGACACCGCTTTCCAAACGCCTGCAATTGCGACATCGTTCATATGTGTTTCTGAATTGCTTTACAATATACCTAAAATGCCGTCGCTTTACTATAAACTGCTTCAATCGTCATATAATAGCGTGACATATCGCGCCCATAGTTACATGGAAGAGACGCTGAGGCAACTGTCATAATAGTTTTACATTTGTTTAGCGTATATTAACGTCTAAGTGTCGCATCATATGTTTAGAGAGTGTCTATATTAAGACTAGAGAGGCTCATATCAATTGCAACTTTGTTGCCATTTAACCAAATTATAAGATAATGAGCCATATACCATATATACGTGCAATTATAATAAATTGCGGTTGTAGCAACATACCTACAATAATTTTACTTGATCCACTTCATAACTTTAATGTGAGTTTCTCTCATTGACCAGCAATACCCCATACATATCACCTGTAATTTCCCAAAGGTGGATAGGATTTTTGCAGTTGGTACTACTTCAGGAAATCTACAACCACTTTAGAATTCATTATCTAGCCTTCTTGGAATTTGCGAGATGGGGATCTCTCCGATGATTGCAGTCTTTTCTAATGGTGAATAGCAACATAGTTAAAGTAGGATCATATACTAATGGATCTAGTATTAGTAGAATAAGATCTTTAAGGTAAACGATGATCTACCGTGAATAGCTGCAATGAGCGATCCTCATAGGTGAAGTGAATCGTGTTGTAACAATAGCTTCAAGACGTGCAATGCTAAGGGCAAGATAAATACACCTTCTGAAGCATGGTTGCATGACTATTTTATGGGATGGACCAGCAGTATAGTACTAAGTTAATCCCAAGTTTGCGATAAAGAAGATTGAAATAATGCATCTAACTTAATCGTAGAACCCGCCTGCTGCGTCTTTACGGATCGCATCATTACCTGCTTCACCATCTTCGCAGTTAATGGTAACTGCAGGTGTCGCGAGATGTCTTCGCGCGTGACGCCTTCGGTACGGCAACAGATGACCCCACTGCTGCATCGCCAGACGTTACCGGCTGGCAATACCATCTCGCCCCTTTGCACGGCAGACCGCCAGAACCACAGTGCCGCCAGTGGCATCGGTGCGATAGTAACGCAGCACGCGAGGCCAGCGCACCAGCGGCATACCGCCAGCGTACGCACCAGCGAGACATATCCGCGAGGCGACACCAGCTGGCAGGTCGGCCAGTGCATCCTGCTGCCAGCGATAGCTGCTGAGCACCAGACGGCCCCGCCGCCAGCAGGCCAGCAGAGACGACCAGCAGAAACTGCTGGTGCCGCAGCGGCAGCCAGACGACCAGCAGCATACCCGGAGAATGACCTGAGCACCACGACCAGACAGGCATCAGCAGGCCAGCATAATACCTGCACCGGCAGCGGCCCAGCGCAGTAACGCAGAGGCGCAGGCACCGTGGCATACCAGAAAAAATACTTTTTAAGGCCAGGACAGAATCAATATTCTACCCTGAAATTGATGAGCTTGCGCACTTTAGCCTTGCATTAATTACCTGATAACAAAGAAAATGAATTTCCGCGAATTTGCCATCCACAACGCCAACAGACGGCGAATTTCGCTACTTTTCTGGCAGGGGATTCAGGCCTCAATTTTAATCTTCATTCATTTTCCGTGATAATTTTCGGCAAAAGTTAGGTTTCGACATTGAACATATAAACGATCTCATTATCTAAAAAGAATAGAGCTTAAAACATCAAGAAGCATACCGTTGGTGATCTCGAGAAATATTAACTGGCTAGTTTTGTACGATTTATTTTTAGATCATATATTTCTAAGGCATTAACTTTATTATCTAATGCGAATATCAGGAAAATCGTCAATAACATTGTTTTGTATTTACAATACCTTGAGATGATAAATTCATGTCTTCACAATCGTCCTTCTGATTTACTCATTATGTTTCTTTTGTTTAGGACCTTTTTTGTTTGAATAATGGTTTCTGTTCTATCAACAATTTTCAATTCTTCCAACTCTTCCCTGGTTTTACTGTTTAAAAAAGCGATGAGTTGGATTTCTTGGGCTGGTTTTTTGTCAATTTCCCTCTTATTCTTGTCAATCTCTACACTAGCAACTTGAAGTAACTCCCTCTGTTCATAAATTATCCGAATTGAAAGCCATTGAGAATGAATGCCATCAATAATTTTGGTCCATAAATGATTTTTTATAAATACCACTTGATCTGTAAGATTTACTTGTGCTTGCAGAATCTTTACCTTTTCTTGTAGTCGATCAGCCCTTTGCTCATGTCCTCTAGAAGTAATCAAGGCATCATTTTTGGATTTTTCTAAATTTTTAATAGTGCCTTTCAAACTAAGAATCTGTTTATCTTGGTCTTGTAGTGTGCTCCTCTATGAGGATGAAGAAGAAGAGGCAGAGATTAGAGAAGTAATTGGCACTGCAGTTGGCAGTACTCCTTTCGGTGCCAAGTGTTCTGCCAAAGTAGATGGTATAGCAGTTTTTACAGTGGGGATAACTGTAGGAATGACCATTGGTTGTGCTTTTCTTAGTTCTTCATTCTCTTTCATTAGAGCTTCTATTTGACTTTCCATTGTTTTTATCTGATCTGTCATTTGATGTACACGCTGCTTTAAATTATCATTCTATGTTTTTTGCTGTAGAATTTCTTTTGCTTGAGAGTTTTCACTCTGAGGCAACTTCAATTGTTTTCTAAGAGCAGCTATATCCTCATTTTTCTGTTTAATTAAGAATTTTGCCACTTCAATGTTGGCTGGGTCACCCCCTGCTTCAATCACTATATCTTCTAGTGCTTCTATTCTTAAATTATTAGCATACAGTGAGGCTTTGTCCAACCTCATTTGATTTTGGAGGTTGAGCACTGTTTTCTCAAGCCTAATTGATTTCATAGTTTTACTGACAATTTTGGAATATAGCATTTCAGTATTGCTCCTATGAAATTCAATTTGATGTAATTCATTAATGACATCTGCATCCAGTTCAAGATCTGTTTTGGAATAATCTGCCACTGATTTTGGCTCAGCCACTGTAGGCTTCAAGAATGACATTACCAATTTATTGGATGAATAATCAAATTCTAAAAGAAGCCTATCTTTGTTTCCAGGCTTTTCCTTAAGAAATATAGAATGAGCTTTATTCTTGAGCTCTTCATTCTTCTCTTTAATCTGTCTGAATCTGATCTGAATCTCTGACTCTGTATTGTCAGTTTCCTAAGAAGAAGGAGGCAAATCGACAGTAGCCTGGTTTTCCTTCATGACTGTATCTTTTTGTTGTGTTCCAATTTTTATATTTTGAATCTCTTTTAATGTTTGAGTGACTATTCTTGTTGCTTCATCATTTATATCAATATTTACAGCCTTATCCTTTTCTTCTTTTGTTGACTTGCTTCTTTTACTATAAGGAGTTCTGAATTTTATGTCCTCAATAGTCTCAGCTATGAAACTATCTCCTTCTCTGTCTCTTTTATGTACATTATCAGTATCTTTGCTTGTAGAAGCCACCTGTACTGTCTGTTCAATCTGTTTTCCTTTGCCACTGTCTACCTGTATTATCTGTACTGCCTGTGAATCATCATCAGATAGGGTGTTTGGCTCCCATTCAATTTTATTTACATATCTTTCAATATGGGACTTAGGATCATGCAAGTAAACAGGCAACTTACATTTTACCCTTGTTGCACTCAAAATACCTTGTGGGTCATACTTCCATGTAAAAATACATGGGAACTTAAACTCTTTAAGTTTGACATTTATCTCATTGGCAGCTTCTCTGTTATTCACAATGAATGGCCCAATTTGATTTTTCAGCTTAAATTGGGTCTTTTTCTTGAAATATATGAAGTTGATTTCATCTACATTCAATAGTTGTCTCAGATATTCTAAAGCAAATATTCTTGTAGTAACAAATCTGGGTAACTTATATGGGGCCAGGGATGAGCCATACACTCTGATTTCTGTATGATTTTTATATAAATACCAATCTCTAGTTTTGTAGCTCTCTGATAACTGCAGAATTATTCTTGTCTCATCATTGATCCTAGGGATCTCCTCTTTTTCCAAGAGATACATAGCAGGGGCTATAAATGAGTCATTGAAATCTGTAAAACTATACTTTCTGTTCCATTTCCTTAGAATAGATGACCAAAATACTACTTATAGAACTTTTCCTTCTGCATCCACTTTCTCACATTCAATTGGAAACTTATCTGTTTGATAATATAGGAAGAGGTGGAGTAGATAAGAGGAGTATCTGAAAACTCCTTCATCTGGTAATCTGGATAACTGATAATGCATACTTTCAGCAATAAATCTAGCAAAATTGAACTGAATGGATGGTGATTGACCAATGCTTAGAGTTGACAGAAAATTTAGGATAGCCACATCAGTGAATTCATCACTGGCGTATCCTAGTATGAAGGAGAGCATTGAGACAATCTGTCTAGTTTCATCTGGGAAATAAATGGTGTCTAAAGGAGGATTTAACTTAGTAATATCAACTTGATTTGGACAAAAAGTCTGGTATATTTTGAATCTAGTATTTAACTCCAAGTCAAGATATAGTTGGGTTAAATCTTCTATTGATAGGGAAGCAGAATTGGGGTCATGATTCATTTGCAGCATGGAATTTATCGACTCTTCGGTGATGTAAAACAGGATATATTTTTCTTTGTTTACAATACATCTTTGTTCTGGCATATAATAGGCTTGGAATAATCTGATAAATTCAGGAACAGAATCATGAGTGAGAGGGACAATATATCTAGGCAGATTGGATTCCCAAATTGGAATATCTTTGTCACTCTTTTCCACTGATTTTCCATAGCACCAATTATAGACATCAAACAAGTTAAATTCTACATTAGGGTCTAGTATTCTACAGTCCAAATCAACTAAAGGGTTGTTCTCTAGAGAAATGACTGGAGGTTGGACTGGTCTGACCACTTCTATAGAATCAGCCGTGAGTACAGGAGTTGGTTTGTCGATTTTGAAGGACATAGGCTGAGGAATCTTTGCAGAAGACTTCTTTTGAGATTTTGGGCCTCCATTATTGGGGGTTACCTATTTCTTGGTCATTTTTAATAATGAACGAAGCAAGCTTAAATGGTTTGCTAAGTTCCTTTACAAGAAACAGGGGTTTCTTGGCGAATTTCTACTGAAAATGGGCTTTCTGAGCAGGTTTTTTAGGAAATTCAAGGAATTTAAAGCTCAAAACGTGTATTTAAAATTGATTTCAACAGCGAAGCGGACCAGGGTATGGAAAAAACTGCGAGAAAGGGCAATTAGGGATTCCAGGGAAATTGAAAAATGGACACTTTTTTGCAGTAACTTTGGTAATTATTTGAAATCGACAGGAATTTTGAAATATCAGAGGGCAACTTCGAAGAAAAGTACCTGGAGAACCAGCAGAATTCATTTGAGACGTTGCAGAGGTGCTTAGTCTTCAATTTTTTGAAAATGGCTTCATAGAGGACAATGTAGTACTTTGTAATGGAAATTCAGGGCAATGGGCATCGAAAAATGGTACTGGTAGGTTGAAAATAGCTCTGAAAAGTTTCTCAGGGTTCAAACAACGTGATTTTGAGGAAAAACGGTTCTGCAATGTTTTTACAGGTTTAAAGCGAAAAGGTGAAAATTTGAATGAAAAATATAATTTTAATGTATTAAACGATGGTATAACCATAGTTAAATGACATTAAACTCGGGTTAAACGGGTGAGGTTTATGGAATACCGCTAATGGTATTCGCGAGGGTAAATGGTGGTAAGCGGAAACTAGCTTTTCGAATGCAATACAACGTGGTGGCGACACGTACGCGCGGGTGGTTTGGAAAAACCACCCATTTCGCGCGGCTTTGCCAAAACATCAAACGATTACTTTATGAGCGCAAAAATGTATTAGCGCCGTCGGATCTGGATTCAACGAGCGAACGGCCACGATCAAAGGAAAGGTGCGGGGAAAAGGTAAGTTATCGGGTTCACTTTGGGCCATTTATGAGAAAAGTGTCGCAATACCGACACTTAGAAAAAGTGTCGCAATACCGACACTTAGAAAAAGTGTCGCAATTGCGACATTATGCCCCAAAGCGTCGCTAGACGGCTGCCTCCAAACGTCGCTATTATATGTTTTACGAAGATATGGTAAGGAACTCTCTCTTGTTCTTCTTAGAAATAATTATATATAATTTATTTATTTTTCAAAATAGATTAAAAAAATTATATGAGAAAAATTATTAATTCATCAATATGTGTGTGTTGTGAGAAATAATTTCATAGTTCAACTTAATGGTTCATTATATAATCATGTGAGCATCACCAATGATATATCTTAAAAAGCAACTGAAAATCCATGTGTTCAAAATCGATGTATACTCTAGAGAGTGGTTCTCATATCACTATGTAAATTTTTGTATGCTACTTCAACAAAATTATAAGATAAACTGTAGTACACATCATATATGCACCATAACAATTGCCATACAACTAATTTGTTTTAGGATACATGTGGCATTCTAGGGGTAAATTCTATATGATGTGTATATCAATCTATTAGGTGTTGGTAAGTTTTGGGTATCTAAGAAATGATAAGGAATATCCATACATCATGATCTTGTAATGTGATTATAAATTGTGTCTATAATTTCCATAAAATGTATAAATGATTTGTTTAAAAAAAATCAACACAATCAACCCTAAAAAATGCTCATGATGTGGAATGTCATTGGCGAAACCAAAATGATGGTCACATGTCCCATTTCTATGGTAATGGTGATCATATATATGTTGTAGCGACACTTGATGAGTAATTAAATAAATCTCGGAGTGTGACTCATTGTGCCATATTTTTTTAAAGCATGATTTGTTTTCCTAGTTTTTACTAATTTGTTAACATATTTTATTCATTTGGAAAGCTAATTAATGATGCTTTAAGTAATTAGGACCTAATGAGAGATCATATTCACATCTTCACCGAAATATATTTGGTAATTGTAGTCATTATATGGACCGCACATGCATGCTACTTAAGAAAAATTGAAATATAAACTATAATACACATCTTATATCTGCCATAACAATTGTCATACAACTTATTTACTTCTAGATACATATGAAATACTTCATGTAAATTCCATATTATGTGTATACCAATATAGTAGGTGTTGGTAAGTTATGAGGATCTAAGAAATGATAGGGTATCCACACATTAGTAGTGCCCTGGTGAATTTTTTGCATAATTTTCTATTTGTTGTAATTTTGTTGCCTGGATTTGTTATAGATTTCAAATAATATATACAATTATCTACCAATTGTTCTTTATAAAGAAGAAGTACAATAATTAGTCACCTAAAAGTGAGCCATGTGAAAATATTGGTAACATGAGTAACCTGGTAAGTTGTAAATGAAAAGTGAATAACCTCCACTCACCAACAAGTGGCAGGCAGGGTTGGAATTTGGATTTCTCTTTACCCGTCACACAATTTTTTTTGACGTTTTGGTCACATTATTTTTCTAGTCAATAAATGTTACGTTTAAAATTTTTCACTTCATTAATGATGTTCTCGTAATAAATTAACCCTTCAAGAATAAAAGTTTGATTAAAAAAATTGAACACTCTTCCATTTTCTTTGGATTTTGGAGTGTGATATATCTGTGTCATGGACTGTTAATACCTAAAGTTTCAAGAGAAATAACTGATTCTTTTCAAACTAATATTTCCTCAATATATGCTATGATCTACTAAAAATTACTTCAAAAATCAAGTAACCTTCCAATATAAAGAAAAAAACATGAACGAGATTTCCCTAAATTGCAATAAATTTATGTTTATTATTAATATTGCATAATCTGTCTTATAAAAATTGCATAATCGGACTAAGAAAAAATCCTCAGTACATTTTTTATTGTTGTTGTGATTAAAAAAATGAGCCAAAGAACACTAAGGCACTCAGAGAAATCAATCTATGTATTATTTCTCACAAAATCATGTTGAGTAGTGGAGACTAAGCGCTAGATTTTTTTCTGTCCTCAATCTCTCTATTAATTATGTCTATGTAGTTATAAGAATAACAAGCCAAAGAAATCTCAGGCTTCCAGAGAAATTAGTCTCTGTGTGTAGAAATTGATGATTACTGTTGACTAAATGTTATACCATTTGAAATTGTTGAGCGAAATTAATCAGGCCATGATGTACCATTTGTCAGTATCTATTTTCTCATGTATGAAAGTTTTTTTTTTCTAAGTAAAAGTAATTCTATTAACAAAAGGAGTACAGTATAGCGGGCTGAAGCCTGATCATTGCCGAGTGTTGTGGAATTTGAAAAAAAAAACCATAGTTTGAAGACTGCCCTGCAAGAGGGAAACCAGTCTGAAACAGTTCATTTGAAAAATCTCGCGCAGGGGAACCAGAGAATTGTAGTACTGGAGACCATATCGAAGCAAAAAAAACAGATGCATTTTCAGAGACAGCAGGAAACACATGAACAGGCCCGTGAGAATGGGTAGAAATATAGCAAAAAACCAGAGTGAAGAGGAGGAACTACTCATCAGGAGGTTCGTAGACAACTCTGCACCAGAGTTCATCTGGTTCCTCGTCAGCATTATACAGGTCAGCAATAGAATGGATCACCTTACCGGGAGGAGGAGGAGTAATCTGCGCCTCGCTCGCTTGCACTGCATCCTGCCTCTCAGTAGGTTGACCCACCACTTCCTTGTTCGCCAAGTCCTACGTGGCCTTGCCCATCTGACCCTGCACGTCCGCACTATCAGGGTGGTTCAGCCCAACAAAATGCACCGAATCCTGAGCCGCCGAGAGGCTACATTCCATCGGGCGAGAACTGGGAACAATTTCCTGAGGCTCTTCACGAAAGAAGACCATAATTGAGGCAGTCACCCTCGGTCGATTGAGAGTGTTGTTAAAGGAAAAATGTGTGGTGTGGGGTTGAACAGGAGGAGCGGAAGGAGTGGGGGAAGCAAGGCGACGACCCGAGCGGAGAAGGTGCCCTCTAGGTTGACTATCAGAGTGGGAGTAGACGCAGAGGAGGTGCCAGAGGTGGAGGGAGAGCGTCGAATTTGGCACCTCGTGGAGCCCCTTCGGCAGCGCATTCTCTACCTGAGGCGCGGCATAGTCGCACTCGAGACAGCAGGGCAGGGAGGCAAAATATGGACAGAAGACTGAGGCGAGAGGGGCAGCAGGGCGAAAGAAGCAAGCTTGCAGGAACCAGCGTGGGAGAAGTGGATATTTTCTCCAAAATCCAAACAACAATTGAGACAGCTCCTCTTACCAATTACAGTGCGAACATTAGAAAGCCCTGCTCCTGGAGCGCACCACAGATTCACAGGCGGGGGAATTATGTTTAGACCAGAGGGACGCTCCATAATAACAACCCAGTCTACCGTGCAACTGTGAATCGACTGCAATAAACCACCATAACTATGAACTGGAGGTTGATCCATGTCGCGGCATGCGAATGTGTATCGAGGAGCGGGACTATGGTTGATTCGAGCCCCAGGAGTAAATGGCATTAAACACCGATCAGTCGACATTAAGAACTGAATGACAGCACTCTTGCGGGTGGGCAAGTAGCTTCCCCTTATGCCACACCCCCATCCCATCACGTTAAACACTACCAACTTCACCCGCATCCAGGTTCTCATGTATGAAAGTTGATGTACCATTGAAAGTTTAATAATTCTATTGAAATTTTAATAACTATAATAACTATATATATATATATATATATATATATATATATATATATATATTTTAAAATTTAATGATTAATAATAATTAAATTAAAATTCTTAAAAGACAAAATAAAAGCCTAATAATCACGAACTATTATGATAATTTAAAAATATAGAACTCAGGTTGAACATAGTTACAAAGATACCAAGAAAAGAAGAGTGCACATGCATGATAACCTCTTTCTTGACAACCTATGAATGCCATTCTCAATGAAGACTCAAGACTCAACTGGATTGGATTGTGTATCAAAACAGTAGGAATGAATCAAAGTTCAATGAATGAATAACTTGATCGAGAAAATTTATAGGGAAAGGTAACTTGACTATAAATCTACTAAACCTCACTTCCATGATTAAAAAAACACCCCCACCTTCTCAGTGGTCCCATCATGGTCCACCTATTGAAAAACAACCAACAAATATTATTATTTTTTATATTTTTGCATGGCCATTGGACAATGATTTACTATGGTTTTCCTACTAAATTCCAATGGATGATTATTCAAAAATATTGAGAATTAGTTTAGTCTCAAGGCATAGCCAAGAGTCTTACCGGATAATTATAGATTACCTCTCCATTGGATGATTGTACATTTTTCATCTACTTTTTCACGTGAGTTTCAGTTGATGCTAGATCTTTGCCTTCTATTTCTTTAGTGAAGCTAAGAGTTAACTTTGATCTTACATTAATAACTATACTTGCATGAATATTCATGCTTTTATACTTCCCCACTGTGGTCAATGTTGATGTATGGCCTTGGCCCATTGATCTTACAATTAACTCACTATTCATATTCAATTTTCTCCAGTTCAGCCCAATAAAATAAGGAAAACAGAAAATGAAGTCCCGATTTATCTTTCCAGTGCTCCTACATAATACAAATACTCTTAAAAACCAATTAATATATAAATTGTCATCATTCATGCTAAAATCAGTTTGAATTTTTATAATTAATCTACTTACAATTAATAGATTACATTGCTCACAGAATAAGAGATAATTTAGAACTATGATTTCACAATAATAAATTATCGGGCTCCCACAGGGTGATGAACTTGGTCGGATGTGACCCTTCTGCAGCAGCTCCTGAATCTGCCTCTTGATTTCATTGTTCTCCAGAACAGAGCACCGATAGATCGGTCCGTTGGGTAGCGGCGCACCTGGGGTCAGATCAATCGGGTGCTTGACTTGACAGTGTAGAGGAACCCCTGTGGGTGAAGTGAAAATGTCCCCGTACTCCTCCACAACCTTATCCATTTGTTGTTGTCATGCAGAGGAGCCTTTTCTGGAGGTCGTGGCCATAGTCTTCTTCTTGCCCTGGGGGCGGATCATCAGGAAAATGAATTTTCTGGTTTGGGAAATGAGCTTATTGCATTGTTTTGCAGTAACCAAAGAGATAGTAGAAGGAGGTGGTACCTCTGGTATCCTGTACAACTTATTTCCCAAAGTAACAATAACAGCACAAGGCCGAGACTCATACACCGCATGACGCTTCCACAAGTATGGTTGTCCTAATAATACATCAGAAACATCAATAGGAACAACGTCGCATAATACCTCATTCGTGAAGGGCTTGATGCTATAGGGAAGGCGGCACTGCTGGCTGACGCGGAGATCTTGTCCTTGGTGAAGCCACCCAATGGTGTATGGATGTGGGTGAGCTGTGGTCGGCAAGCCCAACCACTTCACGGAATCTGCCGAAATGAGGTTCTTTTGGCTCCCATTGTCGACAATGAACTGTACCGGGGAGCCCTTTACCCACATCTAGGAGTGGAAGAGATGTTCCTCGTCCTAGATCTTTGTAGTGGCAACAGTGGCATTGGGCTCCGCATCAATAATCTGTTTCCCTTTTTCATTCCCCTTGTCAGGTTCTGATTCATAGTCAGAGCATGCATCTGACTCAGAAGCCTGCATCTCGGCCACCAGCGACTGCTTGGCCCGACACTCACTTGTTTTGCGAGTGGAGCTCTTATGGAACTCACACCACTTTCCCGTGTCCTTCTTTGGCTTTGTGGTGTTGTTCTTTGCTTGTGGCTTCGACAAGTTGTCTTGAGTCACCGTGCCTTGGCTCTGTCCTTTGTTCTGTGGTTTGGGAGCACCTTTCCCTTGCTTTTGATTCGCAGATCCAAAGTCTCGCTTCATTTGTTTGAATTTCTGCTCAATCTTGGCAGCATACCGGTATGTCGTACCAAGCGAGGAGATGTCGAGGAACTCCATTACCTCCTGAATGTATCTATGCAGACAACTGCGATACTTTAGCACCAGATGTTTCTCTAAATCTTTGATACCCAACTTGGTGCGCAGGGTATGGAACAGATTCGTCAACTTGTGCACATCTTGATCCCTTTGTTGCCGCAGCGTGGTCCATTGCATGTACTTGTCCTCATATCTCCCCACGGGATAGTATTGTTCCTTGACGGTGTCTTGGAAAGAATTCCAAGTGGGTACGACCGAGAACAGAGAGGGTTTTGTCTCTTCCTTTTTCTCACAGTGGCTTTCCCACCAGTCCTTGACATGGGGGGTAGCTTTGAGGAGTGCAAAAATAATCTTCTCCCTATCGGAAAAGTCATGAACCGAGAAATATCCTTCTAATATATTCAACCATATATCTACGGCATCTGCATCTATTTGACCCTCAAATATGGGAATGTCAAAATTTACTTGTACCTTAAAAGGAGTCACACCTCCAGAGTGGCTGCTGGATGCAGATGCACCACCGGCGGGCAGTTGTTGAAGGATCTGGGAAAATTTATCCATCATTCCGTTCCTTTGTTTTTCGAGGGCCTCCTTGATCAATATTTTGATAGGATCTCCTGCTCCCTCATCTTTCTTTTCCTCCCCCATGGGCGTCCGTCGAGGTTTGTGAGGCTGATCTTGCAAAGGTGTTGAGTAACTAGCTCCAAAAATAGAAGAAAAGAGATATCAACGCCTTAGAAATAAGCCACTTCGAGGGGGCAACCTCCAATACATTACATAAATGAACAATTCTTGGATGATACAATTTACAAAACCTCCTTTCTATATATAGGAGTCCATGGGGCCATAATGTAGTCTTAGTGGGCCACAATGTAATCCTAGCCGACCTAACAATAATAATTTAAGGGCACAATAATAACAAAATGGGGGTTACAAGGGTACAATAATAACAATAAGGGGTTACACTAACAATAATAAGGGACTATACTAGTGATATAGGGACCTAACATGCCCCTCTCCTTCAAAAAAGTGTTGTCCTCAACGCTTGAGTAGCTCCGGGTGCTTCTGTATAAAATTCTCATCCTCCCATGTAGAATCTTCAGTGGGTAAGTTCTTCCACTCGATGAGATACTCTGAAATTGATCGATTCCGTAGCTGTCGAGTTCTTGTTTCCATGACTGCTTCAGGTTCCAATATGATTTTTCCTTCCTCATCAAGTTCTGGCAATATTGTTTGAACCGGAATATTTTCACCTATAACCTTCTTTAAGCATGAAACATGGAAAACTGGATGTACTCGCGAAGAAGCAGGAAGCTCCAATTTGTATGCCATAGTACCAATCTTTTGCAACACCTCGTAAGGACCATAGTACTTTGGCGATAATTTATTATCCTTCTTAGCTTGCTTGAGGGACATTTGTTTGTATGGTTGTAGCCGTAAAAATACCCAATCTCCTACATCAAAACTTCTCTCGCTGCGATGTTGATATGCCCGTTGTTTCATTCGATTTTGTGCCAAATTCAGGTTATCCTTTAAGAGTTGGAGAACTTCTTGCTGATGCTCGATGTGATCTTCCACTGCTTGAACCTTCGAATTTTCCCCTAAAGATGATGTGATGGATGGTGGATGATATCCATAAAGTGCCATAAATGGGGTCATTTTTGCTGCAGTATGGAAGGAAGTGTTATACCACCATTCAGCAAGAGGTAACCACTTGACCCATTGTGTTTGTTTATCAGATACAAAATAACGAAGATATCCTTCCAAACATTTATTTACTATCTCAGTTTGACCATCAGATTGAGGATGATAAGATGAGCTATGAGCTAATTGAGTACCCAAACAAAAAAATAACTCCGTCCAAAAATTTCCAGTAAAAATGGGATCTCTGTCGCTCACAATGACCCTTGGGCTTCCATGTAGCTTTTGAATTCTATCCATAAATGTAGTAGCAACTGTACTTACTTTAAATGGATGAGATAATGCACAAAAGTGTGCATACTTGGTAAGTCTATCAACTACCACCATGATGACACTCTTTCCTTCGGACTTAGGTAAACCCGTGATAAAATCCATTGAAATCTCCTCCCAACGTTGACTTGGAATGGATAAAGGTTGTAGAAGTCCCGGGGTCTTAATTGTCTCAACTTTATTCTGCTGGCAAACCAAACATTATGCCACAAACTTTTGAATATCAGATTTAAGGCCATCCCAAAAAAATTCTTTCTTCACCCCGTGGTAAGTTTTTAAAAATCCTGAGTGTCCTCCTAAAGGAGAAGTGTGCAATTCCAGAAGAATATTTTGTTTTAGTTGGGAATTCTTACAAAGATATAAGCAATCTTTGTACCATAAGGAATCATTTTTCCAACTAAATGTATCAGATGTACTAGGATCTTGCTGCAACTTTTGAATGAGTGTCCATACATATTTTTCCTTCTTCCATTCATCTCTTGCTTCAGTTATCCACCAAAAGGCATGACCAAAAATTCATAATGACCCTCGTGAGTTCGAAATGTTGTTTTAGGAATATCTTCAGTCTTCATTCTAATTTGATGATATCCCGAACGAAGATCCAACTTGGCAAAATAAATTGCTCCATGTAATTCATCCAATAATTCATCAATCACAGGAATGGGAAATTTATCTTTAATGGTGAGCTTATTGAGCTCCCTATAATTTGGACACATTCGCCATGATCCATCCTTCTTGTGTACCAATACCACAGGAGCAGAGAAAGAACTTTGACTAGGTTGAATTATACCTGCCTCTAACATTTCTGCAATCATACATTCAATTTCACTCTTTTGGAAGAAGGATATCTATAAGGCCTGATGTTTGGAGGAACAATTCCTGGAATCAAATGAATAGCATGATCATGATCACAAATAGGTGGGAGTCCTTTGGGAGTTTCAAACACCTTGGAATGATTGTCCAAGACTTGTTGGAGATTTGCAAAAATAGATGATTTTGATGTCGGAACTTCTAGTGAGCATAATTGTGCAATTATGCCTCATTTTTTTTTATTTAGAAGCTTTGTCATGACATTAGAGCTTATTATCCTTCCCGGCTTCCCTTCAATACCCCGTAATTCGACTTCCTTTCCTTCTGAAAAAAATTTCAAGAAGAGTTCTTGAAAATTAAAAGCTACCATCCCCAAAGATTGTAACCATTGTACTCCTAGTACAACATCAGCACCTCCCATAGGAATGGAAAGCATTGGACTAGTCAATACATATTCCCCCATGGTTAGTTTGATATTATGGCATTTTCCAGAGCAATTTATAGTTCCTCCATTTGCAACCATCACTTGACATTCTGGTGTTGGGTATAGGAAACAATTTAATTCTTTGGCTACCTTACAATGAATAAAATTATGGGTGCTACCTGAATCAATCAACACTATTACCTTTTTCTTCTTGATCTGTCCTGCTATCTTGAGAGTTTGAGGAGTGGTAATTCCTGCCAGTGCATTACATGATATGGTCGGATTCATTTCTTCCTCTTCTAGGGTCGGTTCCTGGTGTATATCCTCTTCTTGTTCATTTTCTTCTTCTTCTTCACAATCTATGTAAAATAATTTCTTTTCAGCACACTTATGACCTTTAGTGTATTTGCTATCACAACTGTAGCAAAGCCCTTTTGCTCTTTTTCTTCCAATTGTTGTGGTGTCAACCTTGTAGGTTGTGGAAATCTAGGAGTAGAAACACTTCCTTCTTTATAGAATTGAGTGGTAGGCTTCCTTGTCGCCATAATTTTACATTCAACTTTTCTTGCCAACCTGAATGCCTTCTCCAATGAATCAGGTTCAAAAACGCGAACTTCATGTTGGATGTTATCCTTTAAAGTGCCTAGGAAGAGATCAATCCTGTGTTCCTCTGTAAGATCAGTTACCCTTATATTCAATTTTTTGGAAGTCCTCAATGTGCTGCCCCACTAAACCCTTTTGTTTGAGATTTATCAATTGGCTAAAGAAGGTGTTGCTCTTTGTATCCTCATAATGTGCTATCATTTCCTCCGTAAAAATTGACCAAGTGACAATTTTTTTACGAGAGTAAAGCCATCGATACCATACAAATGTATTTTGTTCTAAATGTAAAGTTGCAATGCGTACCTTTTGTGTGTTTTTCACGTTATGGAGATCAAAATATTGCTCCATCTGTAGTATCCATGTTACAGGATCCCTTCCATCAAACTTCCTCATATCCATCTTTGGAATATGGTGGTTCTTCCCGCCAACATTAGAGTTTATGAAATCACGATTAACATTTATTTTGTTCTCATCATGAGGTTCTTCTACTATCTTTTCACCATTAGGAAATGTTTCTTGTATCAACTTTGTCAAACCTTCCATGTCTGCTTTTAGAACATTCTTCATGTTTTCCATTTTCTCATCAATCTTAGCTTCCATGTCATGCATCTTAGATTCCATGCTAGCCTCCATGCCATCTATCTTAGATTCCACGCCTTTCTTCAAACCATCCATCTTAGTTTCCACGCCTTTCTTCAAAACTTCCATGTCATTCTTTGTTGCTCTTTGCGAGAGCGAAATTTGTTGCACTTGCTCCTGTAATTTTGATATGTCATGTTGCCATTCTTCGTCTTCATGAGTCATAGTAGAGCTTTCCAAAAGCTTAAAGGGTGTTGAATGCTTTTTAGGGGCCATTTTATAATCCAATACTGATATCTATTCTACAATATGCCCTTGCAATCAATTCAACTTGATTCTTCAAACAAGACTTATGCAATTCGGAAAAAAATTACACACCTTTTACTTGCTTTTGAGGAGCTCGATATTGAAATTGGATTATCTCTATGATTGCGAATCTTCAATATCTAAAATTACGCACTGCAGTCACCTTCTAAATTCTCTTTTGAATGGCACAGGTCTGACTTGATTTGGATCCTCCAAGACAAAGTTATGTCCAATATCCCACAATGACCTAATTATGTACTGGTTCAGTATATTGAACTTGTACGGCTTGCTAGGTGTCACTGTTTCATCCTTCACCTCTGAAATTGATAGCCAAGAAACTAAAGTCCGTTTACTTGCAACCAATTTTTACAGCACTCCAATCCGATTCTCAGAGAGAGAGTTATTGAAATTTTCCCATGATCACCTCTTTGAGATGAAATTCGGGAGCCTCAAAAAGCACTACCTTCCACAGATCATATCTCCAAAAATATTGTGAACCAAGCTCTAAAATTTTTTGACGAGTTTCCTTAGGATTTCAAATTCGCACCATAAACATTCTCCTATTCAACTCGCAGAAAACAATTTATGTTAAATGCCACGAAGGACCCGTTTAGAGTTTGAAAAAGACATTAACTTCCCAAAGATCATATTCGAACCTGTTATTTAACTTATTTTCAAATTTTTTAGACGATCTGTCTTCCTCAGATTTCGACTGCTCCTAAAAAATTTCAAGCCAAACTTTGTAGAAAAAACGTTATAGTGAAAATTCCACGATGACCTCGTTTGAGCAACTTAAACCCTAGAATCCAAAGCTCTCGATACCAAATGTTTGTAACCACCAAAAATAGAAGAAAAGAGATATCAATGCCTTACAAATAATCCACTTATGGGGACATTTAATACATTACATAAATGAACAATTTTTGGATGATACAATTTACAAAACCTCCTTTCTATATATAGGAGTCCATGGGGCCATCATGTAATCCTAGTGGGCCACAATGTAATCCTAGCCGACCTAACAATAATAATTTAAGGGCACAATAATAATAAAATGGAGGTTACAAGGGTACAATAATAACAATAAAGGGGGTTACACTAACAACAATAAGGGACTATACTAGTAATATAGGGACCTAACAACTCATATCTCTTATTGGAGCTTTATAACATAGCTTATGTCGGTATTTACATCCATATACACATGTACATATACCCGAACATCATATCAAAACATATACCAAACAGATATGAACATCACACCAAAACTGGCTTGCCTCATCTAGAAAACAAGGAAGGATACATGGCTCGCATCTGACCTACCATATCCCATGTAGCTTCATCGGGCCCAAAGTGCTTCCATCACACTTTAACATGCTCGATTTCTCGATTTTGGAGCATGAGTATATATTTTTGAAAAATTCACTGTGGTTCTGACTAGAACTCTCCTTCTGGATCCACCTACAATACAAACTAATCAATCACATGATCGGCATATTTAACATATTTCTTAAGCAACGATATATGAGAAACATCATGGAATTTCACTGTGGAAGGAAGTGCAAGTCGATAGGCCACTGGTGTGATCCTCTCAATAATCCTGAAGGGTCCACAAAACTGGGGTGATAGCTTGGCACATGATCCAATCTGCAAGGAGCTCTTCTTGGGCTTGATGCACAAGTTGTAATATTCCAAAGTTAGCATGCAAGTACTTGGAATATTGATTTTTATTTTTATCTCCTAGTAGTTGAATAAATCGGTAAGGAGGCCCATGCATATTAAAAACATGAATAAAATCCCTCATAATGTGAAAAGAGATCATCATAGGAGTTGGATTTCACACCCTCATGTGTGAAAATGGGATTTCACATGTGGACAAGGTGTTTGACCAAGTCAACAGCGCTGGGATAAGAGGTGGAGATCATCTTTGGAGACAGCACAGAGATAGTGGGAGGAAGATTCCTTGGTGGAGGAAACGCTAATGAGTGGCACCCAAGATGAGAAGGCTTCCACTTGTATAAAAGGAGGGCAAGGCAGCCATAGCAAGATATGATATTGATTATTGAATTTGTGGTCTGCATGACTTTTGTGCTTTCTTCAACTGTTTAGTTGAGATTGTTGTGCTGCTTAGCACAAGGAATTCCTGTTTAGGAATTCCTTCTCCTTTCTTGAGGGGCCTCTTGATGGATTTTGCACTTCATTTCTCCACATCCAAGCTTCAATCCAAGCCACCTCCTTCAGCTACAACATTATTTCTGCAACAGTATAACGTTGTGTTGCAGGGTGTTGTAGTGGAGGTTTCACAACACCACTTCCGGAGCTTATTTTTTAGAGGAGGAAGCTTTATTTCCTTTCGGAGATCAGTGAGGAATCCCTTGGATCAGATTTCATATCTTGGAACTTGTCCAACACAATTTATTTCACCTACAACATAGTATCCCTCAGTGACTACGTTATTTTCAGTGAGCATTTGCAGTGAGGGTTTGCAGATTGTTTGGAGGGTGATATCTTCAGTGTTAGGATCGAAATTTCACTTGGAAGATCCATTAGAGGAGGTTTGTTTAGCTTGTGCATCATCTTCAGCCATCTCCATCCAGTTCTTGAGTTGTAGCTGCTACTCAGTCCTAGGACTACAACTCCGACATTTTGATACTTTTGCATATTTCTGGAAATCCTTTCCGGATTGTCTTGAAATTTAGTTTGGGGATTTAGATCTTTGATCCCAACATTGTATGAGATATATTGTTGCAGATCTATGTATTTAAATTCTGCAGCAGCAATTACTCTTAATAAAACTACGTTCTCATAGCCTTGAACACTTTTTTGTGTAGCAGTGATCTTATATTTTATGTACATGTTTCTTGAGGCTGATTTTGCCTATCTTGAGTGACACTTTCCTCAAGATCTTATATACTTTTGCTGATATAATACTAATATGATGGCTATATGTTCTTCTCACATTTCATGAGTTGATTTATCACTACTATTTCCATTATTTTCTTCCTGTATTGTTGCTTCCACATTTTGGGATATTACAAAAGTACACATGTTCCCCAACATGAAAATCCTTGAACAAAATGTTCATGTTTTCATAAATATTCTTCCTATCATGCGTTGCTTTCAAGTTCTTCATAATGTTCCATTTATTCCAACATATCTATTCCAATCAATACCATGTTAACTGGATCAGTCCAATTGATAGGAGTGTTGCAACTCCTCCCATACAATGCCTCAAATGGACTCATCCTGAATGACTCATGATACCCATTGTTGCAGGTGAACTCTACCAGTGGAATGTACTCTTCCCACTTCCATTGTTGATGCATCACATACATCCTCAACATATCCTTCAATATCTTGTTGAGCATGTCAGTCTACCCGTCTGTCTGTGGATGCTAATTTGTGCTAAAGGCCAACTCCATGCCCAAACCTGCAAACATCTCCTTCCAAAACTTGGAAGTGAACTTTTCATCCCTATTAGACACAATATTATTTAGAACACCATGCAATATTACTATGTATATGATAAATTCCTATGCTACATCACTAGCTGAGGATGTTGTCTTCACCGGAATGAAATGTGCAACCTTTTTCAACCTGTCCACCACAACCATGATGGAATTATGTTGTCTAATTGTCCTAGACAAACCTATGATGAATTTCATGGAAATGACCTCCCATTTCCACTTTGGAATCAAAATTTTTTGTAGCAATACACCTGGATGTTTACACTTTGTCTTAACGATTTGTCTACAAAATCTGCCACATCTTTCTTACAATTCAACAAATAATAGAATCTCTTCACTACAGTCAATGTCTTATGGTAGCCTGGGTGACCTGAATATGGTTTTGCATGAAACTCCCTCATCTTCACCTTCTTGAGATCACTGTTGTCTGGTACATATATCATGTCTCTAAATCTAACCAATCCATCTTCTGTGAGACAGTAGTCTACATCCTATACACCTGCACCTGTACCGGTACTTGTACTTGTACATGTACCAAGAACTGTACCTATAACAACACATGTATATGTACTTGTGCCAACACTTGAACATGTAACAACACTTGTACCTATAATCTACTGGAACTTGTGCACAATCTCCATTTACCTGTGATTTAGTTTACACTCCTACAAGATCATATCCTTTAATTCTATCCCATAAGATCTCATAGTTGCTATGTGATTTACATGTACCTGCCTGCTACGACAATCTGCAACCATGTTCTCTTTTCCCTTGATGTACCAGATCTCTAAGTCAAACTCACTGATCGTGGCCAACCATCTAGCCTGCCTAGCTTCCAAATTCAGCTGGTCAAACAAGTACCCCAACCCAACGTGATCACTCAACAGTAAAATCCTCCCACCAAGAAGATAGTGCCTCCACATCTTCAGTGCATGTATGATTTTTGTTAGCTTAAGATCATGTATCAAGTAGTTCTACTCGTGCTCATTCAGTTTTTGTGACTCATAGCATACCACCTACCCATTTTGCATAAGGACTCCACCAAGTCCTCTCTTGCAAGCATATGTACATACTACAAACGCCTTGTCTCAATCTACAATATTTAACACTAGAGCATGTGTCAACAACTACTTAAGCTGCTCAAAAATGGTCTCACACTCTTTTGTACAATCAAACTTCTTACCTTTCCTCTCCAATTATATAGTATGATAAGAAATCTGTGAGAACTTCCTGATGAACCTCCTGCAATAACATGCCAATCCCATGAATGATCTCACCTCACCCACATTCTTAGGAGCTAACCACTTCATGATGGACCTTATATTTTTTGGATCTATTACAATTCTCTCCTATGGGACAACATGTCCCAAGTAGTGTACCTTAGTCTGGAAGAAACTGCATTTGTTGAGCTTAGCATATAACTAATGTTCTCTCAACAACCTCAAGACTATTGCCAAATGCTCGACATGCTCTTCCTCATTTTTAGAATAAACCAATATGTCATCAATAAAAACAATCACAAAATTTCCCAAATTAGTACACAACACATTGTTCATCAAACACATAAATGTATATGGGGCATTAGTCAAACCGAATGGAACTACAACAAACTCCTACTTCTCCTACTTGGTCATGAATGCGGTCTTGTAGATGTCTTGCTCTTTGATGCGTACTTGATGATAACCTCATCTCAAGTTGATCTTAGAGAACATTGTTGCTCCCTTCAACTGATCGAACAAATCATAAATCCTCGGTAGTGGGCACGTGTTCTTGATGGTCACTTTGTTCAGCTTCCTGTAGTCAATGCATAATCTGAGAGTGCCATCTTTCTTCTTCACGAACAACATTGGTGCACCCCATGGTGATACACTTAGCCTAATGCACCATTTGTAAAGCATATCTTTCAACTACAACTTTAATTCTACCAACTCATGTGTACTCATCCTATAAGTTTCCTTTGATGATGGAGCTGCCCCTAGAATCAGCTCAATAGAAAATTATACTTCCCTGTGTGGTGGAAACTCTGAAATATATGTTGGAAACACATCCTGGAACTTCTATAAAACTGGATACCTATTCAACACATATGCATCCTCAGCTTCCTTACCTTTGTCACTAGATATATGAATTACAAATAGTACACACCCTTTCATATGAATATGCTTATCCTGTGTGGTTGTCACCATCCTAAATGATGTGGCTTTCTCCCTATAGGACTCTTGGTTCCCCATTGTCATCCAAGCATTCGATAGCTTTTTCATAGCAATCTACCTTGGTCATGTGAAGTTATAAGAAATCCATACCCAGTAGCATCTTGTATAAACCCAATGGAAATATGTCCAAGTGCGTTGTTGTAGGCATACCATTTAACTCGAATGCACAAGATCTTACCCAATGGTGAAATTTTTCTTCGTATATGTGGCCAACTACACTAACCAAGATTATGCATGCATTTTCTTACTCAAACCACACTTATCCACTAGGTCAGGATTAATATAACTATAGTTAGATCTAGTGTCAATAAAAATAGAAACAACTTAGTCACAAATCTTATTGTCCATCTGAATGATAGACGTTTGATGCTCTGCTTTCATATTTTCCACAACTACATAAATATGAGGAATGATATGCCCAACATCTCCCACTGTTTGTGCCTCTTTTGCATTGTAGATATATGGCCTACCACCCTGATGTTGTGGAAAATATCTCCTATGATGATATCCTCCACAAGTCCCACATTGCACATGCTCCTTATTATCACTCTTATTCTGCTCCTCTGACTGGAATCACTGTCCTCTACTGGATGTATTAAACTTATTAGGTTGGGAAACATTCTCCTTGTTACGTGTATCTTGAGGCCTTGATCGCTTCTTATCCAATTTTCCTTTATTCTTGTCATTACCTTTCCAATTTGGCCTCCTATCTGTGCTTCAATTTCTCATAACATTGCTCGAGTTTCTATATGTCCTCCTCTAATGATATAGGCTCACCAAACTCAATCCCATATCTGAATGAAATCGACATCCCACTAGTAAATAGTTTAATCTTGGCCTTATCCTCCTTGAGGGAAAGAACATATCTTAGTAACTCCAAGAACCTTCCAGTATACTCCTCATCTGTCATGGAACCAATCGTCAGCTCATAAAAATCCTTTTCCCTATCATTATAGTATCTATCTGATAGATAATTCTTCTGGAATACCCTTTCGTACTCACTCTATGTCAACTCCTCCTTGGAAATATCTCTGGCGTTCTTCACATCTTCCCACCAAATGGTTGTTCTATCTTTGAGGCTAAAATGTAGCTATCCTAGCTTTCATATTTTGTGAGTAATCATGCAATCTGAAAAAATTCTTCATGCCAAGCAACCATGCCTCTGCATCTTGTGGTTTCTTCATATCTCTATCAAATGTAGGTGGTTTTGGCTTTAGAAACTCATCCGAAAAATAGCCACTGTCACTCCTCTTGTAAGGATGATCATGATGTCCGTTAGAACCAAAACTAGAATGATACCCATTTCTATCACCTCTCCTATTTGGAGTGTCCAACAATCTACCATATGTAACCATGGCATCCCTATCAAACCTATGACCGTTGAGAGAATTGATCCTAAGTGGCCCTTGTTTCTGCAACACTCACAAACTTTTAAGGGTGGTTGCATTAGCCTTTACTTGTTTTTCTTGTTCCTATATGAGTATATCATTGTCTGTTACGACCCTATATTACTAGTGTAGTCCCTTAATGTTGTTAGTGTAGCCCCCTTATTGGTGTACCCCTGTAGTCCCCATATTGTTATTATTGTAGCCCATAATAGCCCACTATTGTTAATGTTGTGCCCTTACATTATTATTGTTGGGTCGGCTAGGATTATATTGTGACCCCATGGACTCCTATATATAGAAAGGAGGTTTTTTCATTTGAATCATCTAATAATTGTTCATTTATGTAATGTAAAGGAGGTTTCCCTCTCGAAGAGTCTAATTTATAACTCATTGATATATCTTTTCTTCTATTTTGTGAGCTAGTTTCATAACATTTGGTATCAGAGCTTTGGATTTTACGGTTTCACTGCTTCAAACAGGTCATCGTGGCATTTTCGATATAAATTTTTTCTACGAAAGTTTAGAAGCTAAACCAAAAACACATTTGCACTGAAATGAGGAGGACCTTCAAGGAAAAATTTTAGATCTTGGTTCGCAATATTTTCAGAGATATAATCTGTGGAATTTAGGGTTTTTGCAAGTTCCTGAATTTCATCTCAAAGAGGCGACCATGGGAAAATCTTCATAACTCTCTCTCTGAGCATCAGATTGGAATTCTGTAAAAATTGGCTGAAAGGACACAGAATGTAGTTTCATTTTTATCGATTTCAGAGCCAAAGGAGGAAACAGGGACACGTGGCATGTAATACAAGTTTGATCTATTGAACTAGTCCATAATTAGGTCATTGTGGGAGATTGGGCATAAATTTGTCTTAAAGAATCCAAATCAGGTCATACCTATGGAATTGGAAAGAATATTAATAAGGATACTAAATAAATGAAGATAAAATATTTGGGATTTGAAATTACACAGATACATCAGTTTCAATATCGATCTCCTCAAAAGAAAGAAAAAGGTGTGTAATTTGTTTTAAAATTTGCATAAGTCTTGTTTGAAAAATCAGTTTGAAGTGATTCCAAGGGCATATTGAAGCATAGATATCAGTATTGGGTTCTAAAATTCCCCCTAAAAAATTTCAAAACCCATTAAGCCCCCAAAAGGCTCTACTATGACTCATGAAGAGGAAGAAGTGCAACATGATATATTAGAATTACAAGACCAAGTGCAAAAAATTTCGCTCTCGCAAAGAGTAACAAAAAATGAAATTGAAGTTAATATGGATGGTTTGAAGAAATATGTGGAAGCTAAGATGGATAGTTTGAATAAAGTCGTGGAAGCTAAGATGGATGGTTTGAAGAACTGAATGGAAGCTAAGATGGATGGCGTGGAAGCTAAGATGGATGACATGGAAGCTAAGGTCGATGGTTTAAAAGAAAAAATGAAAGGCAACATGGAAGACATGAAGAATGATCTAAAAGTAGACATGGAAATTTTGAAGGAAGGTTTGGAAACATTTATACACAAAAATATCCCTAATGGCAGAAAGGTAGTAGAGGAAACTCATGATGAGAACAAAAGAAATGTTAATCATGATTTCGTAGAATCTAATGTTGGATTTGAGACCCACCATATTCCAAAGATAGATATAAGGAATTTAGATGGCAAGGATCCGGTAACTTGGATACTACAAATGGAGTGATACTTTGAGCTCCATTATTAATATGAAAAACACACAAAAGGTATGCATTGCAATTTTATATTTAGAACAAAATCAGTTTGTATGGTATCGATGGCTTTGTTCTCATAAACCAATGGTCACTTCGTCAATTTTTATGAAGGAAATGATAGAACATTATGAGGATACAACGAGCAACACCTTATTTAGCCAATTGATAAATCTCAAACAAAAGGGTTCAATGATGGAGCACATTGAGGATTTCCAAAAACTCAATATAAGGGTAAATAATATTCCAGAGCAACATAGGATTGATGTCCTCATAGGGACTCTAAAGGATAACATCCAACATGAGTTTCACCTTTGGGAACTTGATACATTGGAGAAGGCATTTAGGTTGGGAGGAAAAATTGAAAGAAAAATTATGGTCACAAGGAAGCCTACCACTCACAACTATAAATATGGAAGCGTTGTTACTCCTATACTTCCACAATCTAAGAGGTTGATACCACAAAAATTGGAAGAAAAAAGAGAAAAAGGGCTTTGCTATAGTTGTGATAGAAAATACAATAAAGGTCATAAGTGTGTTGAGAAGAAATCATTTTACATAGATTGTGAAGAGAAGGAAGAAAAGGAACAAAAAACTTCAAAAGAAGGGGATATACACCAGGAACCAACCCTAGAGGAAGAAGAAATGAATCCGACCATATCCTATAAGGCATTGGCAGGAATTACCACTCCTCAAACTCTCAAGAAAGAATGACATATCAAGAATAAAAATGTAATAGTGCTTATTGATTCAGGTAGTACCCATAATTTTATTCATTATAAGGTAGCCAAGGAATTGAATTTCTTCCTATACCCAACGCCATAGTGTCATGTCATGGTGGAAAATGGAGGAACTATAAATTTTTCTGGAAAGTGCTATAATATCAGGCGAACCATGGGGGAATATGTACTAAATAGTCCAATTCTCTCCATTCCAATGGGTGGTGCTGATGTTCTACTAGGAGTACAATGGTTACAATCTTTGGGGACGGTAGCTTTTAATTTTCAAGAAATTTTCTTGAATTTTTTTTTGGAAGGAAAGGAAGTTGAATTACGAGGTATCTCAAGAGAGCCGAGAAATATAATAAGATATAATGTCATGACAAAGCTTCAAAAGAAATAACAACGAGGTGTAATTGCACAATTATGCTCACTAGAAGTTCCAACATCAAAATCATCTTTTTTTCCATATCTCCAAAAAGTCTTGGACAATCGTTCCAAGGTGTTTGAAACTCCCAAATGACTCCCACCTATTTGTGATCATGATCATGATATTAATTTTATTCTAGGAAGTGTTCCTCCGAAAATCAGGCCTTACAGATATCCTTATGTCCAAAAGAGCGAAATTGAATGTATGATTGCATAAATGCTAGAGGCTGGTATAATTCAACCTATTCAATGTTCTTTCTATGCTCCAATAGTATTGGTGAAAAATAAGGATGGATCATGGCACATTTGTTTGGATCATAGGGAGCTAAATAAGCTCACTATTAAATATAAATTTCCCATTCCTATGATTGATGAATTATTGGATGAATTACATGGAGCAATTTATTTCACCAAGTTGGATCTTTGTTCACGATATCATCAAATTAGAATGAAGGCTGAAGACATTCTGAAAACAACATTTCGAACTCATGAAGGTCACTATGAATTTTTTGTCATGCCTTTTGGCCATACCAATTCACCTTCTACATTTCAAGGGTTGATGAATTCATTTTCAAATCCTTCCTTAGAAAATTTGTGTTATTATTTTTTGATGATATACTAATCTACATCAGGTCTTGGAAGGATCATGTCATTAGGGGAATTTTGAGGTCTAAAATGGGCCTCCTAAGGAAATTATAAAATAATAGTGGAAAAAATCTAATAAGATTTGATGACATCATCAAATTTTAGAGGGAAAAATGAAAAAACTACGTTTTCAATTCATATTTTCAACTTATCTCTCAAATTTTTTACTCAAATTTCGAGCGGGATTACTCGTTGGATGCGGAATTTAATTCCCCATCCAAGGAGTACCCATGTTGCATACTTTCGATGGGTCCTACTACACGAAAAATGAGAAATACATAAAAAAACGTGATTACAATCACGTTTTTTATGTATTTCTCATTTTCGTGTAGAAGAGTTCATCGAAAGTATGCAACATGGGTACTCCTTGGATGAGGAATTAAATTCCGCATCCAACGAGTACTCCCGCTCGAAATTTGAGTAAAATTTTTTGGAGATAAGTTTAAAATACGAGTTGAAAAAGTAGTTTTATTATTTTATTATTTTTTAATATTTTTACTTTTTTACTCCAAAAATGGTGAATCATCCATTATGGATGACATCATCATCTTGAATCCTATTGGTTGTTATAAATTTTATTTTTGTTTTACATTTTTCTTATGAGGCCCATTTTAGACCTCAAAATTCCCCTAATGAGCGGCATGTTGACAGGGTGCTCAAACTATTGGAGGAGAAACAACTATATGCAAAAACATCCAAATGTTTCTTTGGAGTACAAGAGGTGGAATATCTGGGTCATATTGTATCTCACGAGGGTGTTAAGGTAGACCCTAACAAAATTAAAGCCATTAAGGAATGGAAAGTCACCACAACCATAAAGTAGTTGCGAGGATTTCTCGGGTTAACAGGGTATTATCGCAAGTTTGTTAAGAATTATGGGAGAATAGCAGCACCTCTAACAACATTATTGAAGAAAGATGTATTTTCATGGACTCCTGAAGCAACTAAGGCCTTTGAACATCTTAAAGAGGCAATGTGCCTAGCACCGGTCTTAGCTACGCCAGACTTCACAAAAACCTTTATTGTGGAATGTGATGCCTCAGGAAATGGAATTGGTGCAGTTTTAATGCAGGAAGGAAGACCCATTGCTTTTGAAAGTCGTCCAAGCAAAGGAAAGTATTTACAGAAACCTATTTATGAGAAGGAAATGTTAGCAATACTGCATGCACTAAAGAAATGGCGAACTTACCTAATGGGAAGACACTTCAAGGTAAGAACTGATCATGATAGTCTTAAACACTTTTTGGAACAAAGACTATCTTCGGAAGAGCAGCAAAAATGGGTCACAAAGATGTTGGGTTATGACTTTGAAATAATCTACAAAAAAGGAAAGCTTAATGTTGTTGCAGATGCACTCTCAAGAAAGAATGAAGAGGTGGAAGCATTGCTTTGTGCCATTTCTATTATACAACCAAATTGGATAACTGAAGCAAGAGATGAATGGAAGAAGGACAAAGATGTATGGACACTCATTCAAAAGTTGCAGCAAGATCCTAGTACATCTGATACATTTAGTTGGAAAAATGATTCCTTATGGTACAAAGATCGCTTATATCTTTGTAAGAATTCCCAACTAAAATAAAATATTCTTCTGGAATTGCACACTTCTCCTTTAGGAGGACACTCAGGATTTTTAAAAACTTACCACAGGGTGAAGAAAGAATTTTTTTGGGATGGTCTTAAATCTGATATTCAAAAGTTTGTGGCGGAATGTTTGGTTTTCAAAAAAAATAAAGTTGATTGTGTTACAACCTTTATCCATTTGATCAATGTTGGGAGGAGGTTTCGATGGTTTTATCTGAGTTTACCTAAGTTTGAAGGAAAATTTGTCAACATGGGGTAATTGATAGACGTACCAAGTATGCACACTTTTGTGCATTATTTCATCCATTTAAAGGGAGTACGATTTGCTACATTGCGATAGAGCAATTCAAAATCTACATGGAAACCCAAATATTATTGTAAGCGATAGATATCCCATTTTCACTGGAAATTGTTGGACGAAATTATCTTCTTGTTTGGGTACTCAACTAGCTAATAAGGATAATAGATTATTTCCAAAGTACTATGGTCCTTAAAAGGTGTTGCAAAATATTAGTACTATGGCATACAAATTAGGGCTTCCTGCATCTTCCCAAGTGCACCCAATTTTCCATGTTTCATGCTTAAAGAAGGTTATAGGTGACAAAATTTCAGTTCAAACAATACTGCGAAAACTTGATGAGGATGGAAAAATAATATTGGAACCTGAAGCAGTCATGGAAACAAGAACTCGACAGCTACGAAATAGATCAATTGCAGAGTATCTCATCAAGTGGAAGAACTTACCCACTAAAGACTCCACATGGGAGGATGAGGATTTTGTACATAAGTATCTAGAACTACTCAAGCATTGAGGACAACAATTTTTTTAAGGAGAGGGGCATGTTAGGGCCATATATTACTAGTGTAGTCCCTTATTGTTGTTAGTGTATCCCCTTTATTCTTATTTTTGTGCCCCTGTAGTCCCTATATTGTTATTATTGTGCTCCATAATAGCCCACTATTGTTATTGTTGTGCCCTTACATTATTATTGTTAGGTCGGCTAGGATTATATTGTGACCCCATGGACTCTTATATATAGAAAGGATTTTTTTTTCATTTGAATCATATAATTCAGCTATGTAATGTAAAGGTGATCTGAAATGAGGGAAAACTTGTTTTATGCTATGCAAGCTCCCTCATCCATATAATAATTTTCATTCTTTTGTGCATGGTTTTATATGTAATGAGTAGGCTTATTCTAGGATTTAAATGCTAAAATGTCTTAAAAATAACATGCCAAATTCAACAGCTGAAAAACATATGCATCAAACCAAAAGACAAAATTTTTGATGAAGGAGTTCACCCCGCCTGGGCTACATCTCCTTGGCCTGTCAACATGACTAGACCACTCTTCTATTTGGTGATTAATGGTAAAATCAGTATACTTCCTTACTATGTGGCTACCACCCCTTCAATATGATTTTCTTATGAAAATAAATCTCACATATAACAACAATACAGCTATCTCCTATAGAGATGATGTATACCTCACCAATGAGTGCTAGAACGCCCTCACAATACACTCTAATTCCACACTGATGAATACATAAAATATATTCATAAAATAAATGTATGAAGAAAAAAAACCAGAACTTAACCATGTTGGCCAATGCTACTGCAACAATAGTACTGTAAATGAGAACAACCCCCCACAAGGTCTCCTCCTTAATCCACAGCTTCCACAATTGCTTCAAATGGTTGATTGATCCATACACCCTTCTTGTCAAAATTGAAAAATGACCTTAAATATGTGTTCAAAACAGAAATCAGAAGTTACCATTGGATTCATAGCATCATTAAACCCTTGATTAGCCTCTTCTGCTTCTCCAATTGGACTTCAATTTCTCTAGACATAGCCTCCTCTCTTGGTGGCCCTAGGCATAAAAAAAAATATTTAAGTGGGAAGAACTCTATCAAGAAGTCATCCTCTGCCTCTGAAACCTATTCCGATGGATTATAAGCATGCCAAAATGCTAATAATGACTTTTATTGAGCTCCATTTGGTCGAATATTTCCCAGGATAGGCCTCATTTACTCCAGGCCTAGTAAACTGCCACTAAATTTGGTGGACTGCCAGTTAAGTCCACTAAAAGTGGGACTCCGCCAAATCTAGCGTGCTCCTCTAAAAATCCATCAACTTAACTCCGGCTTAATTAGTGCTAAGCATAGATTATGGGCGGATAAGCACATTTTTAATGATAACTGCAGTTTTATGCAGTAATTCAGCTTCTCGTGGGTTAACCACGTTTTATGTTAATTAAATGTCATTAATAAAAAATCCCGCCGGTTTTGTTTTGGAGCACCTGGTCATTGAGATGTGGCCATATGGGGAGGGGGTTGGCCTGAGGGACTGACCCCCTCCAACCCCCAAACAGTTGGCTATTGAAATTTAAATGTATGTGGAAGACCATAGGGATAAGAAACACCCTAGAGCAGAGATGGTATTGTGTGCGGTTTGCCGGTGGGAGGTCAGGGGTTCAAGCCCCGACTCCACCATAAAATTTTTCACATGGTTTTAAAGATCCTCTGCCAACTTGTCAAATCCTCCATATCTGACCCTTCTCCAAGTTTAGGTAGTGGCTCCTCCAGCTATGGTAAAGACGCCGAGTTAGGTGAGTTTAAAAACATTAATATATGTGTGTATATATATATATATATTGATGTAGGGGGATCCAGACAGATTTCAATTAAGTTGAATCTGAAGCTGGGTATGCGAACGGCCATGCGAAATTGGGGCAAAATTGTTGAAACCGATGCTGAAATTTTATGTAATTGATTAATAATTAGATCTTCCATGTGTGCAGTTGAGGAGATGAAGAGTTTCTGAGTGATTCAGGAGATATTGTGGATCTAAAATGATTTGGGATCTTTTGTATTTTCTATAAGAGCGTATCTGTAATGTGTGAGGAGAAAGGGAGTGAGCGAGCACAATTTAATAGAGTGAGGATTTTTGGCTAAGGATGAAATGCCTTAGATGTTCAAAGGATATTTTTGTATATAGTAGAGGGATAGAATTATGGATTCCTATGTGTCTGTATATGCGTGTTGAGTTACTTATAATTAGAGTATGTAGTTAATTTGATGTGTGCGAGTTTCATATGGGTTATCTGCAGTTCATTATGAGTGTATTTCAGTGATTATTGACCATCGATCCTTACAGGATCGATGGAAATCAAATGTTATGTGATTCTGTCTTAATTTGATTTCAATTAAACATCAGTCTTTGTGTGAACGGAGAATCGATGATTTATGAAGGGCGAATTGGTGTTAAATCTTCGAGTATTGAATGTGTATCGAAACTCTATTCTGTAGAGTCAGATTTAATACCGTCAGAGTTAATTTGTAATTGGGTGTGATTAAGTTGGCATCGAATTCTGTTTGGTTGAACTGAATCGAGGAAGGACTCGATTGACATACTCGACATCGGATCCGATGTGAACCCCACAATACAGAATCCTGTTGAGAATCAAATAGAGAATGCAGTATGGTTTTATGCTCTTTTTGTCGCGTTTCAGTTGAGCGGTTCTGGTAGTAATACCACTAGTCTCACGTGCCCCTTGGGCTAAGAAGTGGTTTCAGAAATTAGAGCGCGATCAAATAAATTATGGACGCGTCGGAATCTACATGGTTGATAAGCCAGCATTTTACAAGGGTCAAATTTTTATTAAATAATCGAGATTAGAATATGTGGGCCCGAAGAAATAAACATTGGTTAAATGTTTTATGACGATCACTCCAATAGTTGATAGCGTAATCTCAAGTTTGGTTATCTGGTTCAAGGCTTTGAAACATTGATTCATTGGGTTATGATATCACATTACCGAGAGGAGTCAAGGCACTGTTTTAAAAAAGGTTATGATATTGGCCATAAACACCGTTGAATGCATTAGAGTGGCGAAGTGGAACAGAGTGGGCCCATAACCCACAGGTTCCAAGATCGAGGTATCGAATGCTAGTATCGGGTCTATGAAACTGTATTTTAATACAGTTTTGAGTTGCAGATGCACATTTCGAAAAATGAAAAGAAAACCTACTTGTAGTGGGATTCGCTCTACATCATATATATATATATATATATATATATATATATATATATATATAGATATAATAACACCACCAAAACTTACTCTAATCAAACATAATTCAACCACCATAAATTAGGAGGTGGCCCACCA
The DNA here is from genome assembly GCA_034641835.2 of Pinus albicaulis. Classification (NCBI taxonomy): domain Eukaryota; kingdom Viridiplantae; phylum Streptophyta; class Pinopsida; order Pinales; family Pinaceae; genus Pinus; species Pinus albicaulis. The sequence continues at coordinate 1,248,577,856 of CM076578.1, read as the reverse complement.
GAGAGGACATGTGGTGCCCTCTGGTTGGGTTTCACTCCAACCCCTTAAAATAATTTCAAATTCCAACTTAGGAAGAATTGAAGGTCATTGGGAATTTTTTCTCTTCACTTAACCCATCTGGCGAATCTGAAGACAACACTTGTCACAGTGTCACTGGCTGCAATCTGGATAATATTCCTACATTGTTGACTGTACTTGCCACATCAGCACTGTACCTATTCTGCTCATTTTTTCCTATTTTGGAAAATGAACAACAGATGATAACTCAATCATACGAACTCATATTTTGATGAAAGGAGTTGCACCGGAATCTTGGCGATGAACTCTATCTAGTCATTCAGGTTCGAAGCAATTTCGAGCACCTTAAAATTTTAGCTAATTTTAGGCCCTGATCCAAATTCTGATCACACCTTCCCACTGAGGGGCTTTTGGACCCACAAAATCTGATAATTATCTTCTTAAGCTTCAACACTCTTCTTCTTTCAAATTATATCAACTTATTGTACTCGACAAGTCATACTTGAAAATTATCTTGACACGCCTTGCATCACCACTAGCTATGTCTCTCAACCATGCTCTATGGTTTTTGTTGAACCAATTTAGCATTTCTGATTGTCTTTGACTGATACATACCCTGTTGTACCAAACCGACCTCTATGTGCTTGAAAACTGTTAGCCTTCCCACTGAGAATGAAGTCCCTCTTGAAACAAATGCATACAAGCTTCTTCTTGGAAATCCTCTTATCCAAATTAAACTTGCAATATGAGTGAACTCTTAGCATGAATACAAAACACCAGCTTGTTCTGCAATGGTTGCAAAACACTTTGCATTTCGTCCACTTCTCACTAAATGGACCTCAAACTTCCTGCGACATCTTGTCACAAGAACACACAATCAATCTTGAAAATAAAACATTATGCAAGAATTGAAATGATGACCACCTCTTTTTTTCTCCTTCAAAGAAATGAATGTCACCTCCTGTAACATCAAGTACATTGTGATCTTCTTGCACATTGGCATATCCTATATCGACTCACAATTGAAAAACATCATCGACTAAAACATAAGTTGATCAACATAATCGACAAACATAGTCGACAAACAAAATGCGACATCAACAACACAAGTCGACATGAAATGTACAACACAATCAACATAAATCGATATGAAATTTGTGTGACACAATTGACACACATGATACATATTGACAACACTCATGCATGTATCTATTTACAATGAACCTATCACAAGTTCTCTATTTACACATACAAAATCTCATGCATATGTACACTCTTCAACTCTGTCTTTCAAGTACAAATAAGTACATAAACCCAAAACATATGGGTAATGATAAGAGCCAAAGTGAATGATAAATTGCTGCAACATAAATGAGTGACATGCCCATATTTTACACCATCTTGATGAAATTTTGCAACAAATAGAAATTCCTTCAATCGAACAACATTCACATGCAACATTGCATCATACAAGCTATAATAATTTGTTGCAATTTGCCATACATTCAACATAAATTCATGTATACATATGGCTGAAATTTTCATCTATGTACAAAGGAAATGCATGCCTTACTTGGTCAAGAAATCGAGCCATTTCTTACCAATCCACTTCAATGGTGATTTTTCCTGCTGAACATCCTTTTCTTGTGAATCATCTTGACTCACATCGATGATGGAATCTCCTATTCCATTCTCGCCAGTCATTTTATCCACTTGCTTCAAATGCTTTGGATGAGTGGTTGGATACAGTGTCTAACATTGGGCAATGAGATGTCCCTTCTTCTGGAAGTGAGTGAAAATCTTTTGCATATTTTGTTCAAGTTGCCTTTGCTTTGACTTTTTCCTGTATGCTATCATTCTCTTACAGCATCTTGAAACTTGATGGTTATCAAAACCACAATATGAAAAAAAACTTCTTCTCCAATTTATGCATGCAGATTTTTCATGCTTAACATAATCATAAACAACATGATTATAGGAAGATTTATACCTTTTATGATTCTTTGAATTTTCATCTTTATCACCTTCTTGAGGAGATGGACTTGAAGAGGTTCCAACTCTCTTTTGAAGACCAACAACAATGTTCATGGCATTAGAGATGTCACAACTATCTTGTTCTACATAAGTTGCATGTCTAATAGCATATTGCTGCAACATGGGTTTCAAACAATTGCATTCATCTTGAATACAAACTTTGCATGTTTGAGAGTTTGAACCTGCAACAAAAGTCCTTCTTGGAACTGTTTCAAGTGCCTTCATGGCTTTAGAGTTTTCTCCATAAAGTTGTCCATAGCCAAGACCCAAATACTTAGTCCTTTCCTCAACCATAATTGGCTCAACTATGCCTTGTGCATGTTTGCCTAATCCTTTACCTTCATAGCCCCTTTTCATCCTCAATTTGGACCCTATTCCTCTAGTGTGTTTTTCAAAAGAACTTGCACATTTATATTGAGAGTAAATTGAAGAAAAACTTGAATTATTTACCTCTTCTTCAAGCACATGCTTGGCTAAGGCTTATTTGACATCATGGAGCTGATTCTCCATCTCATGCATCTTTTGAAGAAGTTATTTCTTCTCTTTCTCCATGGTAACCAACTCCTCTTGAAGTTTAGTGCTCTCCCTTACATCTTCATACAACTATTGCACCATATCTTTCATGATGTATACGTCCTAATTCATCTCTTTATCAAAGAGTCTTGCAAAGGAGGATGGTTTAGAATCACCAATTAATGAAGTTTCCATCACAATTGTAATGAATAAAAGCTTCACAAACTTCTTTATTGTGATTTAAAACCAAGCTCTCAACCCAACTTCTCCTTCACACATAAAATTTCAAACTGTTAAATTCTCCTTTCACAATTTAACAACCAATAGCTAACCCTAGCTATCCTTGACTACAATGAGATAAACTTGCTCTAATGCCAACTTGATATGATATAAGGGAAAAATTGTTTTATGCTATGCAAACTCCCTCATCCATATAATAATTGTGTTTCTTTTGTGCATGGTTTTATATGTAATGAGCAGGTTTCTTCCAGGATTTAAATGTTAAAATGTCTTAAAAATAACATGCCAACTTCAACAGCTGAAAACACATATGCATCAAACCATAAGACAAATTTTTTTATGAAGGAGTTCACCCCAGCTAGGCTACATCTCCTTGGCCTGTCAACATGACTAGACCACTCTACTATTTGGTGATTAAGGGTACAATCAGTATACTACCTTACTCTGTGGCTATCACCCCTTCAAGATGATGTTCTCCTATAAATAACTCTCACATATAACAACAATACAACTATCTCCTACAAAGATGATATATACCTCACCAATGAGTGCTAGAAAGCCCTCACAATACACTCCAATTCCACACTGAAGCATACATAAAATATCTTCATAAAATCAATGTATGAATAAAAAAAACCAGAACTAAACCATGCTGGCCAAAGATTTTGCAACAACAGTTCTGTAAATGATAACAACCCCTACAAGGTCTTCTCCTTGATCCACAGCTTCCACAACTCCTTCAAATGGCTGATTGATCCATACACCCTTCTTGTCAAAATTTAAAAATTACCTTAAATATGTGTTCAAATCAGAAAATAGAAGTTACTGTCGGATTCATAGCATCATTAAACCCCTGATTAGCCTCTTCTGCTTCTCCAATTGGACTTCAAGTTCTCTAGACATAGCCTCCTCTCCTAGTGGCCCTGAGCATCAAAAATATTCAAGTGGGAAAATCTCCATCAAGAAGTCATCCTCTTCCTCTGAAACCTATTCCAATGGATTTCTAGCATGCCAAAATGCTAAGAATGACTTTTAATGAGCTCCATTTGGTCGAATATTTCCCAGGATAGGCCTCATTTACTCTAGGCCTAGTAAACTGCCACTAAATTTGGTGGCCTGCCAGTTATGTCCACTAAAAGTGGGACTCCGCCGAATCTAGCGTGCTCCTCTAAAACTCCACCAACTTAAATATGTCTTAATTAGTGCTAAGCACAGATTATGGGCGGATAAGCATATTTTTAATGATAAGAGCAGTTTTACGCACTAATTCAGCTTATCATGGGTCAACCACATTTTACGTTAATTAAACGTTATTAATGAAAAATCCTTGGAGCACCTGGTCATCGGGTTGTGGCCATATGGGGAGGGGCATGGCCCGAGGGTCTGGCCCCCTCCAACCCCCAAACAGTTGGCTATTGAAATTTAAATGTATGTGGAAGACCATATGGGTAAGAAACACCCCGGAGAAGAGATGGTATTGTGTGTGGTTTGCCGGCAGGAGGTCAAGGGTTCGAGCCTCGACTCTGCCATAGAATTTTTCACATGGTTTTAAAGATCCTCCGCCAACTTGTCAAATCCGCCATATCTAACCCTTCTCCAACTTTAGGTAGTGACTCCTCCAACTATGGTAAAGATCGTTGTGTTAGGTGAGTTTAAAAACATTAATATATATATATATATAGATAACGAACACCACCAAACCTTAGTCCGATCAAACATAATTCGACCCCCACAAATTAGGAGGTGGCCCACTATAGAGGACACATGGCGCCCTCTAGTTGGGTTTCACTCCAACCCCTTCCAAAAATTTCAAATTCGAACTTAAGAAGAATTGAAGGTCATTGGGAAATTTTTCTCTTCACTTAACCCATATGGCGAAACTAAAGAAGGCACTTGTCATAGTGTCACTAGCTGTAATCTAGAGAATATTCCTGCATTACTGATTGTACCTGCCACATCAGCATTGTACCTATTTTGCTCATTTTTTGCCTGTTTTGGAAAATGAATAGCAGAGGATAACTCAGTCATACAAACTCAGATTTTGATGAAACAAGCTGTGTCGAAATCTTGGCGAAGAACTCTATCTAGTCATTCAGGTTCGAAGCAATTTCGAGCCCTTTGAAATTTTAGCTAATTTTAGGCCCTAATCCAAATTTTGATCAAAAGGAGGTTTCCCCCTCGAAGAGCCTGATTTCTAATTCATTGATCTATATTTTCTTCTATTTTGTGAGCTAGTTTCATAACATTGTCTTCCTTGCAACTCCTTATTTCTTCATTTAAACTTATCAGTGTATCTTCCAAATCAGATGAATTTCCAACACCATGTTGCTCATATGACTCATAGGGAGAATCTATGTAATCTACCATTATTCTATTCATCTTTGATTTCTTCCCACAAGGTGAAATATTTCATCTAAATGAATTCATAACCCATGTAACTTAGTTAAATTTGGGGAAGATACATTATGCAAAATCAACCAATTGGTGAAATACATGTATATACATAATCATAAAAGCATATAAACTTGTAACACATGGTATATTAGCACATAAACATCATTGTAATTGGAGTCCAGTCACCAATACATAATCATGAAAAATACACACCATGACCTAATACATGACAACCTCAACCATACCAATGCAACCTTGACCACATGCACCTACTAACATGTATAACCAAACATGAACGACCAATGCATGATCAACATATAGCATAATGCAAGCAAACATACACATACACTACACAAGCATGACCAATATGTTACCTAGCATAAACAAGCAATTCATATTCAACATGTAACAATATGTAAGAAAGTGTGCATGCACAATACCCAAGCATGAACAACACATAATCAATCATATACACTTGACAAGATGTTGCAAACAACGCCATCAGGTCATCCATGGCAACACAACTACCACCATGTCCAACACAACACAGATGCAACAAACACATAAACCATATTTATGAGAAACACATGTGAAACCACCAAAAAATCATGACCAACACACCACCCATCCAGTCCAAGGGTTGAACCATGCTTTGATACAACTCAGTAACACCCCCTTCCCACATCTGCTCAAGTAACCAGCCAACTAGGGTAAACATGTGCCAAGAGGCTACTATAATGAGATTCGACCTCCTACGTGACCGTAAGGAAGTTGAACCAATGAAAAACACAACCTACAGACCTTGTACAACAACCACAACACCCCCAGGAGGTAACCCAACCACTCAGTCCTCTTACCCCTATGTCACACTAACATTTTGACCTCCTTTTAGCCATATTCATAGGAAAAGCACCACATTCCATGGGATAGAAGGATATATCCCAGGAATAACACTGCATGTCAGTAGCTAGGGCCCCAAATTCTCAGTTATGTGCCCGTGGCTCCGAGATCTGAGCCACCTTTTCAGGACGAGAGCCTAGGTCACTTCCTAGAACTTCATGAAACCTTAAGGGATGATAAATAATAATAGGAAAATTATAAAGAATAAATCAAATCAAGAATAACTCATCTAGGCCCCTCTTATCCATGACAGGCATTTTGTCAAACATGTCACAAACATTGAATATATAGGTGTAAACAACAGATTTAAACATAGGGGTCTCATACTTAACGGATAATCGCTAAGAAGCATTTCTCCCCTACATAATAAGCTGCAATACAATATATTTGACCATAGATATATTGTGCATTCATTTATAAGTAAAAACATGGGGAAATCCATACATCATCACTCTAAAAATACATGCTCATAACCAACATAATAATAACAGAAATACAATGGACACAATAACAATAAAACCCATACATAAACCAATATATTTTCATACCAATTATCAAATTAGCTCTTCATTACTAAATGTAAAAACCAACCGAAGATGGGACTTCCATGTTCCACCTGACCATAGATTGGGTTAGCCAAGTCTCTCTTCAGCCAATCACCCCGGTGCCATATTCTAAGAATGAATTTCGGATGTCATAAAAATCATCAATCACAATCAATATATGGCTTACAGAGGCCAAACCACCTCAACCCTCAACTAGTGATTCCACCTCATAGTCAGACATCGCAACCATCACAAATTGGTCTCTATCCAAACTACTCTAGGGCTCCAGAGTGTTTGTTCCAACCAAGGCTCCACGACTAGTAACTCAACCCCAATTTTTCTGAGATCCAAAGAGATTTTCCAAAGAAGGCTCCAGGACTAGTAACTCAACCCACCTAGGGATCGAGAGTGTTTGTCCAATCAAGGATCCATGACTAGTAATTCAACCAAACAATTTTCCACCTGGATCTAGAGCATTTTTCCAACCAAGGCTCTAGGAACTAATAACTCAACCCAAAAGCTGAAGGAATCATGAGAGACAACTAGAAACAATCAATGAAATAAACCCACAACACCATGGCTATCCAGGAAATGGAAAGGCTATGCAAATCCACATGCATACACCATGCATGCCAAAAATAGTGATTAAAACACATGTGCAACTTGGTACCTGCAATCAAAGCCGATTGTAGCTGCTAGTCCCATTCCCTTCTTGCACTTTCCTTCTATTCCTTTTCCTTCTTACTTCAAATCACCAAGTATCTACACTCTCCAAGAGTGCTCTAATAAAACTCTAAGTATCCAAGAGTAAGAGAGAGATATAGAATAAAGAAATCGCTCCAGAAATGCACTGACAAAAGGTACCAACTGATCGTCAGAAGCCTTTTTATAGAAGAGACCTCTATTTTCTTCATTTCCATTATTTTCCTTCATTTTCCTCCTCACATGCAACATGTGACCTTTCATCTCCCTTTTCTCCAAATTTCCATTATTTTCATAAATAAATATGCCAAAAATATTTGTTTCCTCTTTAATGCCTTAGCCATATCCTTTTCCAATTTCCCTAGTCATAATAAACCATGTGAACACCGACACTAGGATGTTTTTCCCAACATTCAACTTGGAATACGCGTCCCATCAACTATGGTTATTATTTTAACTTTATTGCATGCAATTTTGACTAGGTTTGTTACAAAATGAAAGTCGTTAACCCTGGTTGGGTTATGATGCATGTCGATGACCCTTGTTGGGTATATAAATAACAATTGATGATTTCTGTAATAAATTTGGAATAATTATATATTTTTCTTAAGTACTGAGTGATGAAAATTAATGATTTTCATGGTGATTGTGGATGTATGTTGACTCTGATGGAGTATTCCTCATTAAGTCTCTCTGAAGAAAAAAAAATTGTACTACAGATGTGAGCTATAGCCCAGGTTAAAGTGCATTGGAGACACTTAAGACCAGGAGAGGCTACTTGAAAATATGAACATTTTTTTATAATGACGACTCCAAACTATTTGAAGGCCAAGAAACACTGAGGATGGTGTTTCACTCGAAGGGGGGAAGATGTAACACCCCTTAGTGAATAAGTGAATAATTTAATTTACTTTTTCTAAAATTAACTTGGTAGATTATGGACTAATACAAGGTTGTTGAAGTCCAACAAGAAATTGCAGCACACACACTAGTGTGGGAGTAATAGGTCCTAGCGATACATTAGTGTGAAGGCCAAATTAATTCATTAATTTGGTGCAATGTCTAATTTAATTTTCCTTTAATTAAATTGGACAATAAAATGTAATATTATCTCATGATCACTTGTAATAGTTAATTGAGTGTGATAAAATCAGTTAGATCATGTATTTTGAGTTAAGGGTGGTTGGTGAGGCATGCAGAGTTAATGCATGTGTAATTATTTAACTCAGTTAGGTGAGTTAGAGTCAGTTGAACTAGTTGTAACTGTTTTTTGCACTAGTGAGAGATCAAGTGAATTAAATATTATTTAATTCTCAATTAATGATCTCCCATGCAACTGATGATTTACTATTAATAGTTGCATGCATGTCATTTCCATTGGAGACCCAGTTGAGACAAAGGTTAAAGGGATGTTAACAATTAGTTGTGTGATTAGTAGGTTGCCTAAATGAAACCAGACATTCATTGGAGTGCCAATGATCCTTGCGTAGTTTAGGAAGGCCAACATTCCTAAAGAATAGGGATTGCATTCGTCAGGAATTGTGGAAGCAAGGAAAGATGTTTAGAGGTAGAGAATTGGCTAAGTGTTTGGCCAGTTTTGTCTAGGATAATGTGAGACATTTGTGAGAGTGCAAGAGACTCTTGTGAGAAAAGTGCATTGTAATTATTTCGTGATTCCATGGTTAATATACCATAGAAGATAGATGGGTTTTGAGAAGCAATATTTCCCTAGGAAATTATCTGTGTTGTGGTTTTATTTGATTCTTTCTTTGTTTCATGTGATTGGTGATTGTGTTTAATTTTTGCAATTGATTTATAGAAGGATTCAGTATCTAGCTTTAGTACATTGTTAGATCAGATTGAATGCATTAATATACATATTTTTGTATAATTTATACACGGTATCAAAGCATAGGAAAATACTATAGTGGAGGAGAAGTTGAGTTTGTGACTGAATATAATTCGAATTGCAAAAGACATTCTTGGTGCGACATGAAGTTCAGGATCGAAATGTATTTCAATGGCTTGAGATTGGAGTATGAAATTGAGGTCAGGTCTAACTGTATTGCGTGGAAAGACAGGATGGAGACATTACTGGAGGAAAATGGGTTGAAATAATTCATTGACAATGATGTTCCCAAACACGTTGTAGGAGATGCTGCAAATCTTGATGCTTGGAAAAAGAAGGTTGCAAAGGAGAGGAGGATCTTATTGGAGGGATTATAATACCACATTGTCTCAAGTATCCATGGAAAATTGACACCATATGCAATGTGGAAAGCTTTGATAGATATATTTCATAGCATCAGTGATCATAGAAAATTGGCACTCAAGGATAAACTCAGGAAAATCAAAATGGAGAAAGGAAACACCATGTTGAAATATTTTAAAAAAAAATTCCAACTTCAGGATGAGCTTGGGAGTGTCGGCATAATTTTTGCGGATGATGACTTGGTTAGCCTAGCTCTTCTAGGACTTCCCAAGAGGTGGCATAGTTATCAAGACTCTATTAATGGAAGGGAAAACTTGCCAGATTGGGAACGACTTTGGTCGGATTTGATGTAAGAAGAATTCAGGCAGAATACCAAGGATGGATCTTCATCTAAGAATGAAGATCAAGAAGATTGTGCTTTGGCTGCCAAGGAAAAGAATGGGAAAGGAAAGAAATTTTGTTCCAAATTTGAGTCCGGAAAAGATGGAAAGAAGAGAAACATGTCCAGAATGGAGTGTTTTCACTATCATGAGCATGAAAATTATGCCACAAATTGTCCACAAAAGAAGAACAAGAAGGCTTCAAGATCTGCAGCTGGTGAGGCTTTGGCCTCGCAATTTGAGCTTGACTTCTCGTTCATTGCATGCATGGTGTCAAGTGCAATGGTATCGGTGTGGTACTTGGATAGTGGTGCATCCTTTCACATGACGAGAGACTAATAAATTTTCAGTAGCTTCGAGGAGGACCTCCAAAAGCATATCGAAATGAGTGATGACGGGCGGTATAGTGCTACTGATATTGGTACAATTTCCTTCCAGAGATAGTCAGGTAAACCCTTTCAATTAAAATATGTAATGCATGTACCAGGCTTGAAGAAAAATTTGGTCTCAGTCACAATGTTGGAGGATAGAGGTTATGATGTTGTTTTCAGTGAGGGAAAAGCTTTCCTATGACACAAAACAATAGTACAAGCCAAGAAGATTGGGCTTCATGTGATGAATCTCTATAAACTTGATGTAGATGGTTGTGCATCATTGATGGGTAAGGCAGACAAAGTTGTGAGTAGGGATGAGGGTAGTTATGGCACAGGAGATTAGGCCATCTACACCATGGAGCCTTAAAGGCCATGCAACATATTTCTATGGGTCTTCCCAAGGGTACTCTTGCACAGTCAGACACATGAAAGGGATGTACTATGGGGAATTATGCAAAGGCCACTTTTCACGAGAAGGAAAACCGAGCTTCGGAAATCCTTGAGAGAGTTCACTTAGATGTGTGTGGACCATTCTCTACTGCTTCGACAACAAAGAATAAGTACTATGTGATATTTGTTGATGACTTTTCTAGAAATTGTTGGATCTACTTCATGCAAAAGAAAGATCAGACGTTCTCAAAATTTCTCAAGTTCAAAGCACTGATGGAGAAAGACACAGGGAATCATGTGAATGCTATTAGGAGAAAAAATGGTGGTGAGTACATATCCAATGAATTTAATAACTTCTACAGCAAAAGAAGGAATTCAGAGAGAATTGATTACGCCTCATAACCCACAACAGAATGGGGTTGCAGAATAAATAACAGAACAATTTTGGGTACATCACGAGCGATGTTGTATGATCAAGGCCTACCGTTGCATCTGTGGGAGGAGGCATGCAACATAGTGGTATTTGTGCAAAACCATTGTCCTCGTCGGATACTTGGTATGAGTACACTAGAAGAGGATTTTACTGGTAAGAAACCTGATGTTTCATATTTTAATATTTTTGTCTCATGTGTTTATGTGCATGTGAGCAAAGACTCCAGGAATAAGCTTGAACCAACAGCTGAGATTGGGATATTTGTGGGGTACAAAGATACTCCCCACAACTATCAGGTGTATTTTCCAGATAGCAGAATGACTGTTGTGCGATGGGATATAAAATTTGATGAGGAGAAAGCCATGTGATTGTCCCTTGAGAGGGAGATGGATTTTCATGCAGAGGAGGAACTTTTGGTTCCAAAGAATGAACCTCAAGATGTGGAGCAGCCACATGTGAAGGATCATGGAGTGTCAGAAAACACTCACGTAAAGCCATCCACCAGAAATGGTAGAAGGCGCACCACAAAAGCTAATAGATTGAGACTTGATGTAGCAGAGAATGTAGGAGCCCCTATTTCACTACACAGATAGAGATAGTCTCTAGACAGGTTTACTAGATACATGGCTCTTATGAGCAAGTGTATTGTGACAGAACCATCTTCCTTTGAGGAAGAAATGCAACAACCAATTTGGGTTGATGCTTGGTACAAGAGTATGACTCCATCGTCAAGAACATTGCATGGGAGGTTGTCCCAAGACTGGTTGGAAAATCAGTGGTTGGATCTACATGGATCTATAAGATGAAGCAAGCAACGGATGGGAGTGTGGAGAAGTGCAAGGCCAGATTTGTGGCCCAGAGATTCTCACAAGTTCAAGGGATTGACTATGAGGATACTTTCACACCAGTCGCGAGGTACTCTTCCATTAGATCTGTCCTTGCACTCTGAGTGCATATAGGGTGGTGCATTCATCATATGGATGTGAAAATTGTGTTTCTCAATGGAGTCATTGAGGAACAGGTGTACATAGAGTATCCAGAAGGTTTCAAAATATTTAACAGTGAGTCATATGTGTGTCGACTCAAGAGAACATTGTATGGGCTAAAGAAAGCACCGTGTACTTGGTACACTCAGATTGATAGCTATTTCACTGGGTTGGGCTTCATCAAAAGTGAAGCAGATGCAAACTTGTACAAAATTTTGGTTGATAGTAAGCTCTTAATTATCGTACTTTATGTTGATGATCTAATTTTGACAAGTGATGAGAAGTTGAAAAGTTCATGCAAGGAGGATCTTGAAAGGGAGTTCAAAATGAAGGACATGGGACTCCTTAATTATTTCCTTGTTTTGGAAATATGGCAGCGGGATGGTGAAATTTTTGTTTCTCGAGGAAAGCATGCCAAAGATATACTAGGTAAGTTTCACATGGAGAGCTGTAAATCCATGGAAACTCCTCTTCCAGGAAATTGGAGGAAAGAGGATGCTACTTCTAGAGAAGTAGTGGATGCTACTGTCTACAGGCAGCTAGTGGGTTCACTGATGTACTTGGTGAACACTAGACCAAACATTTGCTACAAAGTTAACCAACTGAGTCAAGCTATGCTTAAGCTGACCAAACTCTTTTGGAAGGTGGGGAAGCATGTCTTGATATATCTTAGGGTAACTACATAGTATAGATCATGGTACAAACGGATAAAGGGAGTGGAGATTCAAGGCTTCAAGGATGCAGATTGGGTAGGAATTCCATCAGAATAAAGAACACATCAGGAGGGATCTTCAGTATAGGATCGACAACAGGAAACAATGATCTATGGCACTCAGTTCAGCCGCGGCAGAGTACATGGAAGCAATTCAAGCTACATGTGAGGCCATCTAGATGAGAAAGATCCTGGTTGGGTTGTTTGGTTCTCAAATGGATCCGACTGTGATACATTGTGATAACTGGAGTTGCATTAAACTTTTGGTTAATCCGGTATTCCATGATAGGTCCAAGCACATAGACATTCGGTACCACCATCTCAGAGATTGTGTTCAGAGGCGCATTATGTTACTTCAGTACATTCCCACGGAAGATCACGATGTCGATATTCTAACGAAGGAGCTCACCAGGAGAAAACTCGAATACCATAGAGGCACGATCAGGGTGGCAGATAATCCCTTTCTTGTTGAGAGGGAGTGTTGAAGTCCAACAAGAAATTGCAGCACACAAACTAGTGTGGGACCAATAGGTCCTAGCGATACATTAGTGTGAAGGTCAAATTAATTAATTAATTTGGTGCAGTGTCTAATTTAATTTTCCCTTAATTAAATTGGACAATAAAATGTAATCTTATCTCATGATCACTTGTAATAGTTAATTGAGTGTGATAAAATCAGTTAGATCATGTATTTTGAGTTGAGGGTGATTGGTGAGGCATGCAGAGTAATTCTATTAGTTATAGAGTTCGAATTGTAGTTGGTGCATTATTTTAATGCATGTGTAATTAGTTAACTCAATTAGGTGAGTTAGAGTTATTTGAACTAGTTGTAACTGTTTGTTGCACTAGTGAGAGATCAAGTGAATTAAATATTATTTAATTCACAATCAGTGATCTGCCATGCAACTAATGATTTACTATTAATAACTGCATGCATGTCAATTCTAGTGGAGACCTAGTTGAGACAAAGGTTAAAGGGATGTTAACTATTAGTTGTGTGATTAGTAGGTTTCTTGCATGAAACCAAACATCCATTGGAGTGCCCATGATCCTTGCACAGTTTAGGAAGGCCAAAATTCCTAAAGAATAGGGATTGCATTCATCAGGAATTTTGCAAGCAAGGAAAGATGTTTAGATGCAGATAATTGGCTAAGTGTTGGCCAGTTTTGTCCAGGATAATGTGAGACAGTTGTGAGAGTGCAGGAGACTCTTGTGAGAAGAGTGCATTGTAATTGTTTCATGATTCCATGGTTAATATACAATAGAAGATAGAGGGGTTTTGAGCAGCAAGCTTTCCCTGGGAAATTATCTGTGTTGTGGTTTGATTTGATTCTTTCTTTACTTCATGTGATTGGCGATTTTGTTAAATTTCCGCAATTTATTTGTAGAAGGATTCAATATATAGCTTTAGCAAATTGTTAGATCAGATTCAATCCATTGATATACATATGATTGTATAGCTTCTACAAATGCCTATTATAATGTTAGACAAATTTTATTTTATTTTGATTGAATTAACAAGATTATTTATGGTCAACCAATGAATTATGGGAAGGTGGAAAATGCTATATAAGGATTTTACCTATCAGGTATGGATAGTTACTCCTCTCCCTAGAGATAAATATCTTAGTTGGGGAAAAATAGAGCCAAGTATGATAGAAAGGAACTCAAGGCAGTCAAGAAAGAGGAGAGAAGAGAACTCATTACCTCATAGAGGAAATTTTTGAGATAAGACAAGATGTTGCCATAGGGAAATTCTTGAGCTGGTTGTGGCCAGTGGAATTTTTGTATAGACTTGTGAGTCTGGAAGTTTTAAGCAACAAATTGTTGAACTAGTTGGGTCTAGTATATTTTTTGTGCATACCTATGTGGTCTCTGTCCAAGAAAGACTTCTCTAAAGGGAAATTGGCTCGGGGGGAGCTCTATTGAGACACCATGCTCATTGGTTGGGTGGAGCATTTCCCCTTTCCTAGTGATTCATGTGGCAACGTAATTGAAAAAAAAAATAAGTGTTGTTGTGTAATTATCATTGTGTCTTCCTTCCAGATTAACTATTTTTTTACAAGTGATGTGCAATGATATACTATTATTTTTTTGTGAGTAATGTCCCATAATATATTCTATGAGTAATATGCTATAATATTTTCCTTTATAGAAATTAGCTGACCTTTGTAGGTAACATACCATTTTATTATACGGGATTGAGTGATGTCTGTAAATAATATGTTACAAACTTTTTCCTTATAAAGGGTTGATTGATTTCTCAGGATAATATGATATTTCTCAAAGAAAATTAAGGGGAAAATTATAACAAATCTAGTAGAGACTACTACGATACATAACTCTATTATAGACCAATTTAGTTTATTGGGTTGAACAAGGTAGTTACCAGCAACCCAGGAAAGTAGTTTTGAGTCTTTATTGTCCCAAGTGGAGAGATGGGTCTGGTGAAGATTGCTATAAACTTTGAGAAAAGAAACATAAACTACTAGAAAATTACAATGGATACTCAAGGGGAATAAGCTGGTTGTATAAATTGATTGAGGAAAATTTAAAACTATTCAACAACACTAAGAATTCATTACAAAAGTTCCATGTTAAATCAAGAAAGTAACTACAAATAAATTGTATGCATAAGCCTTTTGTCGATAGAAAGAAATTCATTTTTTTATGTGTTTTACTAGCTAAATAAACTATAATTTGGAAACAAAGATTACAAATTTAACAAATGTAAGCGTAGTGCACACAAATACGAAAATTTGGACGATGTTTATAATCTTATTTAAAAAAATATTACCATGCATACGAAAATAAAACCTAGAATCCTTTGGGGTTCATAATTAGAAATTATCTCAAACAACAATGAGAACAAGAGCTTGAGGGTGGAGAGTAACTAGAACTTAGTTAACCATCGACGTTGCCATTAGACAAAGTTTATACAATTTTAAGGACTGTAATGGATAAAACTTGAATTGAGCTCAAAATTAAATTTAACAAGGAAAATGATTAGGGTCTAATGACCATAAGCACACATTATAACATAGATCGTGGGCACACATCCATAAACCTTAAGAACCCAAATTAAATATTTTAGCAGAAATTCCTCAAGGAAGACCTCAAAATAATGAAATAAAATTAGTTCAAGAACCTCGCTTGTGAATATATGAAATTGAAATTTAGAAACCAAAGTGTATAATGCATCTTCTAAAGTGTAAACACGCATTCAAGAATTACCTCCATGCCGATATCAATATGGGTAGAATATAGGAAAGAAAAATTAATTAAAAGAAAATAAGTAAACTAGTATAAGCCTAGTAAGAAACGCTTTAGGGAAGCTCATGAAACCTTGTACACTATTCAAGAATTATCATCTAGGGACAACATTCTAGTCTCATTTCTGTAAATGAACCTCGCAATGCCCCCATTAAGAAAAAGGAAAACAATAGAATTAGAGGAAATTATCTTACAGTTACCTGTGGCAAAGGGAAATCTCAACAGTTTGACAACCACGCACGATTCTGCAACCTCTGTGTAGAAATTGGAAAGACAACTATGATTGGGGTTACAGAAACCCTAGCCATGAGTTTTAGGCACTGCAAGTAGAAACCAAAGGACAGTTTAGGAAGACGTCGAATATACCAAAAAAAAACTATGATGGAAGACTTAGTAGCTAAAACATCTGATTATTTTGTTAAAATAATTAATTAACTCCCACATGAAGGGTTAGATAGTCAGTTAAGTAAGCATTGAGTAATTCAAGTTGTGTGATAGATGAATTTGGTAAGTGAGTTAGAGAGTCAGTTAAGTGAGCGTTGAGTAAGTCGAAGTTATGTGATATATGAGTTTGGTAAGTGTGTGCATTTCAAGCGAGTTAGGATAAATACCCTTGGTAGGGTTCATTGTATTCATAGAGAGAGAGATTGAAAATTAATAGAAGAGTCGTAGCTTGTGTGTGTTTCATGTGTGAAATATCTGTGTAATTTTTTCCTTTACTCCTCTGCCTTTCCAAAAAATTGGTATCAGAACCAGGTTACAAAGAACTAGGGAAACACGGATAAGAAATCATCTGTATGTGAAAGCAGAACTTTTTTTCCCCGCTTATTTAAGCTATAATGCATCTGATAGTCATGTTCATATCGTTATAATGTTGGTCGGTTCAGCAAAGAACCACATTACAGTCGAAGAACACAATCTTGTTGAAATTTCGCAACGCTAATACTAACGCAAGTAAACATATCGATAACTCACTTCAACATCATGAGACATGCGTTAGCACGCAGGCCCTAATACAAACCTAACTCAGCAAGAGGTGCATTAGTGAAGAACAATTCAAATAGTTTTTTTAAAGGAGTGCGCATGGTTTTAAATCTATATTCCAAAACCTTGATTTTTGTTTAAAAGAAAAACCATATTCGAAAAGGTCACGTGGGTGGTTTTGTTCTTCAGAAATCGTATCAACCATATTTTAAAAGGATTTTAGTGGCATGAGTGTTAATCATGAGTATTAAAAGGAGTATTAGAATTTACATGGCTTTCTTAAAAGAGGTCTACTAATAAGGATTTTTTTTAAAGTTTTTTATATAAAGATTTTTTATAAAAAAAAAAATCAAGGGTCATTTACAAATATTTTGAAAGTTTTATAATAGGATGGTTTTATTGAAAGAGTTCAATTTTTTTTTGGAGTTTTGCAAAACTTAAAAAATACAAAATTTGGGTTTTCATAAGCACTTCATTAGAGAAGTGATTTTTTTTCAAGAAATATGGCAACATGCAGTTTCCAGCCACAACTTCCTTCCTTCACAAGGAAATATTATGATGTGTGGATCATTAAAATGGATACGATGTTAAAAGCACATGATGTTTGGGATCATGTCAAGTTTGGGTTTGCAGAACCTCAGAATGATGCAGAAGAATGAGCCCTAAGTAATGAAGAGAGGGAACAATGGAAGAAAGACAAAATGAAGAATGCATAAGTGTTGCTTCTTATCCAGCAAGGAGTGGACTGAGTAGTGTTCCAGAAGATTATGATCATGTCTTCAGCAAAGGAAGCATGGGAAACTTTGGCGATAGGCTATCGAGGTATGGAAAAAGACAATATTGTTAAATTGCAAAATACTAGTAGAGATTTTGAAAGTCTGCAGATGAAGGAGACAAAGGACATTGATTCCTTCATGAATAGGGACATGTCTGTCGTAAATCAGTTAAAAATTTATGGTGAAGAAATTAAAAATCGAACATTGATTGAGAAGGTCCTTAGATATTTGTCTACCAAGTTTTATGTTGTGGTAGCAACCATAGAAGAAGCAAAGGATTTCAAAAAACTAACAGTTGATGAGTTGATGGGAT
Organism: Pinus albicaulis; assembly: GCA_034641835.2. Taxonomy (NCBI): domain Eukaryota; kingdom Viridiplantae; phylum Streptophyta; class Pinopsida; order Pinales; family Pinaceae; genus Pinus; species Pinus albicaulis. The sequence continues at coordinate 1,248,559,677 of CM076578.1, read as the reverse complement.
CACTTCTATCACATGAGGCAAGGATAGACAGAAATAAGGATTCCACTTTAGAAATTGATTTCAAAAGTCAAGTTTCTATTTCAAGAGGTCAAGGCAGAGGTAGATATAGAGGTATAGGACGAGGCGGAAGATAGGGTGGTCAGAGATATGGCCGAGAAGAGCATGAACATGAAAGTGGAAGCAATGGTAATAGAAGCTTCAAAAATAATTACAGATCTGACAAATCAAAGGTGAGATGGTATCATTGCAATAAATTTGGTCATTATGCTCGTGATTGCAAGAAGAAGGTAGTTGATCAAGGAAAATAGAGAGCTAATGTTAGTATAGAGAATGATAACTCCATGTTCCTAGCATGAAACAACATGCATGAACCTTCTAATAAGGTGTGACTATTAGACAGTCGTTGCAGTAACCACATGACAGGAAACAAGAATTTGGTTACAAATTGGGATCAATATGTGAACACACAGGTAAAGTTTGGAACTGACAAAACTGTGGATGTAGATGGAAAAGGAGTGGTCAAAATTTTGACCAATCAGGGGGAGCCAAAGACAATCTCAAAGGTATATTGTGTTCCTGGTCTTAACCACAATTTGATAAGTGTTGGTCAATTGATGCAAAAAGGATACAAAGTTATCTTTCAAAGGCAAGAGTGTGTTATTTATGAAAAACCCCCAAGAAAGCAGCTGATAGAAAAGATGTAGATGATTAGGAACAGACTATTTCCTCTAATTATGAATCACAGTGATCAGGTTAGTTCTTTTACAGTTTCATGTTCTAATGATTATTGGTTATGGGAATTTCGGTTAGGACACTTGCACTTTTCTGGTTTAAGATTGTTGCAGCAAAAACAGATGGTGAGAGGATTACCTCCCATAAAATAACCTGCTATTACTTGTGAGTGTTGCATCTTAAGAAAGCAACACCGTGAAATTTTTCTGAAGGGAGTTTCATATGGAGCAAAGAAACCAATTGACACTAGCACATTTGGCCCAATTTCCGACGGCCAAAGTGTCTCTCTTGCGACACATAGTCATTGAAAGAGCGACACTATGAGGCGGGACAAAACGTGGTTAGCCTTAGAGTCGCAATTTCGACACTTCAATAAAGGGTCTGAAAAGCGATACATTTTTCGACATTTCCAGACCATCGTCGCTCTTTCGACGTTATCCCAAAATTTCGCTCTTCCGATGAAAACAAAATGTCACTCTTCCGACGAAAACGAAACGTCGCATTTCTGACTACAACGCAACGCCGCTCTTCCGATGAAAATAGAACATAGCTATTCCAACGAAAACAAAGCGTTGCTCTGCCGATGGAACCTAGACGTTGCTCTTCCAATGTTATCCCAAACTGTCGCACTTCCGACGAAAACACAACGTCGCTCTTCTGACGAAAACAAATGTCAGTCTTCCGACATTTATCAAGTTTTCAAAATAATATCGCAATTCCTACGTTAGCTCTTCCGACATTTAAAGCGTCGCTCTTCCGACGGATTTAGCGTCGCTCTTCTGATGGATATAGAAACTCTCTTCCTACGTTTATACCGTTGCTCTTCCGACAGAAACTAAAAAATATTTAAAAAAAAATTATTGTTGCTCAAATGGTGTGCTAATGAACTCTTGTTCCATAGTTTTTTCAGTCGCAGCTACTGAAGCATCTTCCATGCTAATGTCCCAGCATATTTCTGGTTGAATAGCTTCAGATACTCTAGATCTTCTACATTATGGTCAATTTTGTCATTGTTAGTATCTAATGAATGAAATCCACCTTTTACAGTGTCATCCTGCAATACAAACTCCATTTTTCACTGGCTAGCTGCAAAGTTTGTTCCACTTTGTCATTTCTACAAGTCTCAGATTGCTCAATGGTACTAATTTCCAAGTCAAACTCAGCAGTCTCATCAGTTATTGTGTTAATGTTCCAATCAATATCATTTGAGTAAACTTCCACCTCAAATGTTTATTCCTGTTCTTTAGTCAGAACTGCAGTAGCTGCAACCTCGGAACTTGAAAAAACATCAAGAACAGGAGGGTTTTCATGAAGATCTCTTAAACTTGGAAGCACAATTCCTACAACTTTCCCTTTTTTTGTATGTGCATGATCAATAAACATTTGGTAGAATCCCAATGTTTTTTTGAACAGAATCACCACATAAAATCTCCACAATCTCAACAAATGTTGATGGAAGTGTTTTAGCCATTTCCAGAAGTTCTAACCTGACATAATACCCACTCTGCCAACAAACAATAAAGGTTTCCTTGATTGGCAAACATCACCCATATGGGGGTAGTGTGGTTGATACATGTGATTCTGTCTTCCCATGGAGTGCATCTGAAAACCATGAAATTCCTTTTTTCCACCCACCATCTGATGATCAAGGAGTCTTGTGTGAAACAATGAAAGCCAATTATGCTTCGCATAATAAAATAACCGTTAATATTTGGTATAAGTATTTGACTTGTCCATGGATAATGTCAAGAGACCACTTTATTCGCTGCCCAAATCTGTGTGACAATTCCTTGATACTGATATGAGGGATTTGTCTTGAGGAAAATAAAAAACTAGCCATCCAATAGAAATATATTCCCATGTCTTTGAAAAACAAATTAAGTATGATGTCAATACCCAACGTTAGAAAAAAATGCAGAATATGTGATTGTGTGAATTAGTTATAAATGCAGAATATCTGATTATGTGAATTAGTTATAAATGCAAAGATAGTAGACTCCCATTCCCTCTTAATTTATCTCATTTATTACCAACAGAGATATGTATAATTTATTCCTTTTTAAGGGTTTTCATCATTCATTGCATAAATTAAGGAACTATTTTGAATCATCATTTTATGTTTGGTCACCTCTAGAGTTCATATCACCTCCATCATCCAAAGACTAAATTATGTGTGACTTTTCCAGTTCGGCTTAAATGCCTTGAATATTTTATTATAAAAATTCTTCCTGGAATGTGTGCTTTGGTTTCATAGCATGCACATGAAAAGAAAAATGTACTGGAAACTAGTGAAAGATAATGAGGGAAAGTTTCTCCAATAATGGAGACTTGTAAAATTTTACTTAAGTAGAAGAGTTTTTATTTTTTTCTAAGGTTGAAGTTGTTTCTTTCATGGAACAAATAAGCGCATAAGCACATCATAGGTCAGAGAGGTAGATGAAAAGAATAATAAGGGTACCAGGAAAATCCTGACTTAAAGAACCCAAAAAGGCAAGCATATTCTCCTGCACACCAAGAAAAAGGGGATTGTACCACAAATATCCTACCCTAAAAAAGGGATAAATGGCAAGCAGATACTCCTACGTATGAAGAGATACAGAATTGACATCACAACAAAAGACAACTTTGAATTTCACAATCAAAGCCAACTCCTTAAATCTACTCAAATCCTGAGATCTAAAAGGGGAAGAATCCTCCTGAAAAGTACTTTCACATCAAATTTTAAGGTAATTGCGATGTAACTAAGGCTTCTATGATTATCAGAAGTGCATGAAGAGAAATAAATCATATTACTCTCTTCTCTCACTATGTTATTCTTAGTCTCTTTAAGTTGACAATAAATATTTCATCCATTTCTCTGTTCTTAGCATGAATGTCTTCTTAACATTCATGCTAGATTTTTTAAATAGGATGAGTAATGGAAATGGGTTGAAATCTAATTTCTCTGAACATGAAATATATATTTCACAATATGCCAATAGAAAAGCACCATTAACAAGGCATTTTTTCTATTTTCCAAATTTTCTTCTAAAATATAAGTACTAAAAGTACTTCTCACATGTTATAGAATTTCCAGAACCTAACATGGCACACAATCAAATTTCTGCCTCTCTTTTACGCTGCTTACTATGCTACTTAAATTAATATAAAATGTGATTAGCACAAATAATATACAATCAGCACAAGACTACTTAAGGCCAAGAGAAAATCCTTTAGGTTTGAGTGTGCCTTAAGTGCATAACCTACTAAAGACTCTTTTTAAATCTAAGCAACAAACTCATCTCACTGATAAGTTCTCTGAACAAAAGCATCCAAAAAATTTCTCCAGCTAGCCTAGTAAACCTGTTGATAATTGAGCATGCACCCAGAATGGCCAGCAAAGCCAACAAGAATGCAGTCCACACACATACCCTGTGTATATTCAGCAGAGTACTTGTAGTTATTTAATGCGAATGCACACTTATTTGCATAAATCTCTATTGTTCTTAATAAAAAAACTACAGAAATACATCGTACTGCAGGTATCAAACATTCTACTATTGCAATTTAGAATGAATTTGTAACTTGCTGACACAAGGTGATCAAATTTGAAGTGCATACCATCCTTTCCAATCCAGAAACAACTTTGGGCCTAAGTCTTCTCTGTCTTTGGCAAAGTTGTACATGAATGTATACATAAGCACAGTAGGTTCAGCCACCCCAAGAATTAACAAAGGCTGACCTCCGAAAATAGAATGGATGATGCCACATATTGCAGTGGATGATAGTGTTTGAACTGCGGTCGGGATTCCATCTGCAGTGGATTTTGATACTTAGTTTTTAATAGCATTTATCAGTAAAGCCTCAAGCAAGAAAAAAATGAAGCTTTTATTAATCCTATTTCTATTTTTTTCCCATATTTTCTGTGAAATTATTGACCAATTTCAATGGAAGATTCATCTGAATAACTAAAGTGATTGGAAAATTTAAAGAATGAATTTTTTCAAGGGATGAATGTTAATATGTCTGCAATGAATGCTTGTTAGTCAATAATATTACATGAAAACTATTCCTTTCATATATTATTAGTTATGTCACAAAGACAACTTGACTTGTATTAGACTTCCTATGGAGGAATTCAACTCTAGATGCAACAATATGGAGTGCACATATGGTAGATTTCAATGAGGTCTATTACTTTCACAGACGATTAATTATCTTCAAATCCATTTCCCACAAAAAACTTGCATCTCCTTGCGATATAGACATAGTGGAATGAAGTTTGCCTCTGTCAAAGTGTAGATCATACCAAGGCCCCTAATTGATATATGGACCTTGAATGTACATGAAGCTGCAAAATCCTTTCCAACAGCTTCCTAGTATTTAGAACAAATTTATTTTTCCAAGATATATCTCGAGTCCTTCAGTGGAGTTTATCTCTAATGCCAAAACTTCCTCAAGTGTGCTACCTTTTTTCTTAGAATCATTTTCAAAATACTAGTTAAAGCATACTGCAATGATTCTCAGAATCATTTTTCTTGTATTTCCAAGAGATATCAAAGAGTCCTTAAGTGCAGTTTATCTATAATTCCAAAAGCTCCTCAAGTGTTTCACCATTTTTTTACAATCGTTTTCAAAAGGTCATTTCTTAAAGCATACTACAATGCTTAGAATCATTTTCAAAAGGTAATTGGGTCATAGTATGGAATGTGCATGTCCAATGGGCTATTTAAGCATACTGCAATGCTTATAGTCATTTTCAAAAGGTAATTGGGTCATAGTATGGATTGTGCACTTACAATGGGCTATTTATGAATATCTGTGTGCATAACTACCCTTGTAGATATGTTGGATATCTTTGGAGGACATTTTAACCAATTTCCATCACGGATTTTGGGGCTTTAAAGGGTATTTTAGGGTTCGGATTTCTTAATAAGCATGGTTCAAGGTTTAAAGCCTTCGCATTTTTGGTATAATGCGTTTAAAGTTTTAGGGTCTAATATTTAAGATGTAGGATGAACTAGCTCAAGGACATTAGATACTGGACTTGTTATGCTATCAGGTTGATGTTATATTCTGTGATTGAGTTGCATATTCTACAATTTTTGCAAAACCAGAAATATACTTGAGAAAGATTGTGATTTTATTTTTCAGTTGATTCACATATTTCCAGGTTTTATCAGCATTTAAGTGCATTGAGCAGAATGAAGTGTTAACATATGAGGTGAGCTAATTGTTACAGCTAAAATTCAACATGTATATATTTTCACTCTAATCAAATTTTAATATGATAATGTAATTTCCTTTTGGTTGGCAGCAAGTGTTGATGCTGGAGGAAACTCTTCTCTCAAATGGAATAAGCCTGCATGATCAACACATTGATATGAGACTCGATATAGACAACATGTCATATGAGGTTTCTCCATACAATTTTTTAACTATATATAGACAAATGGATATGAAATGTGAAGGAATTGATTTGTTTTATTTGGAAATATGACATGTTTCCTCCCCTTATTTATTCAGGAATTGTTAGCTCTAGAGGAGCAGATTGGCTATGTTAGCACAGGACTTAGTGAGGAGACTATTTCCAAGTGTTTAGAGAAAAGCTTCTACTCCTCAAAAACAGAGTATGCTTCTCAGAGTATGGATATTGAAGTCAAATGCAGCATTTTCCGGGTATTTATAGTATCTGTGGGGAGATTATCAAAGAATGAAGCAGGCTTGGACTTTCAAATTTGTTTTTAGATTTATAGGTTTAGTTGGTAGTTTTAAGTGTAAAATTTTATCCCTCTTCAGATTCAAAAACATATGAAAACCCTTGCATCTGAGAGTATGAAAATGATGGTATGAATTGTTTATACAGGAAGAGTATGAAGAAAGAGATGATTTGGGCAGTTTAAAGTGCAGTTACATTTATCACGAGGCCTGCATCAAGTAGTAGTTGCTTCAGAAAAACAAGTGTCCAGACTGAAATATTTCTGTCATTTCATAGCAGGAAAATTCTGGTCTGCTGCATTTTTTTTGTTTCTGTTAGGAAAATCTTAGGATTAGTGCTTTGATGAAGCAGCAGGCCCTTCCCTTGATTTTCTTTCCTTAGGCTGATGTTTAAAATTTTAGAAAATCCTGTACATGTAAATATCCTTTGTGCAACCTGCATTCTCATGACTATTCCTTTGATAATGTTCTTTTGTTTTTCTGGTAAATTATTCTTATAATATTCATTCTATAGATATGGCTAGCATTATTGCCAATTATATTTCTAGCAGCAAGCCCTTCCCTTGATTTTCTTTCCTTGTTCTATTTTCTTCATCATCAACTTCTTGTTTTAGGTGGTGTTTCCTTTCTCTTCTAATAACCTTGTTGATTTTGTTTATCATCATAACCATTCCCTTTGAAAACTTTTTCTAGGTGGCCTAACTCAAGTTAAATGCTCTTTACTATAAATCTTCATAGCTCTATTCACTAATGTGTTGATTGCACTAGGTTTTTATACCGGGAAATGATGTGAACTAGAATGTGAGTGTTTGTGTGTATGTCTAATTCGTAGACTTGGTGAGCTAGAGAACCATCCTCTTTTCCAAAAATCAAAACATCTATAAAGGGTATTCCCTTCAAATTTTTTATTTCTATTGTGAACTTAATGCTAGTGTTTTGGTTATTCAGATGCTCTCGGGATCTATCTAGTTTTTCTTTCCCATGAGGTCATACTATTTTGGTATCCTCAACATATCATTTTCACCTTTTAGGTTTGAGTGGAAAAAACATGATGGCTTATTTTTCAAAACGCTCCATATATAGGTTGCCTACTATCGGTGATAACAGAGAACCACCTTCAATTTGTTCCTAAAACCACCATACTATTTTGGCATCCTCAACATATCATTTTCACCTTTTAGGTTTGAGTGGAAAAAACATGATGGCTTATTTTTCAAAATGCTCCATATATAGGTTGCCTATTGTCAGTGATAGAAGAGAGCCACTTTCAATTTTTTCCTAAAACCACCTTCGATTTGTTCATAAAAAAATCCCTTTAGACTTATGAAGTGGGTAGATTTATGGCATACCTTTACTAGGCTCATTGTCACTTCATCATAGGTTCATTGTCACTTCATCATATTCTTGAAAACCCTTGTGGCTTTATCTCTAAACTTGAGTGAACTCGAGTCAGCCCCAAAATAAGCGGAGTTCTACTCAGAAGGGTGAGATTGGTCATGTTTGGTCAAACTCACCAATACTCAATGACTGTGACTAGGCTTGAACAAGGTCAATAGGCTTGATCAAGGTCATTTTCATACGACTTTTTTTGAGCTACTTTAGCCGAATTATTTTGCATGCCATGGCCTTTATGAATATCGTATGTACTTTTGATACAAAAAATTAATGCCAGTTGAATTTCACCAAGTTGCTAAGTTGACTGTTGATTTTGGGAGTGCCTGAGTTGTGTGCTAGATCATCTGATCTTGAAACAGACAAAGAACGAGAAGGAAAGGTGGAATATAAATCATAAAAATGGTTTAACGAAAATAAAATACCACTAACAATGAAAGATCTTTCTCTTAATCAAGGAGGGAGAACCTCATTCATATGGTGCTTCTAAGCATTCATTGGCAGGCTAAAAAGGGATTTAAGGTTTAGAACAGCCACAGATATTGTAGAAACGCATGAAAGGTGGTGTGAGAAAGCACATCTAGGGTAGAATCCCCCAGAATGAATTGAATGACATGTGAGGGAAATAGCATTCATTTTCAAATACACAAACTAGAAAATGTATATAATTTAACAGAAACTTCCATTTCTTTAAGCGATAAATGCCAAAACCACTTTGTAAGCCAGAAGTGATCAACCAGCCAAAAATAGCTATAACTGCAATTAAACAAGGACAACATCCTTTACATAAAAGATACATGAAGTTGGCTCAAATTAAAATATTCCTTCAATGAAAAACTAAAGGGAAACATTCTCAAGCTATGTTTCTTCATAAGTAGAGACACGATGCACAATAGCATTGCTTTCAATCTTGTTGAAGAAACTGAAACATTTTAGAGTCCCTGTCAGTCTCCTCGGTGATTTGATAAAACTGTTATTTACTAAACTTCTATCGCATAAATGTATAAGAACCAATACAAAAATAAAAGCTAAGTAACAAAGCCTATTAAGGGTGAGAGTATCAAGAATACTTAGACATCTTCACAGACAAGTGAGTCTAGAAGACCCCTTTGGGAGATATTGCAAAGAAAAGACAGTAAAACTGACTTCTTCACTACAGCCTCGCTAAAGGACAACACATAGTACAAGAATTGTCCCGTGGATTTCCTAAGGATTAAAGAAATATTTACACAACAAACTTAGAAGACAGTTTGCCGACATGCTATTTTTGGAAGTTTACAGATTGAAAATAGCCTAAAACCCATATGAGATTTTTCAAACTTCATCCAAAATGTTACTGGATAATCATGTAGATCGTCTTCAGTATTCACTTTAGTCTTTAGACCATTTTGTTCTAAGATTAGTCCTATGGTCTAACTCGAATTATAAATCAAATCCTTACTGAGAAAACATTATCTAGATTTTTCATTCATACCTAGCACCTAAACCAATGGAAGTCTGGAATTCAACCAAATGTATCAGAGCAGACCTGCAATAGGCACTCGGGATCAATTTCTTTACTTACCACATCCTTCCTCCAAACCTGTGACAGTATGGCCACATCCTTCCTCCAAACTTGCAATAGTATGGTTGCATCCTTCCTCAAAACCGGCGACAATATGGCCGCATCCTCCCTCCTTCCCTAGACAAACCATGAAACCGGAGGGAAATGAACGAGGAAAATTAAAACTTTTGATATTTGAAAATTTTTTACATTTTGAAATGAAATACGTGTGTTTTTTAAGGCCACTCAAATTCCATTAAAAAAAATGTGTGAGACTTTTCTTGGGGTTAATAAGGGGTTTGGGTAAATAAGTGGTATTGTTGATTATAAATAATTATTAATGAGGTTAGATCTAAGACATTTATTTAAATTATTAATTATATAAAATTGTTGAATTTTCATTTCATAAACTAGGGATTTTGGTTGATTTTTTAATCTAATTATGTGATATTAAAGATGAATTGTGGTAACTTAAAAATAAGTTTTATGTGGTTAAAATGGAAGTAGTAATGTTATGGTATGAATGATTATTGTCAATGAAATTTTTGGTTTAGTAAGGATAACTCATCTATGGACATTTTCCATGATCTTTAAGATGGAGTCAATATAGGAAAGGTGATACTTAAAGGGCTCCCACATGCTTTAGAAAGTTTATATCTATTCGTTTATAAACATTAGAGGTGGAAAAATATCCTAAGCTCTAGAGCTAAGTTTGTTCCAACTTAGCTATATCTTGAACAACAATTTGTTGTTGACGTCAAGTATATGATAGAAATTTGGTGGGTTGTAGGGTAGTCTTGTCATGAAATAAATGTAATGTAGTTACTAGGCAGGTAGGGGGAACCATTTTGGTGGAACTTGGCCATAAATGGGACATCTATCCATGCATAGTTTTTTAAGAACAAATACACCTAGTGGATTATCATTGTATGGGAATCACTTCAGGATCTAGGCTACTGTGCACACACTAGCTAAAGGGATATTAGTGAAACCCACAAAAGTATTATAGGTGCTTTTATATAAATAGGTGTTATTGTCTTCTCATTGGTTAGTTATGGGTAAATGACAATAAAGTAAGAGAAGTTATAGGTGCTTTTATAGAAATAGGTGTTCTTCTTCTCTCATTGGTTAGGTATGGGAAAATGACAATAAAGTAAGAGAAGGATTTGACTACTGGACAATTAGAGGAATGATTCCACACAAAACCAAACGTGGTGCTGCGACACAATCTAGGCTAAGGGCTTTTGAAGGGGATGTTCCCCCTCCATATGACCAGAAGAAGAGAATGGTCATTCCAGATGCTCTGAAAGTGTTGAGGCTTTAGCCAGGTCACAAGTATTGTCTGCTAGGAAGGCTTTCAAAAGAAGTTGGCTGGCATCACTATAACACTATTATGGAATTAGAAGGGAAGAGAAAGGCAAAGGCTCAGGTATCATATGAGAGAAGGAAGCAATTGGAAAAATTGAGATCAAAATCAGTGGAGTTAGCCGAAAAGCAGCTTGCCCCAGAGATGGAGCTCTTAGTTTCAATAAAGTATTAGATAAGCTGCATGTTGTGCTCAATGAAGCAGTCAATTTTGAAAATGACATGAAAATATTTCTAAAGATGAGGTTTTTTACTAGAAAGATATAACAACTCATAAATAATTACACTGTTGATACAATAATAATATAATCCGCAAACAACATTCTCTCATTCATGATCTGAGAATATAGTGAATTAGACAGAAGTAAGAACTTGATAAGTGGCAAGGAAATGAACGATTTGGGGTATGTTCAGCAAACCCTTGAAGCAGCAATAATGCAATAACAGGCCCTAAACCCTGTATTGTGATTTTAATTTGAATAGGCCGCCAAATTAAATTTCCATTTGGTTATTATATTTTTAAATGTGAAACATGGAGATGTGTTTTGTAGATTGTTTCATAATAAATTTAAACATAAACCTTCCACGAAATTAATAGGCTATTTTTTCTCCTACGAAACTTTTTTTTATACCCAAAATTCCTCGTATAGATAATGAGCTTCAAGATAAAAATCCCATAGACATGAAGAGTGTCATACGCCTTGTTCAAAAATTAGTAAATGAAACTGTGGATCTAAAAAAGAACTCTAGAGAAGATACCTCTATTTAAATAACTTACAAACCATATTGCAGAAAACAATTACTTCTTCAAAGCTAATTCGAATTTGAAGGGCTTAGGTGATTGGGGGTTACGGGTTACGAGATTTAGGCTCATTTAGGGGTTAGGGGTCGAATAATGAGTTAGTAGTTAAGGGATTACGAATTGGGGGCTTGGGGGCTTGACCAGAATGCGTTTGGGTGGGCGGACTCAACCGAAACGACCTGACCTGAACGGGTTTGGGCGGGCGCCCTCAAACGAAATGACACGGCGTGCCTGACCAAACTAAGGCACAAGGGAGCAAACGACAAACGGGCTGCACAAATGTGCACAAGCCACCTGTGCGGTCACAACTTATCAAATTTGATACGGCCGCCCTCAAACAAAACGACCCAACCCGAACGCGTTTGGGCGGGTGCCCTCACATGGCACGACACTACGTGCACGACCGAACGAAGGCACAATGGAAGAAACAACAAACGGGCCGCACGAACGTGCAAAAGGCACCCGTGCAATCACAACTTAGTAAATTTGATACGGCCACCCTCAAACGAAATGACCTGACCCGACCCAAACACGTTTGGGCGGGTGCCTCACATGGCGCTCCCAACCAAACAAAGGCACAAGGGAGCAAAAAGAAAACGGGCCACACGAATGTGAACAAGGCACCCATGTGGTCACAACTTATCAAAATTGATACGGCGACCCTCAAACAAAATGACCTGACCTGAACACGTTTGGGTGGGCGCCCTCACACGGTGCGCATGACCGAATGAAAGCACAAGAGGGAAAATGGAAAACTGGCCACACGAATGTGCAAAAGGCACCTGTGTAGTCACAACTTAGCCAATTTGATACGGCTGGCCTCAAATGAAACAACTTGACCTGACCTGAATGCGTTTGGGTGGGCGCCCTCACACGGCGTGCCCGACCGACCGAAGGCACAAGGGGGCAAACGGAAAATGAGCCACACGAGCGTGCACAAGGCACCCCTATGGTCACAACTTAGAAAATTTGATACGGCCATCCTCAAACAAAATGACCCAACCCTAATGCGTTTGGGTGGGCGCCCTCACACGACGCGACACGGCGCACACGACCGAACAAAGCTAGAAGGGAGCAACCGAAAAATGGGCCGCACGAATGTGCACAGGGCACCCGTGTGGTCACAACTTAGAAAATTTGATACGGGCGCCCTCAACCGCAACGACCCGACCCAAATACGTTTGGGCGGGCACCCTCAACTGAAACGACCTGACCCGAACGTGTTTGGATGGGCGCCCTTAACCAAAATGACCTGACATGAATGGGTTTGGACGGACACCCTCAAACGAAACGACGCAGCATGCCCAACCGAACGAAGGCACAAGGGAGCAAACGGAAAACGAGCCGCACGAACATGCACAAGGCACCCGTGCAGTCACAACTTAGCAAATTTGATACGGCCGCCCTCAAATGAAATGACTCAACCCAAATGCGTTTGGGCAGGTGCCCTCACATGGCGCGACATGGCGTGCACAACCGAACGAAGGCACAAGGGAGAAAAAGGCAAACGGGCCGCACAAATGTCCAAAAGGCACTCGTGCAGTCACAACTTAGCAAATTTGATACGGTCGCCCTCAAACAAAACGACCCGACCCGAACGCGTTGGGGCAGGCGCCCTCACACGTTGCACCCAACCGAACGATGGCACAAGGGATAAAACGACAAAAAAGCCCCACAAACGTGCAGAAGGCACCCTTGCAGTCACAACTTATTAAATTTCATACAGCCACCCTCAAACGAAATGACCCAACCAGAATGCATTTGAGCGGGCGCCCTCACACGGCGCGACATGGCGCACATGACTGAACGAAGGCACAAGGGAGAAACTAGAAAACGGGCCGCACGAAAGTGCACAGGGCACCCGTTCGGTCACAATACTCTTGAAGGTACATATATTAGGGACTACATTGATGTGACAGATTTGGTGGATGCAATATACATGAAGCCTTAGTTAATGTTCATCCTAGTGAAGTAGAATTATATAATGTTGTCCCAGGAAAGGGTATGTATGCTATAACTATAGTTTTTGCATATTGTTTTTATTATGTCGATTCTAATTTATTTTAGACCTTTTTCTTACCTGTGCCATTTTGATGTGGAGTACAAGAGGTACTTAATAAGTGTTTGAAAACTAATAATGAAATTTAATATTACATTATGATTGAAAAGTTATGCATTAATATTGGTCTAAATGGAAATAATGGGGATGTGGACATAAAATTGTACTGTCTTGTGAAACTTGAGGCAGAATAATAATAGTCTTTGTTCCCGGCCATAAGGGACAGAAATCGAGTGTTGGAACACAAAATTAGATACAAAGTGTGATTTGATACCACAAATAGGGAGCCAAAAGAGCTTGGAAATAGAGGGGGAGAGGTTTTAGCTAGGGGAGCTGCCTACACAAGGAGGAGACCCAAAATTTGTCGGAACATGGAAAGAGACAAGCTGGAAGAAAAGGAGGGAGTTGTCCAACTAAGAAAAAAAGCAGAATAGAACTAAGGGTACCAAAGAAGTTAGTATTTATGCAGGGGAAATTGTGCGTATGAAAATTGTGCAAGACTTGGGATGCATAAAGCTACACCAGTGATGGTGCCCTCAACACATTAACACCTATTTCCATGGAAAAGGTTGTAGAATGCGAACAGGGTGGTGAAGAAGCTTGAAATTCGAAGATGAGAAATTCAACACCCATTGGAAAAAATTCCAACTTGAATTCTTGAGATTTATGAAAATCCATTGACAACCTGGAGGGGAAATATTCCCAACTTCTTACTACATAGGAGGAAACTGAGCCAAGAAAAGACAAGAGAATTCCCCATGTTTTCGCTTTGAATGAGACGAGCAAGACAACGTTCACAACAATGAGCAAGAGACACATAAGATTGAAATAATTCTTAGCATCGATGGAGTTTACAAAGGTGTGGAGAGCCCACCAACTAGTAGAAGGGTTACCTTGACTCTCAAGGGCACACCCTTGAACAGATACTTTTTGCCTTATCATATTAACACCAACCATGAATTCCACCTTTAGACTAGTGATCTCCCATGCCTGAGGGATTGAATCAACCATGAAATTCATTAACTCTCCCCACCCTGTATCCATCAATGAACTTGGTACGAAGTAAAAGGAGGGAATTAATGGTTGTCCAACTTCATAAGACTCCACATGTGAGGGGTAAATGGGTGCTTGGCCAACACCCCCACAAACCACCACCTCAACCTCAATAATGAGATCCTGATGCCAAATTTTATGCATGATGCGAATATGTGGATATATAGGAGGAGATAGGGGGGCATAGAAAGGAGGGCTTTGGAAATCTTCAAAAAATAATTCTCAATATGGTGCATATATCAAACTAGCAAAACAAGAGAGAGGGAAAATTATATTGAGTGGAATTATTCATGGAATATCTTTCCAACATGACATGTCATTGATCTCATACTAACCCGCTTCCTTCAAGAATGAATCCTTGATTCGTTTGTGTATCTGCCTCTTTTTTTTTTCTTCTTAAAATGTGGTAATAAGCCTTTTTAGAGAATGATTTTAGGGTACTATTGAGTTTTCTAAGGAGGAGGGATAAATTGTTGTTCTTCAGGAGAAAACCTTTTTGAAGGTGTTGAATAGTGATAAGGGAATACCCCAAGATCACTAACTTAGAGACATCTCAATCATTAGCCAATTGGAGACTTGGAAGAAGCCCATACATTTATGTGAGATTGTTCGTTCTTTGGACTAGCCCGCATAAGTACTTTATTTTTCATATACCATCGGGATTTAGGAGAATCTCTCCCCCTCCCCCTCCTGCCACCCCAACTATTTAACTTTTATATTTTATTGAACTATTATGCTTCTATTAAAACTCTTTATAAATGTATAAATTTATATAATTTAAATGTATGTGGTATAAAAAAAAACATAACATATTAGAATCGTGAAGATAAAGATAAAAAAATAGAAACTAAAAATATTATACAAAAAAAGTTGTGTTCTATGTAAATTAACAACATAACTTCCAACATGATCCTCATAAAACTAACTAAACCCATATTGGTCTACTATCAAGTTTGATATTTCAATAATTTTTTAGATGATTTTCATGAAATTATTAGAGTTTTTTTTTAGTTGGTTTAAATTTGACTTGAGATTTGTGGACCTCATGAAATTAATTTATCAAAAAGTAAATTAGGCAAAATTCAAATGTAATTAATTTTATTCACCAATCTAATAACTTATTTCAAAACTATATAAAAATATATATATTTAAAATATAATTGTTAATATATTTGAAATGTGGTGTGAATTCTATAATAATTTTAGATATTTATTTTTCAAAATTTTTATTCTATTTTATATTTATATATAAAAGTAAGTTAAAAGTCTATTTAAAAAATATATTTGAATCTGAAATTATTAATGTGATGTTTATTTTGAAACTATATTATAACATTATATGTAAAAATAAATTTATATTTATATATTAATGAGAAAAAATATATTTAAATGTGAAATTATATTAATATAATTTGCATTTTAAACTAAAATTTGAGCTAATTATATGTATGTGTTTGAATTATGGTTTAAACAATATGGAGTATTTTTAGATACATAATTTGTTATACATATTTTTACATAGAAATAATTTAAAACTATATACAAAAATGTTTGAATGAAATATTAATGCATTAACGACATTTGTTCCAAACCGTCGCAATACCGACGCATATTTTAGAAATGTCGGAAATGAAACATTTCTAAATAATGCGTCGGTATTGCGACGGTTTGGAGAAAAACATCGCAAGATCGACGCATATTTTAGAAACGTTGCATTTTCAACGTTTTCTCCAAATCGTCGCAATACCGACGCATATTTTAGAAATGTCACATTTCCTACGTTGTGTCCCAAAAACGTCGTAATACCGACACATAGTTTAGAACGTCGCATTTCCAACGACATTCATAAACGTCGCAAAAGCGATGATGACCCTAAATGTCAGTATAGCGACGATTGTTGGCGGGATTTGAAAAATTGATAAAAATTGGGGAAATTTCCGACAATACGACAAAAGTGTCAGAACTAAAGTGTCATAATTTTGACCAAATGTACTAGTGTGAGTTGGTACATACAGACTTGTGTGGACCTATGAGGACACGGTCGATTGGTGGAAGTTGTTACTTCCTCACTTTTATTGATGACTATAGCAGAAACACTTGGGTTTACTTCTTGAAGCAGAAGTCTAAAACTTTTGAAAAGTTCAAAGAATTCAAAGCCTTAACAGAGGACCAAAGTGATCGACAGATGAAGGTATTGAGATCAGATCATGGTAGAGAATATGATTCGAAAGAATTCCATGAGTACTGCAAACAACATGGAATCAGAAGACAGTTTAAAACTAGATACACACCACAACCTATTGGTGTATAAGAGAGAAAGAGCATAACAATAATGAACATGACAAGGAGCATTTTGAAAGCAAGAAACTTGTCTAACGAGTATTGGGAAGAAGCAGTTGCATGTGTTGTTTATGTGATAAACAAATCACCTTAAAGGAGTGTGATGAACAGAGTTCTAGAAAAAGCATGGTCAGGTATGTCATGCAGCGTACCTCATCTCAGAGTTTTTGGATGTGTAGCCTATGCACATGTGCCTAAGAAGATAAGAGGAAAATTGGATGATCAAAGTGAAAAATGCATATTTATTAGATCTAGTGAGAAGTCAAAAGCCTAAAAATTGTATAAGCCTATCACCAAGAATAAAATAATTAACAGAGATTTGTGTTGAAAGAAAAAGAGTCATGGAATGGGACTATAGAATAAATGATTAATGCACAAGAACCATTGATGGAAGAGGATGATGTAGTATAAAAGGAGTAGAAAGAATCAAAAGAGAAGACACCAAACAGAGTCATAGCATCAAGGACTTCGAGATTTTTAGAGCAGCATGGATCTTCATGCAGATCAACAGACCATAATTCTCCAAGCACCCAATTGGGTGATGAATTAAGCAATGGTAAGAGAAATATGATAAATTTGAAAGATATTGATGATGATTTGGATGTTAGTTCAAATTTTTCATTGTTGTCATTCCAACCTTCTTCGTTTGAAGAAGCAAATAGATGAAAATTGAGTGCAAGCCATGGATGAAGAGATTGATTCTATTGAAAATAATGATACATGGTATTTGGTTAATTTTCCAAAGGATAAAAAACCCCATTTGTGTGAAGTTGGTGTACAAAACTAAGTTGAATGAGAAAGGTGAAATTGACAGATTTAAAGAAAGACTTGTAGCAAAATGATTCTCGCAGCAACCGATAATAGACTTTGGAGAAACATTTTCTCTAGTAGCCCGATTGGATACTGTAAGAGAAGTTCTAGCCATAACATCTTAGAACAAGTGGAAAGTATATCAGATGGATGTCAAATCAGCCTTCTTGAATGGAATTATAGAAGAAAAAATTTATGTGCAGTAGCCTCCAGGTTATGAAGTCAAAGGTAAAGAAGATAAAGTTTACAGGTTTAAGAAAGCACTTTATGGATTGAACCAAGCACCTAGAGCATGGTATAGCAGAATCGACAGTTACATGATTAAGAATGGATTTTGCAGAAGAAGCATTGAGCCTACCTTGTACACAAAGGTAAATGAGCATGGACAGATTTTGATTGTTTGCTTATATGTTAATGACATGATTTTTACAGGTGATCTTGAGCTTGATGAATTTAGAGTAGCCATGATGAAGGAATTTGAGATGACAGTCTTGGTCTAATGAAATATTTTCTTGGCATAGAAGTTGAGAAATATATAAAAGGAATTTTTATTCTCCAAAATAAATATGCCAGAGATTTGCTAAAAAGATTCAGGATGGAAAATTGCAAAATTGTACCTACACCAGTTGCAACAGGTTCAAAGTTAAGTAAGGAATGAAGGATCAAATGTAAATCCAACTCTATTCAAAAGATTAGTTTCCAGCCTCATGTATCTCATAGTTACAAGAATAGATATTATGAAAGGAATGAGTTTGATTTCCAAATTTATGGAGAGTCCAAAAGACACACATTGGAGTGCAGGAGAAAGAATTTTGAGATACATAGCATGAACTAGAGATTGTCGTGTAATATATGCAAGTACATAAAATAAAGATTTGATTGGATTTATAGATAGTGATTTTGCAGGTAGTTTGGATGATAGGAAGAGCACATCTAGTTATTTGTTCCATCTTGGTTCATGTTTGATAGCATGGGCATCTAAGAAGCATCCCATTGTGACATTATGATCAGCAGAAGCAAAATTTGTAGAAAAAACTTCAGCAGCATGTCAAGCAGTATGGTTAAGAATAGTATTGGATGGACTCAAGCAGAAACAACAAGGATCAACAACAATATATTGTGACAACACTTCAACGATTGCAATATCCAAGAATAGTGTGATTCATCAAAATAGCAAGCATATTGATACTAGATATCACTTTATTAGAGAACTTGTGAGCAATGGAGAAGTTCACTTGAAGCCTTGTAAATTTAGTTATCAATTGGCTGATATATATACAAAGCCATTAGAAATAGATGTGTTTGAGTTTGACAAAAGAAACTTGGGTGTTGTAAGCCTAGTTGAGACATAGACCAGCATGCATGTTTGAGTTTTCATGAGTTATGTTTTAGTTTAGCGTTTTTAGTTAAGGGGGAGTGTTAAAATAGTTAATTAACTCCAACATGAAGAGTTAGACAGTCAATTAAGTAAGCACTGAGTAAGTAGAGTTGTGTGATAGATGAATTTGGTGAGTTAGAGAGTCATTTAAGTGAGCGTGGAGTAAGTCAAAGTTATATGATAGCTGAGTTTGGAAAGCATGTTCACGTCAAGCGAGTCAGGATAAATACCCTTCACTAGGTTCATTGTGTTCAGAGAGAGGGAGATTGAAGATTAATAGAAGAACCGCAACTTGTGTGTGTTTCTTGTGTGAAATAGTTGTGTAATTTGTGCCTTTACTCTTATGGATTTCCAACATACTTGAACAAAATGAAAAAGAGAAAGGTAAATTCCAGACTTCGGAACCCTATTCATTCAACAATTTGTAGATCTAACTTCGGCAAAGGGAAAATGAAAAATTGAGTGGCTTGCAATGTTGGGAGAACTATGTCAACGACATGTTGTTCAATTGAAACATGCTCTAAAGAGGTGTTTAAGGGAGGAGTTAACCCTCTGTGGTGTAGGGTTGTAGAGTTCGTCAAAGTGATAGAGGAAAGGAAGAGTAAACCTACTTGAGCTTGGTGGTGGAGGCGTTAGTTACCCAAAACTAACTAGGAATATTTTCAGTTGCTGATTAAAACCCTAGATTATTGAATTATTGATCATCTGACACCTCAATAGTTTCATAGTGGCCATAGTTTGGATGAAAATAACCTCTAGTGTGTGATACTTAACGCTTATGAAATTATCAACGTACAAATAGATGGCGAACTAGAATTTGAAAAAAAAACAACTTGCAACAACTACTCTCAAACCTTATAATTCACACCTTACGCATGAGTTGATAAAAACCATAAATTTATTTACCTACAAACAAAAAGATTTGTTGTGAGGTTATTATCACATATGTAATGAAAGGACCATTCTCATAGATAAATGTCATTAACTTAACAAGAATAGTAGGATGTGAGATGCATGTGTATATTTTATTAGGTGATAAGCAATGTGGGAGTATGGTCCTTGCTTGTTTGCAACTTAATTATAAAATTGACATGTCAAATAGTAATAAGAGTAACAATTATTAGATAAAAAAAAATGGGAAGGGAATTGACCCCGTGCCTCATCACCGTTTAACTAGGAATTTTTAATTCTAGAGAGTAAATAAGTTAAACTCAAGATTTTAAAAATATTTACAGGATTTTAGTTGAAATTAACAAAAAAGTTTCCAAACAAACCATTTTGTCTGTTCGTTTGAGTATGTGCTTTATAAATATATTATTATTGATATTTTTTTATATAATAAAAATAATAATAATAATGTCAATTCCTACTAGCACAACCTGTTGATCAAACCTCACGGAGTGGTTGTGTTGTGTGATAGGTGGAGACTCATGGTAGAAAATATAGAAATAAAAAAATCCAATCACCTTAGGGTTGGGCTAGTGTGCACATGCTAAAAAAATACAGAAATCCTAGGGTTGATGTGGCCCAAGCCTTAGATGCCCTTAATAAGCTTCTCCTCAAACCAGATGTCTAAAAAATCACAAACAACTTGACAAACAAAATAATAATAATAATAATAAATAAATTTTAGAATAATATCTTTTAATAATCTAATAACTTATTTTTTGACACACTCCTTATAAATTGGTTACATGCTTTTCCTTTTTCACGTATGAATTTTATCTTTTTTTCCGCATGGTGGATGGAATATTCACCCAAAACATTGTATATTTCAACTTCTTTTTACACACAATAAATTAAATTCCCTTCCCCAATCGGGGTGATGTATTTAGACATGTTGATGAATATGGAGTTAACAAAAAAAAAAAGTGAAAAAAAGAGAAAAATGAAAGGTACTACCAAACTTTAAAAAAAAAAATTACATTTAACAAAAATAAACTAGGAGGGAGAGTGGAGATCGTGAAAACCCCTAAAAATGGTAGAAGGCTCAGGTAGTTTCAAGCCAGGTGCAGGCTTCAGGGACTATACATGTGAAGTCTCTGGATGTGACAAGCATTCAGGCTTGTCAGAATACCGTGGCCCTCTATGCTTTTTGCAGCAGGACACAGCTTGTACGAGATCTGTCGAGATCGCAACTGGATAATCAAGGTTAGGATGGTGGTTTTAGTTTTCACAAACCCTAACATCCCTGCTAGACGGTGTTGTGCGCAAACGAATTCTATGCAGGTGCGGTTTCTGTGTTGTTATGATGTTAGTTTAAGACCTAAAACCTTTTTTATCGATGGGGTTTGAACGGGATCACGTGGACATTGAACCGACGCCGGAAGACCTGCTAACTTGCTAGGGGCATGAGGCTTCGGAAAAAAACCTGGATCTATACTTTCCGGTTATTTCAGATACATAGCCGAGGTCAAAATGTTCGGAAGGCACTCGGGGCTTAACAAATGAGGTTGCGTTGCTGGAAGAAAGCTTGCAGAGCACCTTCAACAGCGTGTGGAAGGTCAGGGGTGCAAAAGGGCCAGTTTCACTAGTGGCTCCTCTGGAGCAATTCAGAGGTGATCCTCATTAGAGAAAACAACAAACCCCTCAAATTTCATCTTTGACAAGTATTTCCTCAGTCTCGATTTTTACAGGGGGATTGGAAGATATTTTTGCAAGTTGTGGGTTTCAAGGGTCTGTAGGTCTAAAAGCTTTTTTGGAAGATAGTCATAGAGGTCAGGAGTTGGATAGAGGAATACTTAGGGAAGATCCATTTTCACAAAGAAACCCTATTCCGCGACAAGGTTTCAACTTTCTGGAAAATTTCCTTCTCTCACAAGGAAGTGAAGCGGCAAGCTCGAGACCAGTGTTGGTAGAGGGTTTGATTCGAAATACTTCAGGGTTGAATCAGACAAGTAGAAGATAGGCAGGGGTTCTCCTTTCCACGCGAGTAGGGGGAGAAGAAGGAAGATCTTCAGATAATATCAAAGGAATAAGTCAGGAGGAGGATCTCGGTCTTGAAACAAGGTAGGTAGAAGTGAGTGGCTCGGACTGAGAGGGCAATCATCCTACTGAAGGAAGGAAAACAGTGTTGCCTTTACTAGGAGTACCAGATGCACTCAAAAGGCCTTTGGAAGGTGAGGAAGGAGGAAGGAGTGGGACTGAAGGAACAAGAAGGAAAAATAATAAGCTTATCAGGCGAAAATATGAGAGCCCTTGATGTGTCTTTGGAGTAGACATCTGTATCGACGAAGTTATGGAAGCAACAGAGACCATACTCGTAGGCAGAGTCAAAGGCAGAAAATTCTCGGCAAATTATATCGCAGAATGGATTGATTCAGAATGGTTGGATGCCCCTGGAAAGCCTTCAGAAATTCAAACTCTTGCTCATGGATGGTTCAACATCAAATTTGAGAAGAAAGAACACCTGGATTGGGTTCTTGAGAGGAATTGGTGCTTTGGAAAGAGGCATGTCTTGTTTAGAAGATGGACACCGCTTTTCGATGCCCAGAGAGAAAAAAATGGAAGAGTCCCCCATATGGGTAAAGTTCCCTGGTCTTCCATTTCCTTTCTAGACGGATTCAGCCTTTCGCTCAATTGGGAATACCCTGGGAAAATTTTTAGAAGTGGACATGTCCTTCCAGCAGACTAGGGATCTGAGTGCGGCTAGAATCCTAGTTAGTTTAAATCCCAAAGAAGGGCTTGCAGATGAAATGTGTCTGAAGTACAAGGATTATGAATTCACTCAGACATTGGATTATGAACATTCATCCTTTCGTTGTCATCGGTGCCACAAGTATGGTCACCTTACAAAGGATTTCCCCCTTGGGCATCGCAGAAGAAGAAAATAGAAAAGGAAAATTCAGGAATTCTTACCATCTACAGGCGCAAAAGAGAACAGGGCTCTGGAAGAGGATTTGATGGAAGGGGTCGAGGGTCCGGGTGCAAATATGAACTAAACTTTTCCTTCGGATCATACAGAAAATCAACCCAGTCGACCAGCTATGGAAGAAGAACATGAGCTCTCCCCTGCACAGGATCTTCCATCTGAAGCATGATCAGTAGGAACTTCCTTGGAGGATATGCCTCTAGTCTCTTCTCCCTCCCTTTTCACATCCTTTTGAACATATGTTTTTTCTTTATCTAAGCCTAGTCCCTCTAAGCCTACTCAAATGTAATATATGCAAATGCATGAAATCATTGAGTCTCTTGACAGTATCATTACTTCTATGCCGTCATCCAGTATGGTTCCCCTCTCTGAAGCTGAGGTTGATCTTTCTCCTCCCCCAGTCTAGTATTCCTGAAAAACCCGCCTATAACCTAATATCCTTAGTGAAAAAACCTTGGAAAGGAGAAGCTATAAGAGGGTTGGAGTCTAGTCACATTTCGATTGGGCTGAGAAAGACGAGAGGTAGGAAATAAAATCTCTCTAAGGTTCAAGTCAAGGCTAAATTAGACATTTTTGATGGGAAGCAACAGTCCTTCTCAGGGATGCTTAGAGCAGCACAAACACCCCCCTAGAGTTATCAATGATCATTCTCTTTTACAAATGTAGGGGTTTAGCTAGTCAGCTTAAAAAACTAGCATTAAGGGATTTGATGAAGTCCCATAGCCCTGATGTCATTCTACTTCAAGAAACCTTGGGCTTGGGGGAGGAGGTGAAAGGTCTTCTGTCCAGGATGTTTCCGGGCTCAGTGTTCCAGGATTTGGATGCTCATGGTAGATTGGGGGGTTTGGCGATGGGCATTAACTCTGGGATAATGCAGGAGCTGTCTTCCTGGGGTTTTGAAAACACTCTGGAAATGGAAGTTTACTCAAGCAAGCTTTTCCACCCTATTCTCCTTCTTAATTTCTATGGCCCTTTCACAGAGAGAGTGCAGTTTTGGAACAAACTCTTTGCCAAATCATGTCTAAATGAATCAAACCTTATCCTGGGAGTAGACCTGAATTTCTCTCTAGGGATATCTGAATCCTGGGGACCCTTTGTGCGAACAGACCCACTCACTGATTTCTTCACCAATAAGCTGGCCTCCTCACATCTTATGGAGGCAAATTTGATCAAGCCCAAACCTACTTGGAGGAACAGGAGAATGGGAGAGGATTGGATGGCAAAGAAGCTGGATCGTTTCCTTCTTAATGAAGATTTGGTGGCAATATCCTCTGTCTTTAGGCATTGGGTCGGGGAAGGTGGTCTATCTGACCACCTTCCCATTCTCTTAGAAATTAAAGGTCCTCAGAAAAATCCTGGAGCTCCGTTCAAATTTAATTCCTCATGGCTGAAAGATGAGTCCTATAACTCCTTGTTCCATGCCACATGGGGTACAGATAGACCAAGGGAACCTGGAAATATGAGCAGGAACTTCATGGAGAATTTGAAGAAAATGAAAAAAGCTACTATGGTTTGGGAAAAAAACAAAATTAAAGGAGGAGGAGGAATTAAGGAAGGTCAATGAGGAATTAGACTTTCTTGAAAGTCTAGAGGGGGCAGGATATACCTCCATTGAATTAAGAGACAGAATAAGGATTCTAGAAGCAGATAGAAAGAAAATATTGCTGGAAAGGGGGGAAAGTTGGCGTCTGAAAAGTATGGCCATTTGGATTTTAGCTGGAGATGAAAATACCAAGTTTTTTTCAGAATT
Organism: Pinus albicaulis; assembly: GCA_034641835.2. Classification (NCBI taxonomy): domain Eukaryota; kingdom Viridiplantae; phylum Streptophyta; class Pinopsida; order Pinales; family Pinaceae; genus Pinus; species Pinus albicaulis. The sequence goes on along the minus strand of CM076578.1, from coordinate 1,248,534,885 downwards.
ATGCCAAAGGAAGGAAAAACATAAACATAATCTGGGAATTGCATATGGAGGATGGAGGTATGGCACGATCTTTTGAAGACCTTTCCTCCCTTGGAGTCAATCACTTTAAATCTCTATTCAGAGCCCCTGCGGAGGCATCCATTGTTGAAGTAATTAGGGTGGCGTGGTTCTTTCCTGGATACATTGATGAGGAAGGAAATAACAGCATTATGGAGCTTGCCACAAAGGAGGAAGTGGAAGGAATCCTGAAATCAATGCAGAAGGATAAAAGTCCAGGACCAGATGGATGGACAATGGAATTCTTCCAACACTTCTTTGACTTCTTGGGGTAGGATCTTCTAGATGTGGTGGAAGAGTCGCGTAGCAAGGGTTCTATCTATCAGCCCTTTAATGCCACCTTCTTAGCCCTTATCCCAAAAAAAGAGCATCCAGAGTCCTTTTATGATTTCAAACACATCTCCCTTTGTAATTGCATCTATAAAATCATTGCAAAAGTGATTTCTTCCCACCTAAAACCTTTCCTCTCTAGAAGTATCTCCTTGGAAAAATTTGGTTTCTTGGACGGAAGGCAAATCCATGAGGCTTTCAGGGTAGCCCAAGAAACCCTCCATAGTCTGAAAAGAAGTAGGAAAAAGGAGCCATTGTCAAAATTGATTTATCCAAGGCTTATGAAAGAATTAGCTGGATGTATCTCAAGCTTCTAATGGCACACCTTGGCTTCAGGATTGATTTCATAAACTGGGTGATGGGATGCATTTCTTCATCCAGTATAGCCATCTTGATTAATGGGGCAGTTACAAAGTTCTTCAACGTGCAAAGAGGCCTCTGTCAAGGATGTCCCTTCTCCCCACTTCTTTTTCTACTGGCTGCGGAGGGTTTGAGCCTAATTATACATGAAGCAAACAGACAAGGGGAGTTAAAAGGTATAGAAGTGGCGGTGAACTTATTTGTCACACACCTGCTGTTTGTAGATGATATCCTGCTGTTCAGCAATGGCAGTTTGGAAGACTGTCGTCATCTCAAGGAGGTGTTGGATCTTTTCCTAAGGCTACTGGCCTATGCATAAATAGTCAAAAGTTCACCCTGACAACGGTTGGTCTTTCCAGAGCAGAAGTGGGCAGAATCGAGGAAGTTCTACAATTTGAAGTAAAAACTCTTGAGGACTCGTTCAGATATTTGGGGTCTTATCTAAAGCTGGACTCTTATCTCATTCAGGATTGGAAGTGGCTAATTGCAAAGATCGAGGCAAGGATGAAACACTAAAGCTTCAAATGGCTATCACGAGTAAGAAGACTTGTGTTGATAAAATCTGTAGCTATGGCCATTCCGTTGTATTGGGCCGGCCTTTTTTGGGTCCCAAAAAGAATTCTCTCTTCTATCAATAAAGTATGCGTAGGGTCCTATGGGCGGCTCTAAGGTGGAACATGTGACACCCTTGGTGGCTTGGGAGAAAATAGTGCGGCCGAAAGCTTGGGGAGGATGGGGAATAAAGGAACTCCCCTCTTTCACGAAGTCATTGGCAACAAAATTAGCATGGAGACTTGTCACTCGTTACAAAAATAAAATATATAGACCCAATGCCAATTCCGGACCAGTTGCAAATGCCATTAAAAAAAACAAAGAATGCATCAATTTTTTTGGAAAGCAACTATAGCTTCGGCTAATCTAATTGAACAAGGGCTAGCTTGGTATGTGGGGGATGTGCATGGGTAAGACTCGGGTCATGTCCCATGGGTGGGCTGTACCGAGAGATATGCCTTATCAAGAGATCTTATTGAGCAGCTTGGATCAAAGGGGCATTAGCACTTTGAGTCATATAGAAAATCATGATCGATCAACAATGTGGAGACAAACTTGTATGACAAGTAGATGAACTCTAGCTTGAAGACAGTGGTTGGAGGAATGGCAGTGGCTTCATATTGGATCTTCAAAATTCAAACGTAAGGATTCAGGAGAAGATGGATGAGCTCTGTGGGTCCACTCCCCATCCGGGACATACTCTCCAAAATATGGATACAATTGGCTCATGTCTCGTAAAGGTTGGGGGGGGGGAGCCGGAGTGGTGGTTCAAACCTCCGTGGGAGTTGAAGGGGCCGGCAAAAACAAGATTGGTCTTCTAGTGCCTACTTCAGAACAAAGTTCCCTCCCGGGACTTTCTTCAGCCATAGGGGAAATATTGGTCCCGGATGGTGGTCATTATGCAAGGCTAGTCTTGAATTAGTTCAACATCTATTCCTTACTTGCCCCTTTAATATCGCCTTTGGAATGAGTCTTTGAGGGTTTTCAAAATTCCACAAAGATGGGAAGGTAGGGACATGCAGAAGCTTGGCGGAGGTGGTGGCAGTGAAGCTCCAAATGACAGGGGTTAGAAATATCCCTTTGTTAATTTATTGGGGAACCCGGATAGCAAGGAATCGTGTTATCTTCAAAGATTCTCACTTTCCGATCAGCCTCCTAGCGGCGGAAGGGGTCTCCATTTATGATTATATTCCAATTCCATCTCAAACACAACAAGCTCCGAGTCATTCAACAAGAAAACATAAGGGGGGGGACATCCCGTGGGCTTATTTTGATTGTGCCTCTGACTCCCCAAAACAGATGTGGAGTGGGCCTATCCATACATGTCCCTTCCAAAAAAATCCTCAAAGCATCGGTCTGTATGGGTCAAGGGACAAATAACTTCGTAGAGTTAAAAGCTTTACATCTATGGTTATGTCTGGGTTTCATTCTTGGGAATGAGAGAAGTTCAGATTTTCTGGGGATTCCATGAACATCATAAAGTGGTTTAATGGGACTCAAATATGTCTTAATTATATTTTGCTTCCTTTAGTAAACGAGGTGTCCCATCTTAAAAAAAAATTAATGAGGTAATTGTTTGTCACAATTACAGTGGAACGAAACTATGAAGTAGATCTCCTATCTAAGGAGGGTGTTCGACATGATTTGGGGCAATGGTTAGTCGTTGAGGTCGATGAAGGGCTGGTCCGAAATATCGAACAACCTCCCTTTGCCTCGATGGTTTCTCGTCGCTTTTTGTTATTATTTTTTCTTGTTATTTCAAAACACACATTATGATATAATTTTTGGTACTAAACAAATACTTTTAATCCCCGAATCTGTTTCGGACTCTTTTCCTCAATGAGGAGGTCTCGGGAGACAGAGCAAACACTCATCTTCGTGTTTTTTTTGAACTAAAAGATGTTGAACTGATCGGTGTCTACCACACGCTTTTTTGGTTTTTGTAAATAACCAAAAGACACAATCTTTTTACATCTCTGCTTTCGGGCATTAATTTCCTAAGTAGGGAAGCTCGAGGGGGTGAAAAAAGATGTATTAGGTCTTACCTTGTGTGAAATGGCCGAGAAGATCGATGTAGCTCAATTCTCATCGCAGTAACTCCATTACCCCTCCTCAAAAAAAGAGGAAAATGCAATTTTTTGAAATGCATTATGCATATACTATGTAACTTTCTATGACTTAATAGACGATTTGGTTTTTTTTCTTTGGAAAAAAAACAAAAAATAAACTAAAAAAAATAAAATAGTATATCATATTGTAGGTTAATAAATAATTTATTATTTTTTATGTTTAATATGTGACGTATGAGATGGAAAAGAAATAACAATTAACTTAAACCTTATCTAGTAAATTAATAATTAATTTATTAGTTTTTATCTTATTTATTTAATTAAAATAATCTAATATTCAATAAACAAAATGAAAAAAAATCAATAATGATGAGCTTACTACGTTGTATTCAATATTTTGTCATAATACAATAAATCAATAAATAGCTTAATTTGGAGTTAGCCACAAAATTCCAAGGTAGCCCCATAAAAGTCACATAGGGGTGGGGGTTTCTTTCGTGTAACAAACACATTTTAAAACATGGGATTCTTTCGAGCTTAACAAGCTTGCTCAAGGCACCGATAAACAAACACATTTTAAAACATGGGATTCTTTCGAGCTTAACTAGCTTGCTCAAGGCACCGATAAAAAAACATCGTGAATGAATACTCACCCCGACCTCCTCTTTATGTAGACGATCTTCTATTTCTCTCGCACTTAGAGAGAAACGTATGACCTCTATTTCCCATCCTCTCTCTCTCGTGATTTCATTTGAGTAACCAACAATATCCTTCAAAATGGCCGCTGCAGCCCATCAATGGCGAAGTAGGTCGACCCAGACCGCTGTGTGCGTGACCGGAGCGACAGTTTCATCGCCTCCCCGGTTGGTCAAGCGGCTACTAGAGAAGGGCTACACCGTCCATGCTACGCATGCGCGACCCCCTGTGATTACTATCTCATTCTCTTTCGGTGGTTCGAATTTGGTCACGCAAAATTCCGCTCGTTTATTTTTTTCACTTTCTCCGGATACATATAAAATTGGGCAAATTTCATCTCATTCTCTTTTTTGTTGTTGGAATTTGGCCCCGCAAAATTCCGCTAACTCATTTCCGCAATTCGGTGGCCACAGTAAAACCCAGCAAAGGGTGCGACACCTCCCGGAAATTCCCGAAGGTGTGGAGAAGTCGAAGCTATTCGCAGTGGATCTATTGAGAGAAGGCAGTTTTGACGCCGCCATCGATGGTCATGATGGCGTTTTTTCATGTGGCAAGTCCTATCGACTTGACCCCTACGCATCCCGAGGTAAGTAACTTCACGCCTTCAACTTTACCAAACACGCATGCATCCGGGTATTGATATTAAGCAACATGAAATTGTTGTTGTGTAGAACGATGTGATAAGGCCGGCAGCTGAGGGAACGCTCGAATGTTTTGAGGGCTTGCACAAAGGCCAACACAAGAAAGCGCATGGTGATCACATCGTCTGCAGCCGCGCTTATGGTTAACGAATCGGCAAGCAGACCGCTGATTGATGAAACCCATTGGACGGACGTAGATTTCCTCCGGAAAAACAAAGCCTCCTTCCCGGGTATATATAATCCAGGGTTGACATATACGGGTCCAGTGGATTAATAAAGTTATAACACTAGAAATATTGATTGCCATTAACCACCGAACACTAGAAATTTTAAAGCTTTACGAGATTTCCTTTGCTAACAAAATGAAGTGTGTGACCGTGTTTAGTGGTCAATTGTGCGTGCATATACGGTTGCCAAGACGCTTGCGTAACAAGCAGCGCCGCAATACGGAAAAGAAAAATCCGGGTCGGATCCGGTGACCCTCATCCCCGTGGTTGTGGGGGGCCCGCCATTATGCCAAACGTGCCTCTACTCGGGCTTGGCCTAACTCTTTCCCTCATCACCCAATCAACAAAGCATACAAGTTTTGAAGGGTTTTCACAAGAAAAACGGCAACATTCGATTGGTACACGTGGAGGACGTATCCAACGCTCATATTTTCGTGATGGAAAACCCCTCTTCACACTGGCCGCTACATCTCGCTCGCCCGTAATCGTAATCGTCCCACAATACTGGCGTACTACTTATCCAAACGCTATCCTCGCACAATGTGACAACCAAAGTGAGTATGACTATCCGCAGAGTATGGCATTTCTATATTAGTGTTTCGTATAACTACTAATGGAATTGGTTGAACAAAGTTTGAGGATATGCCACCTGGCCAAAGGTATACGCTTCGTCGAAGAAGTTGGTTGACGAGTGGTTTCTCCTTCAAATTTGGCATCGACCGGATTTTCGATGATGGTGTGGAATACCCGAGGACGAAGGGATTGCTTGTATAATTAGTGAGGCGTGTTTTTTTATACTCGTCGACGGAAAAAATATGGTGGCACTTATGAAATCGTAATGTTCAGTGCAACCAAGCAGTAAGTCGTTAAAAATAATAATTAATATTTTTTTCGCTTTAATGTAAATGGTTGATCGGTTTAATTAATTCGATGCGAATGTCTTTGTTTCCGGGTTTATCTCCGGGAGTTGTGTTGAGAAGTTAGAGGAGAAATCGGGCAAGGCCAAGTCTCGCTAAAGAAAAGCAGTAGCAAGCCTCTCGCTAGAAATTGGTATCGGAGCCATTAGTCACCGTGAGCACCTGGTTCATGAAAGGGATAAGTACTTAACCAAAAACTCTCTTTTAAGAAAGTTGAAATGGAATCTTCTATGAAAAAGTCTCATAGCATAGCGAGAACTTGACGAGAAGGATAGAGCGAGAAACAAAATCCTCTCGGAGATATGTTTGCGTCAAGTAGTAGTTTCGAGTCATTAATGAGTCTCGATCATTTAGTATGAGGAGGTCGAACCACAAGCAAGATGGGTTCTACCCAATATATCAGCCTCCGAAGTATATAATGATCTAGGTATCCGGCACCCTAAAAGTCGCCACTAGAATTACTATTAAAGAATCACGTCGATAGTATAGAAGAAAATTCAGATCATGTACAGCTAATCCCGATCTTGAATCCTAAAGAGTTGCAAGCCGAAGCTAAAAAACTCGGGAACACGCTTTTACATTTAGGTTGTGTCGTAGTCGGTATCCATGCCCTTGTGCATCCGGTGTTGATGCATATGTTTTGGCTACAGATCGCGAGATCCGACACACAATAAATATACTCGATTCTTTAATTGGAGGAATTGTTGCTCCATTATCAAATGGACCGGTGTGGTTTGATTGCTATCCGAACTTTTCGGTATCAATCACAGATGAAACTTTGGCAAACATTCTACAACTTCAAATCCAAACAATGGGATTTGATATGAGGAAAAAGAGACAAAATATTTGCCATTCAGTTTCGAGGTTGTTTCCGCCATACCTCTACTATGTTTCCCGCAGTCCTCCATGCACCTAGTAGGGAGTCTAAGACCGAGTGTTGTTGTCCTAACGGATCCTAAGAATCAAAAGATAGAACATCAAAGCTATCAAGTGGGAGGATCTAACTTTCCCCCGAACACTCGGATTGTTCCTAATCCTAGACCTCTCTCCGTGCAAAAAATCACCTCTCGCAAATATTACGAAAACCCCCTTCTTTCGCTACATTGTCATTTCCTGAAGGTCAACTATTGACAAAAGAAGAATTGAAGCAGAGTGTAAAAAAGTCTCCCTGTGTACATAGCTCCGCATTGTACAGATACAAGTTTGCTCCTCTAATGTTTCCAGTTGTAATCATATTTCTTTATTTGAGTATGCTCGTATTGTAAATTTTCAGCTCCCTCGAGCGTCATTTGCCCTCAATGTCAACAACAAGTCAACCTCCCGAATCTTACCTATATGGTCATTCACCAGAACCATAACACTAGGACCGAAGAAGCCCCTCCAAGTATTTCATCCAATCCATGTCCTAATCCTAAGTGTTCCGACATCCCATTTCCTCATGAGGATAATCATGTTTTGATGATGCATCTTGTACCAACTTTAGAAGATGAAGATCCTAGATTGACTTCCATTTTTTTTTAATATGAGACCGGAAAAATAGTCCTAGTTATGGCCTTGGATACTTAGAACAGTAAAAATAATCCGATCCCGCATGCGTATTCAAGGATATCACCCTCAGAGTCAAGAGACCTTCAAATCCCTTAAATCTAAAAGTTTTATACTTTAATGGATGGTTGTTTCAAACATCAAATCCCCTCGCTAAATGGATGAAGCAAATGATAAATTGGGATTTGTTCACCCATCCACAGGGGCCGAAGAGTTTGCAAAAACCTTTCCGGGAGAGGAGAAAAGGAAAATGGCGGATGAATGGAAATCATACATGGAAGAGAATAATGTATGGATTTCATTCTATTCTCGGAAGAAGAAAATGGAAGAAGATGTAGTTTTTATGGCGATACATGCTTGCCTCTTCTTCACATGCCCGGAAAGCACCGGATGGCGATAGAAATTGAGACATCCACGACCTATCCTCCTTTCGTGAGTATTGTCTTAGGAGAAGGCGATGATTCAACTCATCGCATATCCTTTGGTTTCCAAGGATTCTGCAGCTGAGTCGGAGTGGAAGATAGAGTACGAAGGTCGATGAGCGTGATAAATTGGACAAATACTACTTTCAATCGGTCTTGAGAAGAATGTTGCCAAAACAGTTTTGGTAAAAGATCGATTGACAATGTCCAAGTGTCCATTAGTGATGTGAATAGTGTTTTAAATTCAGTCGCATGTGATCCGTCTATTATTAGGCATATTTCGTAAAAATTCGTACGTAAGTTTGATGATGTGGAGAATCGCATAATAGAGCAATCTATCTCCACAAGGCGAGATCGTCTCTAATCTGTCCGATAAATTAGACAAAGTTAAGTTTGAAGAAGTCGGAAAAGCCGATTCCGACAGACATTTTTGACTAAAGGAAAGAGCATTCATACCCATGAACTTAGCGAGTCCAGTTGTCTAAGTTTCCTTATCTCTTTCCTAAAGAAATTATCAAGCCATCCGAGTCTAAGACCGAAGAAAATTCTGAAAGAATAAATATTGCGTAAGCAATAGGAGAATCGCACTCGGACAAATCCGAGAAACATGCATTCCCCATCTATGAGCCGTTAGAGCCTCAATTCACAAGACCGGCAGCCCCCGATCCGTATGGTGTTGGTAAAACTTCCACCAAGAGATTCATTTCATGAAGGTAGTCTCAACGAGTGGAACATTGATGGCCTCTCTGCAAAGACGTGATCGAGCAAGTGCTTGATCAAATGATTGTTGAATATAGACTAATGTGTGTTGAAGGGAAGTTCGAGGTTCAAGCCTCGCAAAAAATCTCATTGCATGCTTTATCGGAACATTGGCTAGATGGTGGGAATTAGAATCATCTCCTACTATGATCACAAAGATGGAGCAAGAACTGCTCAAAGATGAGAAAGGAGATATAAAGTTTAATGATGATGGTACTCCTCAAAAAAATATGATTGGTGCCCTCACAAAGCACTCATCCAAGAACATTTCGTGGAGCGGAGTTTGCACTATCGGATAAGAATGAACTTATCCTTATGAATCTGAAGTGCAACAATATAAACCAAGATGAAGACTTCCACCGGGATCGGATTGAAAGGATCTTCCCCTGGTCAAAGATCCTAAGAGTATACTATGGAAGAAAGTTTATCTTGCAGCTCTACCATCCGAATTGGTAGACATTTTGAAGCTTCGTGAAGCTTTTCCCCCGCCACTGGAAGTTTATGTGTGGGGTGATTTTTATTCAATCATCACTAAAGTTTTGATTACTTTGTGTACCAGCTCGAAGATGACGAAGTCTATTGAAAAATTGAACAGACTTCTTGGTACAAAGTCTTTCGCCAACGGTATGGAATCACCATTGACGATCCATTGGTCACCCGCAGAAAGTACAAAAGAAGAGCAAAGAAGGCTCATAAGAGAAGCAGAGCCTCTACTTGCTGCACCGAGTTCGAAAAAGAGATGAGAACTCGTAAAGCCAAAGGAGAGAAGACAAAGCATAAAGGAAGAAAGGGATATTATCGCTACAAGCCTAAGACCCATTACTATCAGCCCCATGGCATCCGTCCCAAAGATGTCAAAATGGCTAAAATGAATGAAGTTACTTGTTGGCTTTGTGGTCAGCTTGGTCACACTTCAAATATGTGTCCTACAGCCCTCAGAATCAAAACGTGGTCTAGGTAGGAAGTCTCGTGAGAAATAAACAGCCCATCCGCGAGTGTCCCCGTCAAGACGTAACCTAGATGTGCTCACTCGTCATTCTTCCATGCATAAATCCGCATGATTGTCATAATCGCCCAACTACTCTTCATCTTCAACAACATCATGTTGAATCCTCTCGCCGAGTCTTCTTCCTCCTATTCCTCTTCCTCTTCCGACGAAGAAGTTCATATGTACCGTCGTTGTTCGACCTAGATAACCGTGGTTGTTCGATTCTCGTGTCGATTATTCATCGATGATTCTTGTCCGTAAGAGCCTCACCCTAGCCGAAAGTCCTCATGGCACAACTTGCAGATGATGAAATGAAGCTTTTTTCTCAAATCCATGCCCTTGAGGAAGGTGATCTCAAAGCCGCTATGATCAAAGCATACATGCAAAGCATGGGACCGGTACTTCTAGTCATTCCTCCGGTAAGAAGCCGAATTTTGTTGAAGCTTCTTACGAAAGAAACACCAAATCGTATCTCCAAAGACTAACAAGTAGCAAAGTTCGCACACTCACTTTGGGGGAGGTGAGTAGGGAGATACATAATACAAAAACCCGAAATCTTTCCCATGAAAGCGTAAATTGCCGCCTCTAAAAAACCAGGCTTCACATTCAGCAAGGTTGTTCTCGCTCAACAACCTTCTACATCTATTTCGTGTAGGCATGTCAATTATACTTTGCACTCGAACCAATTAAAGAAGAAGTTAGAGTTGCGTAAGGAAGGTTTGATGATTCAATTGGTTTCAGAGAATTAAATGACATGCAAGTGATGGCACTCAATATCAGCAACACCACATAGAATTTAAAGTTTGTGTTGCAGAAAGTAGTGTATAATATGACTACACTAATAGATTTTTGGTGCGGATGTTGATATTATTTCCAAACAGATAATCCCATCCAGTACATCGGACAACCGCAAAAAGAAAAAATTTTGGGATTAGGTGAGAAAACTCTAGACTTTGAAGTTTCTAAAGTCAGTTGTTTGTTTTAATTCAAGATGTGTTAAACTCTCATTTTCGACGATATTCCAGAGATTGTATATTGGGAAATATATTTTTAGCAAGACAGAGAGCCCCATGGTTCGTTAGATTTCCGACAAATCGCAGGGAATGTTCATCACTCGTATCTCGGTGAAAAGATAGAAATTCCATATGTTTCAAATATAAGAGTCTCAACCATGGTTCAAGAAATGCAAGAAAAGGAACAGAAACTTCAAAAGGCTATTAACGCTTTGGAGGAACTCAAAGACCACAAGTCCACCATCAAAATTGAAGATCAATTGAGTTTCCCACAAGTTCGAAACAAATTTCGAACTAAAAGTAGAATTTGAAAGAACATGCTCGTTCTGAAGAGCCGAATGCCTTTTGGCACAGAAACAAAGCATTGTGTTGAATTGGCCTATAAAGAAGGCTATGAGGGCAAACCATGCAAAAGCAGCAGCCATTCCCATGTCGTAGAATATCGACTGCCTCCGCCAGAAGAGATTGATCGACCTTCTAGAAAGAAAGCTGATAAGAGAATCGACGAGTCCCTTGGAACTGTTATGGGTTCTATGTAAACAAAAGAAGTGAGCAAGTTCTGGGGTGTTCCTAGATTGGTAATAAACTACAAACCCCCTGAATAATGTTTTAGCAGATGATACATATCTGATCCCACACAAAGGAGATCTTATGCGTCGGATACATGGAGCCAAGATTTTCTCCAAGTTTGATCTCAAGTCCGGCTTTTGGCAAGTTGCGGTATGTAAAAAGATAAATGGAAAACTCGCATTCAGCGTTCCACATGGGCATTATGAATGGAATGTAATGCCATTCGGGTTAAAGCATGCACCTTCAAAGTTCCGTAAGGTAATGGATTCTATCTTTAAACCCCATGCTCGACATGTTGCTTGCCTACATTGATGATCCGCTCATATTTTCCAAGAACTTACAAGACCACTTCGAGCACTTGAAGATTTTCATGAAGTCGGTCCAGAAAAATGGTTTGGTTTTGAGTAAAAGAAAATGGAACTATGCCAAACCAAGATTAAATTCCTTGGGCACACTATTGAGAATGGACAAATTGCTTTACGAATCATGCACTTGAGTTTTCGACAAGTTTCGATGGTATTCTTGACAAAACTCAATTGCGTAGGTTTTAGGATGTTTAAATTATGTTAGCAGCTTTTTATCCATCCCTGCTCCATTGACAGGTATTTGCTCAACCGGAGACTGCGTAAAGAATCCGAAACCTTGGACAGAAGTGCATACTAAGGCAATTAAGTAAATCAAAGCCAAGGTTCGCTAATCTCCCTATTCTTTATGTTGCAGATGATAATGCTTTTAAAATTGTTGAAATAGATGCCAACAACATTGGTTGGGGAGGTGTACTGAAAATCAAACCGAATGAAAAGAGCCCCAAAGAGCAAGAACAGTAGTACAATTTGTTTCGAGAGTATGGAGTAAATCTGAATTGAATTATGCTCCTATTGAGAAAGAAGTGAAAGCTGCCTCGGAATTTCATTAGTAAGTTTTCAATTCATTTGGCTAATAATTATTTCTTATCGAGAACTGATGCAAAAGCATTAGAAAAAAGTAATCACTAAGGTGATCAAGAGCTCGCAAAGATGCAAAGTTTGCAAGATGGCAGTGCTTTGTTTGCATATTTTGATTTTAAAGTTGAACATATTAAAGGCTCCCTGAAAAATTGTCTTCCAGATTTTCTCAGAGGGAATATATCCAAACGATCAAGAGCAGTATGAATGACCCAGTAAGAAGAGTTACCCCATGTTATGGTCATCATCACAGAATGGGACCAAAGCCAATCGTAGAGAACAACTCAAGTATATTTCGATGAAGAATCATGGCACTGTTTATGCGAGAAAATGGAGGCCAACTTGGCAACTCCGAAACACTCAAGTGCTCGGACGAAATCTTCAAAGTCACAATGATATCCAAAGACTTTGTACTGAAAGGAGAGTGTACCCAAAAGGAAGCCGGGTGGATACATGACATGATGTATTGCTTCACATGAAGCGTAAAGGTCACTCTCACAAGATTTTTGGGATCTCTCCGTCATATGTACCGGTGGCGGAGATAGATCAAGAATCTATTACAAGTGGTATACTATAAACAGAATCGGAAACCTTGTCAATATACCCGATGGAAAATTCCAAACATGGCGTAAAACAATCCGAACTTAATTTTTTCCTCGACACTGTTTATGATTTTGTAGGATACAAAAGATTGTGGTGGGACTTATTAAATAAAGACTCGAGCGAGAAGAAACCCACTACACCAAGTTGAAGTTTGCCCCCTACTTGGATAAATTCAAGAGAGCCCGAAGTACCTTGGTTATCTAACTCGGTGGTTTCATTATGGTGTCAGTCCTTTCGAGATGGGATCCAAATTTTTATGAAACATATTGTCGTAGATTCTCATCGATTGTCTTGAAGGACCGACTAGAGAATGCTTTCATTATCCATGCCAAAAAGTAGGTGAGAAATTACAGGGACTAGAATTTAAATTAACAAATCCCATTCTAAAGTCCTACATGCAGAGATGCACTATCAATGGCTTGTAATGACCAAGATCAAGCATCAAATCATCCTCAACAAGCCCATGATCGTCAGACGGATTTACACCAAGGCTTGGGATGATGAGTTTTACCATCTCGTATATCCCAGGGCATCACAATCCCTGAATACTCCCTGCAGCATCAACAAGTACAAGTGGTCCCCTGAGCCCCACTAAAAAGGTTTTTCCAGTATAATAATGATACCTAGTCACAGTGTCTATTGTGACAGAGCTTTTCTCGTGGGCTTTTCCTCCGTCCGAAAAGCATCCACTCCCGTACATCAATAATTTTGATTCCTCGTGGGCCTTGTAAGGTATCCACAGAGTGTACACTCACCCACTATCACCAAAGTTTTTTCGGTAGTTCGGATCTCCGTGCGGATGTCACGTTATGTGTTACCCGAAAACGATGATCCGATTGCCAAGTAGTCAATAATCCGACTGTTTACGTAAATGCTTTGTCCCCCTCTCCATTCTATAGAAGGAGGGGTAAGGCTCATTTGCAACCATCGGCATTTTGGAGATTGAGTCTTTTGCATTTTTTTTATTTTTTTATTTTTTTGTGTTGAGTCCGAGTTTTGCTCCCCCGCTCTACGTCTCGCGCATTCTTTGCGATCTCGCCGCATCACAGAGTCTTGACTCACGACTCCTAGAGAACCGAGAGGCTCGCGGGTCTATGTGCTCAAGATAGATCAGAACCTAAAGTGGCCAGCTCTTTAGATTGAGTTTGTATATTTATGTCCGTGTGTTAATATCTCTCGAGACAGAGTCTCGTATTTTGGCCGAGAAGCCTCCCGATATCGCACGCTCATTCACCGAGTTGCATCAGCATGGTAAATGTCAATACACACATCTCCGATACGTAACATGAGTCCGTAAAGTCCGTAATCTGATTGTGAAATCATTCTCGAAAGATTAATAAAGAGAGAAGTTTTCAATTCCGCATTTAAAGTACCGATTTTACTCGTGCATTTTTATTGCCGCTATGACATCGTCTATTTTTCTCTCACACTCTTGAAAGTTCGCCAGAAGTTCACCGAAGTTCGCCAAACCATTGAGGGACGCCAAAGGCCGTTGAAGGCGAGGGATGCCGTGTGAAAGGTCGTCAGTTGCGTGAATTTGGAAGTAGGTTCTTTTAAGAAAGATAGAGCAGAACAAAATCCTCTCAGAGATATGTTTGCGTCAAGTAGTAGTCGAGTCATTAATGAGTCTGATCATTTGTATGAGGAGGTCGAACCACAAGCAAGATGGGTTCTGTTAGGTCTCTGTAATTTATTAGCAATATTGGGAGAGTCCAATCACAGTAGTTAACATCATTTCAACCAACTTTGGGATTCTAGGATCTAGTCCCTCTCAATCCCTAGAGGGATCTCTCCAATATGTACAAAGATGGATATTGTCTTTGAAAAGTTAAGGTAATGATATTAGGCTAGTTATGAAGGCTAAGGTTTTGTTTTGTTTTGGATGGTTGAGCATGAAATGTTACTTGAGGGGAAAGTCCTAAGTGCAAAAAGTTTCAAAAGTGAGAAGTTGCAAGAAAATAGAACAATTTTGGCGTATAGATAGATATAACGTTGGTTTTTAGTCCATTAGGCTATGGAGTCATATCTCGGGCTTTAATTGAGCAACAACATCAAGAGTGATCCAAGGGGAAAGTCATCTATACCACAAGATTGTTGAGTTTTAAATGATGGAATGGAACAATAAAGTGTTGGAGGGATGGAAACCGATAATAATTTCTCGGAGGATTTATAGTTAGTCCAAACAAGAAAAGCCTCTTAAGTAACTCGTTTAAAACCAACCAAAGACAGTGGCTAACCATAGACTTCTTGGGCAAGTTCTTATTAAAGCAGCCTTAATTGACAAACAATCCAGTAATCCACATAATTACCTTCAGAAAGTATGAAAACATATAAGAGAAACAAGGTGTAACTTAAGATCGTATAAAGTACTTTTAAACCCTAGTCTCTTTGCCACTAACACCAAGGAAACTTTCGACCATCTTTGGAGAAAAAAGATCTAGGAATCGGGGCAAACCATATCTTCTCTAGTCTAACTCTAATAGAAAATAATGGAAATAACATTCGAGAACAATGTTTGAGCAAATAGAAGGACGAGGGAACGCCAACATTCCTAACTCGTTTAAACCGTATTGAATCATTCTTAAATAAACAAATCTAAAGAAAACATTAAGATAAAGATTTCTCAACTTTTGAGAAGGTTATCACGCATACGTAAAATCCTAACTCCGTTTAAAATCTGCTCTTTACAGAGGAATATGAACAATATGACATACATAGAAGGAAAACAATTTAACAAATAAAGAAGCACCTCACCGGTGATATAGACCAGGATCCCAAGAAAACAACTTTTATATTGATGTCAAACTAGCTACAATCTTTAGGTCCAATGTTTTATTTCAAGCAATCATCTTCACTATTCAACCTAACTACTCTAGCACAAACAAAGAGCCTCAAGGGCCATGAACACTATGTACAAATAGAAGTCTCGAGCTCAAGTGTATTTCAAAGTTCTCGCAACCAACAATTTCTCATCTTCTTCCGAGGTATTTATAGAAGAATGAGGAGGTGATCCCAGAAAATATCTCTCAGATAATTAATACAAAGTTCAAGACTTCTCGCCTTTTGAGGGGCTTGAGGGAGAAATTTACTGTGGATCACTCGTATTAACTTTTTTACAATAAATATCAAAGCTCAATGGGAACTTTATTTGACTTTGAGGCTCGTACGTTGTGTGGAGTAACTCCTTGGCTGCTACTGAGGCGAATATCAGATTTTCTTCAATAACTTCGGCCTCTGTTTGAATGCTTTGAGGCAACAGTGGCTCCGTGATAGCCGAGGAATCAATTTGCCTCGATGTGGCTATGGAGGCTTTCTATCTGATAAACACTTTAGGTTTTCTTTTAAACCCGTGTTTTAGATTGGGGATTAGGCTTTTGATAACCGTCTTAGCCGTAATCCCCGTGAAACTGCCTTCGATCTTCATCCGTCTGTGCTTTGTCTTCAAAACCGATACTCTTTAACTGTTCTCTCGAATGAAAACGTTAGTCTTGTCGATGTGTAGTCACAGTGGGCTTTTTAGGTTATCAATGCTCACGAAACATTGATAAATCATTTGATACAGAGTCTCGTGAATGGTTCTCTTTAGATAGCTCGAAGGCACAGGAAACGTCTTTTCCCAACCCTCGGCTTTCCTTTCATTCTATAATGGAAAAACCATTAAAACACCCGCAAAACACAAAAATAGTTAAGAAATCCCGCGCAAATAGGTTTAAACCGCTTCGTATGGTGGGGGAGGAGCGTAGCCGTCGGATAAAAATATCTAATGGTGGAGATCGAGTGGCGTAACAACATATGAAACGAGAAAAAAACAAACAAAAACACATGAAATGCGACGGAGACGAATGAAAGAGTGGTCCCAAAGACAGGCGGAGGCCGATTAGATCTCTGATCGTTAGATCGGGGGAGGGTGAACGGTGGAGATGAAACCGGTTAATCGCAATCTGAGGGGAACCGGGGGTGACACGCATTGAAACTTCGATTGCGATTGGGAGTGGAGGAGCGATGACCAGTCGGATCATGTAGCAAACGGATGGACGAGATTAAAACGGAGCAAATCACAATCGGGGACAGGAAGATGGGACTTGCGACTGCGACTGGATAGAAGGATGCGATCAGCGCAGACCGTTGATCCGCGGGAGGGATCAACTGGGGGATGCGATCGGGAGAATCGGGAGAAGGACTATGCGATTGACGATCGGGAGGGGAAAAGCGACCGAGCGCCGGCCGTCGCATCGCTGGGAAGGATGAAATCGACGAGATGCAATCGGGGAATCGTGATCTGGAGGCAGAAGATAGGACTTACGATTGATCTGAGGACGCACACAGTAATGTTGCGATTGCGATTGGGCGAGAGTCGTGATTAGCGCTCCGCCAGTCTGATCTTTGTGATAGATCGATGCTGCATGAACGCATCGCGGATTTATCGTTATAAATAATCGCATCGGGGCTTTTTGACTATTACATAAAGGATTTTTGTGCCCTGCCGACTTCCGATTGCGATTAGCGCTTGGGACTTAAGCGCCCGGTCCCGGGGAAAGGGCATGTGGGGGAAGTGGTTTAGGACTTAGCCCAAAGGGGCTTAAGTCGATAGTAATAAAACTTTGATTTTTATGAAAAATTTCAAGGATTTAAATGGATTTGGGGGTTTCGGTAAGGTTTTTTAAAATAAGTTTCAAACCCTTATCAAGTGGTTTTTACGAATGGAAGAAGGAAATTCATAAAAACGAAGGGGATTTTATGAAGAAAAGGGAAGCAAGTGAAGGTTAATTTTGGAGTGGGGAGGAAAGGGAAAAATGGTGATTTTTTCAAATAGCTTTTTCTCTTTTTTTATGCAGAATTTTTTAGAGTATGAAAGGGGAATAGCAATGAGGATTTGGGACAGAGGCATGAGGCCTACAAGGAGTCTTCAAGAGCCAACAAATTTTTAGTGATAAAATTTGTTCCTTGAGGCTCATGAAAAGTCTCAGCCACCTTTGGTATAACAAAATATTATAGGTGAGCTAATAAAGGGACTCCACTTGGGGATGGTGCCTTCATGGCATCAAGAAATCCGACTTGCATCTTCCGGGAGGTTGATTAGTTTCCGCATCCATTGGGCTTCTCTTCATGTGATTTGAATGATCTTCTAAAAACATATTTGGCAAATGCCATGAAAACGATGGACCTTCACTCAACAAGCTTTCTACCTACCCAATCCTAGCTGTGTCTAACATTTTTTTCTTCTTAGAGTGCACTTGGATTGGCAAACTCTATTCACAACATTTTATTCTTTGAAAGCGAGAAATCTAATTTATTTCTACTCCTTATTTCTCCCTAAACTCGTATTAAAATGTTTAGTTTCGATATTTCTCTACCTAATCTACCTGTCTCATGGGATTAAACTCATCCAACCGTACTTTCATTCTCTAAATTCTACAACGTAAATTTAAAAACAGCCAAGTCAAGATTAAGCTCGTTTGACTCTGCCGTGATCTATGGCATAAAAACAAGCCGCACATAGATTATTATTTGCATAAAATTAAAATCAACATGGAAGGCTTTCAGATCCTAAAGTTTCTTATTATGGCCTTCTTTTCTTTACATCTCTGTTTTTAATTTTTGTTTTGAGTCGTCTCTTCCTTGATATCTCGATTCAGGTTTTGAGCGGATTAGAACCAGTGTGTTCTCTTTTATGACTCGTAAAATAAAACAAACTTTGAGTCATCTTTCTTCTTGGAAACTTTGGTTCAGATTTTGAGTTTGTTTGAACCTTAAATTCTATCCTAATCTATCTCACATGATAAGCCAAGATTAAACAAGCTTGGAAAATCAAATTCGCTACCCCTATCGGCAGAAAATTGAAAGCTAGTAGTCAAGTTTAAACCGTTTGACTAACCCGTAAGTGTGTTTTTAGGAGTGGCATTTGAGCTTGCACACTTTCGCATTTATTTCTCTTTTTGGCATGGGGCTATGCCTTTCTTGTTTCTCATTTACTCTCTCTTTTCTTTCTTTCTTTGTTTTTGTATTTTTTGATTTTTTATAACTTTGAATGCAATGGTGGATGAAATATTCACAATGGGAAAAAAAAGAATAAAAAAGCTTCGAACATAAAATGGTTTAAGAAAGGTAATGCTTAAGCATCCTGCCATTGATGGGACCCCAAACAATTTCTCTTCCATCCAGCTCCCGTAAGAAAAATGCATTATTACCAAAGAATCGAATGAACGTAGTAAGGGCCAAGCCATAGGTTATCAAATTTTCCATGCTTGCCCTTTTCTTCCCTCCTTGAGTCCCACTTTAAAACTTTGTCCCCAATCTTAAAATTGCCGGCCTTTGTTCTTCTACAAAAAGCTTCTTAATGTCAGTCTGCTTTCGCAATGCTTTGTTGTACACTTCCTCTCCGATTTTAGTCGAAGATGAATGGTCTCGATTTATTCTTCCGATCATGTCATTATCTTCGCCTCCGCAATTTCTTGGATAAAATTCATAACCGGTACACCAAGGCTATTAGGAAAATTGCATCTCGATACCATACACAAGCCGGAAAGGTGACATACTAATAGATTTCTTCAAAGTTAACTGACCTGCCCAAAGTGCATGGACTAGCTTTGTGTGCCAAGACTTTTTATTGTCCTCCACATGCATTCTTGATTATGTTCACTAAGCTTTTATTGGAAGATTCTCAGTAAGTCCATTACCTTGTAATAGGCCGTGGAATGCCCCTCAATGATATTTGATATTTATGACCGAAGTCAATCATCCTCTTCGATCCAAATGTCGCCGCATTATCGCAGATGATCTTGGTAGGACAGCCAAATCTGGAAAGAATATTAGTTTCCATGAATTTTATGATAACCGAATCATTGTCTTGCCTACAAGGAATGGCCTCTATCCACTTAGTGAAATAGTCTCAGTGCAAAGTGAGAATCCATCTATGTTGCGTAAGAAGAGGGATGGATTTCTCCTATGAAGTCAAGTCCCCACCGTTGAAAAGGAGCTTCAATAGTGATCGGATGTAGAGGCAGGGTGACAATTTTCTTGCCCTCAAAGAGTTGGCATTTATGGCAAGTTGTGGTCATTCTGTGTATATCGTGAGAAAAAGAGTAGGCCAATAGAAAACCAGCATCTCTCAAAACTTTTTTGGTCGTTGACTTCCAAAGCACAAATGACCTCCACATTCTCCTTCATGAAATTCCCGCGTTTAACCTTCTCTCGCATCGAACTCGTGCAAACATTTAAGCAATATACCACTAGCATTTTTTCCAATAAAGACACCTATCTATAATGCAATAGTTTACCGCTTTCGCTTAAGAACCTTTCCTTGTTTTCGATAAACCAGGAGGTGTATTTAAATTAAGCAAAACATAAACAATATCAAGCATACCAAGGAGAATTCATAAAATGGTTTTCAATAATGGAAGTTGAGAATTCTTCTCGTCTGTCCAAAGCATTAATCATATTAATATCAAGAACTTAAAAATTGATTCAACCATTAATCTAGCTAGACCTTGGCCTTTGATGAGTTTAGTGGGTTTTTATCTCTAAATCTATATTCGAGAATAACAATGCAATCCACTTTACTCTCTTACCATCTCGGGTCCCGTGTTAGAATGTCCTTAATAACCGAATTAGGGACAAAGGCAATGATGTGTGAGTGAAGGATGTATACTCGAAGTCTTTCAATGCTTTAACCAAAGCAAAAGTTTGCTTTTTCCATAATGTTATACTTCAAAGGGGCATCCCTCAATGCCTTCATAAAGAATGCAATAGGTCGCTCTTGTCCTTGTGGATTTTTCGTCAAAGTGACAAAGCAAAGAATAGTATGTTCTCGATGCAAATGAGAAGATATATATGAAAAATCGTGGCTTATGAGAACCGTAAGTTTCTTGGTTAATGCTTGTTTCACATCGCATCAAAAATATGTCTTTGCTCTCCAAGGTCCATTTTCTATCCCTTGCTCTTTCTTCAACATATTTGTGATATTCCTAAGGAGCTCTGCTAGGTTAGGGATGAACCTTCAAAAAGTTAATCTTCCCAATGAAATATTGAAATTCCTTGATGTTTCGAGGATGAGAGATTTGCAATATGGCCTTTCAATCCTCTTGGATCTATCTTTATACCCTCTGTCTAAATAATGTGTCCAAGGAGCTTACCTTCTTGGAGACCAAATAGTGTCTTCTTAGGTTTAAAGGTATTCCAAACCTTCCGCACTTCCTCGAAAATTTTTCTTAAATGTTCTAAATGTTCTTCAATCCGCTTTTTGAAAACACAAAGGACATCATCTAAATAGATAATGATGAAGAAGCCCAATTCTTCCGAGAATGCTATGTCCATGGCTCTCTCAAAGGTTGCTCCAGCTGCTTTATTAGACCAAAAGGCATATTCACATACATGAAAGTGCCCCATGGAGTAGGGAAAGTCGTTTTTAATTGATCGACCAGGTGAACTAAAAATCTGATTATACCCCGAATAGCCATCAAGCAACGAAATCCTTTAGATCCCTACCACCCTTTGCAAAAATATGATCCATTTTTGGTAAAGGGTAGTTGTCTTCTCAACGTGCTTTGTTTAAGTCTCTAAAGTCTATACAGCCCTCGATTTCTCCACTTTCTTCCCCATAATATATGTACTTTAGATACCCACTTAATATCTACTAGGGACAATAATGCCACTTCACATTTTCATGATCTCCTTTCGAACTCAATGGTAACCGGGAGTGGTTTATTCTCAGCTTCTCGTTTAAATGGTTTTGTTTTTAAGAGGGATTTTGTGCCGATATTTCATGTCATAGATTTAAGATCTTCGTAACTCCATGCAAAAACATCGAAAATTCCTCGAACAAACTCTATGTATTTGAGTTTAATGTGACTTGCAAAGTTTTTGACAGCTTGATCATTTTCGCGCTTTTACCGCCAATATTGCATTCTTCCAATTCAACATCATGCCTCCAGCTGGCTTATTTTCCACATCGTTAAATCCACAACTCCTCCAAAGGTGTTAGACACTCATTGACAAACTTCCATCTTTAGAATGCAGAGTTTGTAATTCTTCTCCGTTTAACTCCGCACTCAATCCCGTTTTGTTCTAAGTTTGCTAGACAATAGGTTAATATTACAGTGTTGACGGAGACGATTCTTTCTCTCACCAAGAAAGTTTTCTTCACTCAATCGTATCATAATCAATCTAAGTCATGGCAGCTAAACTCATTTCTAATTGCATAGTCTTTATATTTGTTTGTCGTTGTCAAACACCCGCTAATATTTTTCGTTATCTGCACATTGGTCTAAATTTTATCGGAGTTATGTTGTTCCATTCATATGGCGTTAAACATGTCCTGGCCAGAAAGCCAAATTGTGGGCCGCAATGTTCTTTTTCCTGGATGAAACCCTCAAGTTTGACTTCCCTCAAAATGTTGTCAAAAGATCCATGACATCATTCCGATAGGCTCTAAGTCTGATGATTCGCATTATACTCCCCATTGACTCTGCCTAATGATTAACTCCGTAATCCCCGTACACATTAATTTCTTCCGTCTCCCATTTCTTCAAGAGATGCAAGCCTAAGAGAAGGGATTCATATTCTGCCATGTTGTTGGAACACTCAAAGTTTAATTTGCATGAGATGCATTCGTGTGGTTTGTTTTTCGCTGTTATGATCCAAACATCCGCACTCAAGATTATTTCTAGTGCATGACCCATCAAAATACATAATCCATAAAGACTATCTTCGTTTGTCCATCCGTTTGGCGATTGTCCTTTTTAACTACTTTGTGCTCTCCGACCGTTCATGATTAGCAAGACCCAATTGAATTTGTTTTGACTCTCAAATTCTTCAATAGATCGAGGGATGATGCCGTAAAAGTGTTAGGGGTATTTTTCTCGGGTTGTTAAGTCCTAAAAAACAATGGACTCATGACCTGCAAATCAAGACCTATGCTTTGTTTACTAATGTTTTCACATGTAGCAAACTGCTTGGACACTTCGCGTTATTATACTCGTTTCTTTCCTCTGTCGCCTTTAATTCCGTTAAAGTGACTTGCTCACTAAGAGTTTCATTGTTAAACATGATAAAAGAATCATATGCTCAGCATTGACGTAATATATAGGAGAGTTTCGTGTCTGTCTTGGACTTGTAACCGTGTATTGCATATGAGACTCCCGTAAAGTCTTCTGGTCTCGATTGAAAACCTAGATGGTCAAGACATGTCATGTCCATCTCGCATAGTCCCTCGTAACTTAGCTCCCCAGATCTTGATAATAGCATTCCATACTTTGGGGGGACATCAGCCACAACAATGTCCATGAGTAAACATTTGGTCGGAAACTGGCACAGGTTAATACGTAGGTCTTTGATCAATCCTAGACATTTTTGACTACTTGAGTCAAAGGAGTATAGGTCTTTGTAGGGTCCCGTAATTTCTAAACCAAGGCTCTCCATCGCGCCTTTAGGCATTAAATTATGAGAAGCCCGGAATCATGCATAGCGTTGTGTAGAATTTTGTCATGAATGTTCAACTTACATAAAAGGGAGGAACTGTCCTTCTTGAAACTCTCCTTCAATCTTAGGGCCCAAAATCAACTCGGTTGGTCGTCACTAAGATTAATCGTATCTCCATTTTCCTCTATATTTAAAGCCTTCAAAATTTGGTTCCTATATACATGTTGGGTAGCTAACCCCGCTAATGGAATAGAGATTTTGATCTTTTAAGATTTCCCCGCTCCAGCCGAAGGAGCTTTGATCTTTGAAGCACTTGTTTCAACCTTATTAGTCGTCACTCTATCAACAATTGGCCAATTGCTGATTTGTTTTATTTGACACAACCGATGTAGAAGGAGTACTAGCTAAAGTGTTAGTACTCGTTGATGTTTTGCACTCGTTTTTCTAATTTTGAGTGTTTTTCTTTATCCTTACTCGCAATTATCGCCCACGTTTTGTCTCTTTGTTTGGCTATTTTGGGCTTGGTCGCAGTGGTCGCTTGAGAGGATTTGTCGCAGGTTTTGGTGTTGGGGGGTTTGTTGACTCGTGTCTTGCTTCTAAGGTCATATTCTTTTGAGGTTCTATAGACGACATTTTCCATGTCTTGATAATCTATTTTCATTACCATCTCTTTTGTCATCATAAGGAGTGTAAAGACCTTGTTTTCTATCATAATGAACTTCCAAGTCATCATCCTCTTCCTTCCGTATGTTCTTCGCTCTTTAACCTCACTTACATAGTTTTGATGAAAGGGAGGGGTGATATGTTGATCATCTTCCCCGGGTCCGTTTGGAGGTTGGTTCCTTCTAACATTCTCGATTCTAGTTCGGTTTCTATTTTGAGGAGCAAAGTGATTTTGATTTTCTTGTGCTCTCTTAATTATGCTCATCTCTTTTCATCATTTCTTCCATCATTCTCTCCATTTTTGAGTTGGAAGTAGAAGGTGTGGATTCCTCTCTAAAAGATACTCTCTTTCGCATTTCAATCTTGCTCTCTTCTCCATTAGGTTGACTTCGCTGAAATATACACCCTTTGACATATCTTCGAGAGTCGCAAAATCTCTTTCTCTAAAGAATAGGTCATGTCTGGGCGCCAAACCCTTTAGGGAATTTGTTTAAAGCATAGCCTTAGGAGGTTTTTAGTTCCTGGAGAGTGCATATATACGTTACATCACAACTGCAATAAGCTTGCACGCTTTTCCCCCGGATTCCTACGAAGGTTGCTAGATCGCAAGAACTTGAGAGAATTCTTCTTCACTTCCCATTTGTTCAGGAAAGTTTGATGAAAGGCCCGAAGATCATTAATAGCACTGGGCCAAACCCTTTAAACCATTTTCTTACTTCCCCCCAAGCTTTGAGAAAATAACCGAGCTTGACGACCATCATCAATTTCGTTTCTCGTCAAAGTAGTCATTCATCTTTTCCACATGTTGTGATGTTGTTGTAGTATTGCTAGCATCATATAATGGAATTTTGGACCTGACAGTCCCGTGGAAGATTGACTAATGGTACGTGAAGCTAAGGGGAGCATACCATGCCGACCAGGATATGTGGTGGGGGTGGGTTGACAAGAGAGGGAGGTGTGGGCTGAAGTGGGAGTGGTTTTGACACGCTGGAGGAAGGATGGACGGTAGTTGGGATGGGCTCAGTGAGTAGACTCAAGGAGACGATCTCTGGATGAGAGACACCTTAAATTGTGAAGGAAATGTAAATCGGGGAGGTGTAGCTTTCTCCGTCTACCAGGATGTTCACTTGTTTCAGGAGATGAAAGTGAAGATTCGCAGTCTCAACAGATTATATCATCAAAATGGCCTAGTCCTAAATGGATTCACTTCAAGTCAGCCATGTGATTGTAGCGTAGCCGAAAGATTTTCAAAGACCGACCAGTTCTCAAGCGGTGGATCTCGCAAACATTAGCACAATTTAACCTTAGGAGACTTCCAAAGGATACTTTCCGCGATTATCAACGATCTCTGTGGGTTAGGTCCGGATGGGCTCTAGTGTGAATCTTTTGTAGAAGCCACTATGTTGTGTTGTTTAGACCCAACAAACAAGAAAAGTTCAACCGTATATGACAATCTTGGAGAGGTTAACTAATCCGTTTTCACAATTTTAATCCTACAAATTCCTCCACCGAATTTGAATGATACTATAATGATAAGGGTTCTTCCCAAAGTGGAGTCTTAAGGTATGTTTTTAAGGATTTTTGGAGTCTCCAAGTGGAAATTTTTAGCATCCTTTCAGAGGTAAAAGGTCTTATGGTCCACCACCATGTTTATTTATTTTCCAATCCGAAATATTTTTAGGTTTTCCTAAGTCATTTTTCAGCTTGTGGTTGTTAAGAATATCCAAAATTTGTTTCAAAAACTTAGCTAAGGTAGCGAGACAAAGGCAACACTTCCTATGGCTAAGCCGCCTGATTTTTCAAGGTTAGGATGAACTCTCTAAGAGAAACCTAGGGTTTACCTAGTTTGTCACTCATCTCAAACAAGTTTCACTGCATACTCACCATATCTGTAGTAGCGGCTTTGAAAAGGTCGTCTTTTTACTCTCAAAGTGTTCTCGAATAAAGGGTCTCGAGGCATTAAAAACACCTCGCCCTCACTGCAGTCGCGTAAATGTTAGGTCTCTCGTAATTTATTAGCAAGATTGGGAGAGTCCAATCACAAGAGTTAACATCATTTCAACTAACTGTGGGATTCTAGGATCTAGCCCTCCGATTCCGTAGAGAGGGATATCTCCAATATGTACAAAGATGGATATTTGCCTTTGAAAATTCTTAAGGTACGATATTAGGCTAGTTATGAAGGCTAAGGGTTTTGTTTTCTTGTTTCTTTGATGGTTGAGCATGAAATGTTACTTGAGGGAAAGTCCTGCGAAAGAAAAAAAGTTTGCAGCGAGAAGTTGCAAGCAACAGAACATGCTTTATGCGTATAGATAGATATAACGCCTTCTGCTTTTTAGTCCATCGGGCCATGGAGTCATATCTCGGGCTTTTAATTAAGCAACAACATCAAAGAGTGACTCCAAGCAAGTCATCTATACCACAAGATTGTTGAGTTTTAAATGATTTAAAATGATGGAATGGAACAATAGAAGTGTCGGAGGGATGGAACTCGATGTCATTAAATTTCTTAGAGGATTTATAGTCGTATCCGAAAACAAGAAAAGCCTCTTAAGTAACCGTTTAAAACCAACCAAGGACGACAATGGCTAACCATAGACTTCTTGGGCAAGTTCTACAGCTAAAGCGTCTAATTGACAAACAATCCAAGCATACACTACCTTCAGTAAAGCATGAAAACATATAAGAGAAACAAGGTGTAACTTAAGATCGATAAAGTACTTCTAAACCGTCCGTTTCTCATTCAACACCAAGGGAAACTTAATCCGCCTTTGGAGAAAAAGATCTCAGAACTCGTGGCAAACCACATCTTCTCGAGTCTAACTTGCTGATAGCAATAATGGAAATAACATTCGAGAACAATGTTTGAGCAAATAGAAGGACGAGGGAACGCCAACATTCCTAACTGCTTTAAACCGTATTGAATCATTCTAAACAAATCCGAAGAAAACATTAAGATAAAGATTTCTCAAATCGCAGGAAGGTTACTTCTATACGTAAAATCCTAACCCCGTTTAAACCGCTCTCTGCTGCAGGACAGCAGGAACACATGACATACATAGAAAGAAAACAATTTAACAAAGAAAGAAGCACCTCACCGGTGATATAGACCGTAGATCCCAAGAAATGTAAACTATATTGATGTCAAAACCGCTTACGACACCTTTAGGTCCAATGTTTTAGTTCGCAATCATCTTCACTATTCAACCTAACTTACTTCTAGCACAAACGTAGGGCTCCAAGGGCCGTTGAACACTATGTACAAATAGAAGTCTCCAGGCTCAAGTGTATTTCAAAGCTCGCTGTAACCGACACTCTCATCTTCTTCCGAGGTATTTATAGAAGAATGAGGGAGGCGATCTCGAGAAAATATCTCTCGCAGATAATTAATACAAGTCCAAGACTTCGTCGGCTTTGAGGGCGCTCGAGGGAGAAATTTACACAGGTGATGCACCGTATTAACTTTTTTACAATAAAAATCAAAGCTCAATGGGAACTTTATTTCACTTCGAGGCTACCAGTACGCCGTGGTGTGAGGACCCCTGGTCAGCGCTAGAGGCGAATCATCGCATTTTCTTCTCAATAACTTCGTCCCTCCGTTTGAATGCTTTGAGGCAACAAGGGAGCGTGGTAGCCAATGTAGGAATCAATTTGCCTCGTATGTGTGTGGTGAGGCCGTTAGTCCTCTCTATACTCAATAGGGTGTCATTTTTCATGATTGTCTTGATTGAACTATGGAATATGTTCAAACCTTTTTCTTGAGCAAAGGTGTTCCATATTCTTGAAAAACCAAAAATCAAAAAATTTAAAAAATGTAAAGAGGGTATACCCTAAAAGAAAAATCAAAGGGTAAGAAAAATAAAATGGTCAAAAAAAGTGAAAGAAATGAACCCCAAGCAAAAAATAGACCAAGGAAAGTGTGCAAATCCAAATTCCACTACTATTTCATTTTGTAATAAAGCAATTGTGTGCAGCTTGTCAAACTTTTGCCACAATTTATGAAGAGTCAAACTGTTTAAACTTGACTCATTCATGTTTCAATTTCATGTTGTAGAATAGAGAATAAATATCTGACCAAACAGTTTAATCTTGGCAGATAAGTAGATAGGTAGAGTTAATAAAAGGTGCTCAACAGTTTAATATGAGCCCTTGGATGTAATAAGAGTAGAATTAGATAGATTTTTCATGTAAAAGGAAAAGACTGATGAGGGTTTGCAAGTCCAAATGCACCCTAATAAAGAAGAGAAAATGGTAGTGTCAAGTAGATAGGGTAGGTAGATGGTGTTGCAAAGTTTTATGTGATGAATGATGGTGCTGAATATGTTTAATATTTTACCTTCATCACAAGTACTCAAGCAGAAAATGCACTGAAGAATTCACAGAAAGCAAAGTCAAAATCATTAACTTCCCACATCATTTTTTCCCTAAGTTTTTACTAATTTCCCCAAAGTGCTAAGGTATTTGGAGATCAAAGGGGCTCAAGGCATTTCCTTGACTTTTGGAGGGACCGGACCCTCGGCCTGATGATCAAAAAGACCTAAGTACTTGAAGTTATCTATTATCATTCACTTTCAATCTTTTCCTAAGTAAAATCCCATTTTGCTTAGGAAAATCATGCAAAATTCTATAAAAATCCCTCAAAATAACTTACTATTCTAAGTTTAAGTGTTGAAGATGATATATTGTAATTTACTTCAGAAATTGTCACTTTCTTAGATGTGCAAAGTATTTTGAGTTCCCTTGTCCCTTTGTCATATTTACATTTAACTCTATTTACTAAATCCCTAGTCAAAATGCCTTATCCTAAGTATATAACTCCTTTTATATAAATATCCAAAAAACCCATCTTATTATAAAGTTTAACCAAAGTATTTATTTCCCAATTATTCATTGAAAACCCACATTATGCACCCTTTGGTTAAAATATATCATTATGTAATATCCCCGCCCTTATGATAAGTTAATTATATTGGTTAATTTATCATATAATAAAAAACATATATGAGAAAAGCTTTAAACATATGGTATATATGTTTAATACAAAAAATAATAAACCCGAAGTTTTATTTTAAAAACCAAAACTTCGGAAAAACCCCATGCCACCGTGGCTCATCCACCTGGCATCCCACCCGACACTTTAACCGTAACGGAGACCCGCGCGCAAAGTTCCTTACCCCGACCCTTTATAACTATGGGATTAATTAGTTATCAGGACTAATTAATAACCTTTTCTCCACCAATTATGTGCCACCCGGAATGATTAATTAAACACTAATTATGTCGGGCCCGCGTGATAACTACCCCACCATCTCTCCGTCCTTTCAACCGTTGGATCGCCCCTCCAAAGATCAACGCTCCACAGCAATTCCGCCAGCCGTCCCTTGTCAGCACTTTAACGCGCGGGGGCATGGTGGTATTGGAATAATACTCCGACCACGTGTCACTCGCCCAATGGAATCGCTCCCTCCGCGCTCAATACCACCTTTGCCCATAAGCGGTGCGGGGATTACCACTTATCGCCCGACCCTTGCCACACGTCAGCCCATACTGAAGTGACGTCATTCCTCGGAAAAATAAAAACCCCTTTTTTGACTTTGGAAATAAAACAAATTTTCGTGTTTTTTATGTCATTTTCGTTATTCGAAAGCGACTGCGCCTTCCACTACGAAATTCAAATTTTCATTGAAATCCACTGTTCTATCCGATTTCGCTCCAGAATTCTACCGGACCAGTGTTGGAGCATCCTCTTGCCACCGCCTGATACCTGTTAAAACCCAGTTTGCCTCCAAGAACAGGTATTTATTCTATTGCGCTCCGAACTTCAAAAGAAACTCTGTTTTCCTTGTTTTCCACTGGATTAGTGATTAAATATTATCGCTAAGATCATTCCCTGAGGTTTAAAACTGTGAATTGTTCCCCTGAAACTGCAATTGTGCTAATTTCCTTCATTTAAACTGAAATCGCGCCCCGGCTTGTAAAGAAAACCCAGAAACTTCCATTTTGAATACACAAGAACCAAAATGGAAGCTCCGGCAGCCCTGAATGTGACTCCACTGAATGCCCCCCACAGAGAATTAGAATATTTGCCCTTAGTGGATAAAGATTTTCATATTAAAGACTTGCATTTTGATGAAAGCCCCCTTCTGAGTTATTGTCGCTGCAGAGACGATTATTCGAAGGGGCAAGATGTCATTGGGTTGTGGGAATCCAATCTCCCGAGATATCTCATCCCCTCAGTCATTACTTTCCCAGAAATTATCCACTATTGCCATTCTAACTATGATCCCACTCAAAGAGCAATAATTTTACCTGACCAGAGTGTTCTTTTCCCCATTACTCCCCAAGCTATCAATACAATGCTCCATTTTGAACCTGGTCAAAACCTCACTCCCTTGTCCATTGGGGAATTGCTTGAAAAATCTACTCGGTTGTCCCCTGAAGAGGTGATCAGAAGATCACATCCTTGGATAAACAGTCTTAATACTAGTCATAAGATTTGTTTACTCCAATATTGTTATCAAATCTATTCAAACAAAGGTTAGAAAACATAACAGCTAAAGAGTATCAGTGGTTAAAGTGTATCAGGTAAAAGTCAGTGAAAGTTAAAATGAAGTTACAGAGCAGTCAAAGGTAAACAGTAAAAGTAAATACAGAAGGCAGTAAAATGGTAAAAAGAGATGAGAATACTTTCACCAATAGGGAGGTTTGTCTAAAGTGAAAGTAAAATAGTCAAAAGAGCAAGAAAGTAAAAAGATGAAAAAACATAACAAGAAGGAACATTTTTGCAGAAATTGCATATTTTAGTCATAGTTTTGCAGAAACTATTGTGATCAATACAAGATGAATTTTAAAAAACTGAAGGAGTTTTATGTTCTTAAGAGGGCCATCTACAAAAACCTCTCTCACTTTTCTAACAGCCATTATGGTTTTGGAAATATTAAACAATGTTGGAAAGCACTTTTTGCAGAAAATTCCTGTTAAGTCATCATTTTCCAGAGAATATTGTGGCCAATCAGAAATACATCTTACAAAACGGAAGGATATTTTTGTTCCTAAGAGACCTATCTACAAAAATCTATCTCATTTTTTGGACATTGATTTCAGACTGAGAGATACATGCACATCTTTAGAGGCTATTTTTCAGACTCTGTAAAACTCCGTTTTACACATCTTTTTGCAGAGCCTATTGTGCACAGCTGGAGAGGAATTTCAGGAACGTAAAAGAGGTTTATCTCAAAAACAAGGTTATATACAATAACCTCTTTCACTTTTTACATATCTATTACTTATTGAGAAATATAAAGGTATCATTGGACCCAAAATTTGCAGAATTGTTGGAGCAGAATTGCACAAAGAAAGGAAGCAGTTAGTGACTTGGATGCCTCATCATCAACTAAGAGTTGGATCAAATTCAAATTCTCCTCTTTGTCATCACCTATCCATACAAAATAGTGCCAAATAGATGCATTAGTTTGAGTGTCATTTACTTAAGTTCTATTTATGTAAAATAGTTGGAGAGATTTGTGAACCAATTTTGATATTTTTTTCAAGATATTTTAGTTTAGAATTTGTATAAATACTCCACTATTGGAAGCATTTTGGGTGGATTCTATTACTTTGCTATAACATTGAGATTTTCGGAATAAAAACATTTTGGAGAAATTTATTCGTGGCTTACTGGATGACGATTTGAAAGCTCAGGACTTTTTGCAGGATTCATGTGTTGGACTGCAGTTCAATAAGTCTTTCTACCCTTTGTCTTAAGTTTTATATCAGTTTATAATATCATTATGTCCATTTCTGAATAATTTACATAAAGGATTGAATCAGAATTTACTTAATTGTACTCTGATTTCAGATGTGATTGTTCTTAATGTTTTCCTCTAAATTGGTTATAAGCATGAATTCTTAAATGCTCTTGCTTTGCTAATTTAAACATTGTTGATTACTATAATAAAGAATTCTTCATTTCTCTTTGTTTGTAGTCATCTCATTTCTTTCTTTTTGAACATGATGAAAGATTCTTAGCTGCCTTTCATCCCTTCAAGATCATCCCATCCACTTTAAATTTTAAGGATTGTTCTCTGTCTAGCTACCTTGCCCTGTAAAGCCATCTTGTGTGTAGAATAGAAATCCAGTAAAGCCATCCTTTGACTCCATAGCCCAATGGACTGAAAATCTTCAACCTTGCCCCTAGTTTGCAGATTCCACCATTTTCAAACAAACTCTTGGATCTATACCTAGCCCAAAACCTTCTAAGAACAAAGATAAATCATAAAGAGAGAGCCCTCTCTGGATGCAGATTGGCTAGATTCTGCATCTGAAGGTTGGTTTGTGGTTACCTCGGGTATACTTTCCTTTTCCACAACTTCAAGGAAAACCTGAGTGATAACATAGTGGCGACCATACTAGGGACCTGAATCATTTTTATTGTTACTATTGTTTTGCTTATAAGCTATAGACAGAGTCTGAAGATCAGCCAGGTAGCCTTTGAAATTGCTTTTGCATTGCAATTGCAAAAGTAAATAAATGCTGCTTCAGTCTATCTCTAGTTTAGCTTATAAACTGAACTTTGGATTCAAAACATTCAATCAGACTCTCTAGTTCAATAAATCTTTGAGAAAATTTTAATTAAAAATCTTAAATTTCTTAAAGAAATCATAGAAGTTGTTTTGAAAATTCATAAAAAATAAAATAATCATAAAATATTCAAAATTTGGTTTCCTGAAGAACTAACTTTTTCTTCAGAATTGTTTTACAGGTTTAGATCTGATCTATGATGGTGGATAGGGATCAGACACACAAAGGTTAAAATCATCCACCTGGCGACTCCAAATCCATTTCACAATCAAGACTCCACTGGAGGAATGAACCTGGAAGAACAATATGGAAAGATCGGGCTTTCAACTTGGATCTTAATCCAAGACATTATGTTCTTTCACGTTAAGAATGGTTTTCAATATGTATTGTATTTTATATAAGGATCTAACTTGGTTTTATAGATATCGTGGCCTTTCATTATGGCTGATTTTCAAGATGATGCAAGAATAAAACGAAGATATGCTCCTATGAGCAGAGATCACATACATGGATTTCCACACAAACTACCGAAGGTAAATTGGGGTGAAAATCTGCCCATGTTTCAAGATGAGAATATTGATGATCCTTTACTACATCTCATTCAATTTCATATACACTCATCAAGATTGAAAGGTGATTGGCATGAGGATTGCCTCATGAAGATATTCATGGGAACCTTAGAAGGAAAAGCAAGGGAATGGTATGAAGCTCTTAAACCTGCAAGTTTGTTTTCTCTAAAAGATTTTCATAAGGTATTTTATGAGCATTACAAAGAAGATTTTCCATCTTTATCATTAGCTGAAAATTGTTGTGATCAAGCTGAAGATCTTATAAATTACCTTAAAAAAATTGATGAAGATTTTGGAAATTGGTCTCCTGAAGATTTATTAGAAGAAGTCCAAAACTTTCATTCTCAAGTTAAATGTCATAATAATCAAGAGGAGTTAAACAAAGATGAAATAAGTCAGGAGATAAATCAATATCCACAAAACCCCTCTGTATTAACAAATGATGTTTCATTTAATGTTTTGAATGGAGTTAAAGACAATAATCAACCTCATGATCAACTTTTAGATAAGGGAAAAAATAATTGTCATTTCAATCTAAGAATTCAGAGATTCCCACCCCCCCTCACCGAAGAAGAAATCAATTTGCTTCTAAACATGCAACCATCCTCAGAATATTTACATAATGAAGAAATTGTTTCTACTTCTTCTAATTTTGATGAATGTACAAAGGTTTTTATCCATGAAAGGACAAAAGAACAAGTTGATGCTCATGTTATTCTACCTTCCCAAAAGGGCCCATTGCTTGATATCACGCCTATTGAACAAAACAATGATTTTCAAATAGAATGCAACCAATCTAATCAAGATATATTGGGATTTTTGGAAGATAAATCTACTGATCCATTGTTTATAATTGATGACATTCCTTCTTCTGAAAATTTGCCTAAATATGATCAGTATGATGATAATTATGTTCTCCCAATTCAAGATAATTTCCCAGAACAATCACTAGCTATTTTGAGGGATGAGATATTAGAACTTCAGTTTGATGAGGATTTTCTAAGAGCTTTCTTTCTTATTTTGAAATCAAGAAAATATTCTCCTAAACTGAAAATATGTGTTCTTAAGATCATCTCTGAAAATTATGAAAATGAAATCAAACTTTTGCATTCTCAAATTCAGTCATACAATTTCCGAAATCCTAAAGAATTCTTTGAAAATCTTCCTTCTCCTAGGCAAGAGGAAATTGTACTATCTTTTGACTTGCATATTGAAGATGATCATTCTTTCAAACACAAGACTGAAGAAATAAGTTCATGGTCTAATATTCATAATTCAATTGAACAATTAGTCATTGAAGGCCTAGAAGTAAATAACATACATCATGCTTTTATTGATCCTATATCAAATTATATGGAGAATCTTTTGAGACCAAATTTGCAAACATGTTTTCTCTATAAGGATCAAATACATCAAAAGTGGCCTTTACACATCATATCATTTATTATAAAGGCACATGATCATAACATACTTCCAATTTTGATCACAAGCAATCAAGTTATCCATTTATTTTTACAGCTATTTGATTGGCTTCATTGGCATTTTTGTATTACCTGATTCAATAAGATTTTTAGTAGATTAGAGTAGGTAAATGAGTGCTAATAAGCTTAGAATTTTGAGCATTTTTTTAGTTTTCAATTTTCAGTTAGTTTTTCATTAAGTTGGTTTGAAAATTTTTGTGTGTTGTTTTAGTTTCAGATCAGATTTTAGGTTGCAGAAAAAGGACTATATTCAATTCAAGATTTCCAACTCGGAAACGCAGTTTTGATTGGATGGTGACTTACTGAAGTTGAAGCCCAAAGTGAAGGCCCTAAGCTTCAGAAGTTTTACTATCATATATACAATAAAGCTACCAGAAGAAGGAGATTACATAGCTCAGTTTGAAGACATGTTGAGGCATCTGACCTGCTGTTCTTGACTTTCCACAAGGAAAAGCCATCCCCAAGTGGAGCCAGTGTTAGTCTCCTATACCAATAGGTGTCATTTTTCATGATTGTCTTGATTGAACTATAGAATATGTTCAAACCTTTTTTCTTGAGCAAAGGTGTTCCATATTCTTGAAAAACCAAAAAAATCAAAAAATTTAAAAAATGTAAAGAGGGTATACCCTAAAAGAAAAATCAAAGGGTAAGAAAAATAAATTGGTCAAGAAAATGAAAGAAATGAACCCCAAGCAAAAAATAGACCAAGGAAAGTGTGCAA
Organism: Pinus albicaulis; assembly: GCA_034641835.2. Taxonomy (NCBI): domain Eukaryota; kingdom Viridiplantae; phylum Streptophyta; class Pinopsida; order Pinales; family Pinaceae; genus Pinus; species Pinus albicaulis. The sequence continues at coordinate 1,248,499,762 of CM076578.1, read as the reverse complement.
ATCCAAATGCCACTACTATTTCATTTCTGTAATAAAGCAATTGTGTTCAGCTTGTCAAACTTATGCCACAATTCATGAATAGTCAAACTGTTTAAGCTTGGCTAGTTCATTTTTCAATTTCATGTTATAGAATAGAGAATAAATATCTGACCAAACAGTTTAATCTTGGCAGATAAGTAGATAGGTAGAGTTAATAAAAGGTGCTCAACAGTTTAATCTGAGCCCTTGGATGTAATAAGGGTAGAATTAGATAGATTTTCCTTGTAAAAAGAAAAAGATTGATAAGGGTTTGCAAGTCTAAATGCACCCTAATAAAGAAGAGAAAATGGTAGTAGTAGATAGGGTAGGTAAATGGTGTTGCAGAGTTTTATCTGATGAATGATGCTGCTAAAAGTTTTTGATCCTTTACTTTCATCACAAATACTGAAGCAGGAAATACACTGGAAAATCACAGCAAGGAAAGTCATAATCATTAATTGCCCACATCACTTCCTCCCTGAGTTTTTACTAATTTCCCCAAAGTGCTAAGGTATTTGGAGGTCAAAGGGGCTCAAGGCATTTCCTTGACTTTTGGAGGGACCGGACCCTCGGCCTAATGATCAAAAAGACCTAAGTACTTGAGATAATTCATCATTATAATCATTCACTTTTAACTTTTTCCTAAGTAAAATCCAATTTTACTTAGGAAAATCATGCAAAATTCCATAAAAAATCCCTCAAAATAACTTACTATTCTAAGTTTAAGTGTTGAAGATGAGATATTGCAATTTACTTCAGAAATTGTCACTTTCTTAGATGTGCAAAGTATTTTGAGTTCCCTTGTCCCTTTGTCATATTAATGTTTAACTCTAGTTATTAAATCCCTAATGAAATGCCCTATCCTAAGTATATAACTCCTTTTATATAAATATCCAAAAACCCCTCTATTATAAAGTTTAGCCAAAGTATTTATTTCCCCGTGCATTCAAATAAAAACCCACTATACAAGCCCTTTGGTTAAATATATCATTATATATACTCCTGCCCCTATGGTAAATTAATTATATCGGTTAATTTATCATATAATAAAAAAACATATATGAGAAAATCTTTAAACATATGATATATATGTTTAATACAAAAAGAATAAAACCAAAATTTTATTTTTAAAAGAACCAAAACTTCAGAAAGATCCTCATGCCACCGTGGCCCATCCACTTGGCATTTTAAAAATCCCACCCGACACTTTAACCATAGTCGAAACCCCGCCGCAACCCCAGCTATATAACCATGGGATTAATTAATTAACCGGATTAATTAATAACCAACTTTCCGCCTATCAAAGCAAAACACCCCCCGGATGATTAGTTAAACACTACTCATATCGGGCCCAGCAGTTAACTTTCCCGTCACTTCCCGCGTCTTGATAAACCGTCGACGATCCGCCCGCAGATCAAATGCTCCACATTAATTCCGCCAGCCGTCCCTTGTCAGAGCATTAACGCGCGGGGGCTTGGTGGTATTCGACTAGTCCTCCGTCCACGTGTCAATGCTCCAATGGAATTGCTACCCACTCGTTTAATACCACTCTTGTCCATAAGCGGTGCGGGGATTACCGCTTACCGCCCTACCCCTACCACATGTCAGCCCGTACATCGATGACGTCAGTCCTCGAAAAAATAAAAAATCCCTTTTAACTTGGAAATAAAACAAATTTTCGTGTTTTTTATGTCATTTTCGTTATTCGAAAGCGACTGCGCCTTCTGCTGCAAAATTCAAATTTTCATTGAAATCTACTGTTCTATCCGATTTCGCTCCAGAATTCTGCCGGACCAGTGTTCAAGCATCCTCGTGCTACCACCTGATACCTGTTAAAACCCAGTTTGCCTCCAAGAACAGGTATTTATCCTATAGCGCTTTGAACTTCAAAAGAAACTATGTTTTCCTTGTTTTCCACTGGATTAGTGATTAAATCTTATCGCTAATATCATTCTCTGAGGTTTAAAACTGTGAATTGTTCCCCCGAACCTGCAATTATGCCAATTTCCCTCATTAAAACTGAAATCACGCCCGGCCTGTGAATAAAACCCAGAAACTTCCATTTTGAACCCACAAGAACCAAAATGGAAGCCCCGGCAGCTTTGAATGTAACTCCATTGAATGCCCCCCACAGAGAGTTAGAATATTTGCCCTTAGTGGATAAAGATTTTGAGATTAAAGACTTGCATTTTGATGAAAGCCCCCTTCTGAGTTATTGTCGCTGTAGAGACGATTATTCAAAGGGGCAAGATGTCATTGGGTTGTGGGAATCCAATCTCCCGAGATATCTCATCCCCTCAGTCATTACTTTCCCAGAAATTATCCACTACTGCCATTATAACTATGATCCAACTCAAAGAGCAGTAATGTCTCCTTACCAGAGTGTTATTTTCCCCATTACTCCCCAAGCTATCAATACAATGCTCCATTTTGAACTTGGTCAAAACCTCACTCCCTTGTCCATTGGGGAATTGCTTGAAAAATCTACTCGGTTGTCCCCTGAAGAGGTAATCAGAAGATCACATCCTTGGATAAACAGTCTTAATACTAGTCATAAGATTTTTTTACTCCAAGATTGTTATCAAATCTATTCAAACAGAGGTTAGAAAGCATAACAGCTAAAGAGTATCAGTGGTTAAAGTGTATCAGGTAAAAGTCAGAGTGATAAAATGTGAAGTTCGTGAGGCTATCAAAGGCAAAATCAAAGAAAGTAAATGATGTATATGAGAAATCGTAAAAATATATGAGAATACTTTCACCAATAGTGAGTTTTGTCTAAAGTGAAAGTAAAACAGTCAAAAGAGCAAGAAAGTAAAAACATGAAAAAACATAACAAAAAGGAACATTTTTGCAGAAATTGCATATTTTAGTCATAGTTTTGCAGAAACTATTGTGATCAATAAAAGATGAATTTTACAAAACGGAAGGAGGTTTATGTTTTTAAGAGGGCCATATACAAAAACCTCTCTCACTTTTCTAACAGCCATTATGGTTTTAGAAATATTAAACATAGTTGGAAAGCACTTTTTGCAGAAAATTCCAGTTTAAGTCATCCGTTTTCAGAGAGGATTGTGGCAAATAAAAAATACTTCATACAAAACGGAAGGAGGTTTTTGTTCCTAAGAGACCCATATACAAAAACCTATCTCAGTTTTTGCACAGTGAGTTTATAATGAGAGATACATGCGCATCTTTACAGGCCATTTTTCAGACTCTGTAAAACTCTGTTTTACACATATTTTGTACAGAGACTATTATGCATAGCTGGAGAGGAATTTTGGGAAACTGAAAGAGGTTTATCTCACCAACATATTTATATACAATAACCTCTTTCACTTTTTACATATCTATTACGGATTGAGAAATACAAAGATATCATTGGACCCCAAGTTTGCAGAATTGTTGGAGCAGATTGCACAAAGAAAGGAAGCAGTTAGTGACTTGGATGCCTCATCATCAACTAAGAGTTGGATCAAATTCGAATTCTTCTCTTTTTCATCACCTATCCATACAAAATAGTGCCAAATCGATGCATTAGTTTGAGTTTCCTTTAATTAAGTTCTATTTATGTAAATAGTTGGAGAGATTTGTGAACCAATTTTGATATTTGTTTCAAGATATTTTAGTTTAGAATTTGTATAAATACTCCACTCTTGGAAGCATTTGGGGTGGATTCTATTACTTTGTTGTAACATTGAGATTTTCGGAATAAAATCATTTTGGAGAAGTTTATTCGTGGCTTACTGGATGACGATTTGAAGCTTCAGGACTTTTTGCAGGATTCATGTGTTGGACGGCAGTTCAATAAGTCTTTCTACTCTTTGTCTTAAATTTTATATCAGTTTATAATATCATTATGTCCATTTCTGAATAATTTACATAAAGGATTGAATCAAAATTTACTTAATTGTACTCTGATTTCAGATGTGATTGTTCTTAATGTTTTCCTCTAAATTGGTTATAAGCATGAATTCTTAAATGCTCTTGCTTTGCTAATTTAAACATTGTTGATTACTATAATAAAGAATTCTTCATTGCTCTTTGTTTGTAGTCATCTCATTTCTTTCTTTTGAACATGGTGAAAGATTCTTAGCTACCTTTCATCCCTTCAAAATCATCCCATCCACTTAAAATTTTAAGGATTGTTCTCTGTCTAGCTACCTTGCCCTGTAAAACCATCTTGAGTGTAGAATAGAAATCCAGTAAAGCCATCCTTTGACTCCATAGCCCAATGGACTGAAAAATTTCAACCTTGCCCTTAGTTTGTGGATTCCACCATTTCTCAAACAAACTCTTGGATCTATAACTAGCCTAAAACCTTCTAAGAACAAAGATAAATTATAAAGAGAGAGCCCTCTCTGGATGCAGATTGGCTAGATTCTGCATCTGAAGGTTGGTTTGTGGTTACCTCGGGTATACTTTCCTCTTACACAACTTCTAGGAAAACCTGAGTGATAACAAAGGCTTTCTGTCTGATAAAACACTTTAGGTTTTCTTTTAAACCGTGTTTTAGATTGGGGATTAGGCTTTTGATAACTGTCTTAGCCGTAATCCCCGTAAAATGTCTTCGATCTTCATCTGCTGTGCTTTGTCTTCAAAAACTGATACTCTTTAACTGTTCTCTCGAATGAAACAGTGTCTTGTCGATGTGCAGGGCCGCGCAGGGCTCTTTAGGTTATCAATGCTCATGAAACATTGATAAATCATTTGATACAGAGCCCGTGAATGGTTCTTTTAGATAGCTCAAAAGCACAGGAAACGTCTTTCCCAACCCTCGGCTTTCCTTCATTCTATAATGGAAAACCATTAAAACACCTGCAAAACACAAAAACAGTTAAGAAATCATGTGGAAATAGGTTTAAACTGCTTCAAATGGCGGGGGAGGAGCGTAGCCGTCGGATAAAAATATCTAACGGTGGAGATCGAGTGGCGTAACAACATATGAAACGAGCAAAAAACAAACAAAACACATGAAATGCGACGGAGACGAATGAAAGAGTGGGTCCCAGCAGAGGCTGAGGGTGATTAGATCTTGATCGTTAGATTGGGGGAGGATGAACAGTGGAGATGTAATTGGTTAATCGCAATCGGAGGGGAACCGGGGTGACACGCATTGAAACTTCTGATTGTGAATGGGAGTGGAGGAGCGATGACCGTCAGATCATGTAGCAAACGGATGGACGAGATTAAAACAGAGCAAATCACAATCGGGGACAGGAAGATGGGACTTGCGATTGCGATCGGATAGGAGGATGCGATTAGCGCAGGACCGTTGATCTACAGGAGGGATCAACGGTGGGGGATGCGATCGGAGAATCGGGAGAAGGACTTGCGATTGACGATCGGGAGGGGAAAAGCGATTGAGCGCTGGCCGTCAGATCGCGGGAAGGATGAACGGACGGGATGCAATCGGGGAATCGTGATCGGAGGCAGGAAGATAGGACTTGCGATTGATCGGAGGGCACACACAGAATGCTGTGATTGCGATTGGGCGGAGGGCTGCGATTAGCGCTCCGCCGTCAGATCTTTGTGATAGATCGACGGTGCTGAACGCATCGCGGGATTTATCGTTATAAATAATCGCATCGGGGCTTTTTGACTATTACAAAGGATTTGTGTGCCCGCCCGACTTCCGATTGCAATTAGCGCTTGGGACTTAAGCGCCTGGTCGTGGGGAAAGGACATGTGGGGGAAGTGGTTTAGGAGTTAGCCCAAAGGGGCTTAAGTCGATAGTGATAAAACTTTGATTTTTATGAAAAATTTCAAGGATTTAAATGGATTTGGGGGTTTCGGTAAGGTTTTTAAAATAAGTTTCAAACCTTATCAAGTGGTTTTTACGAATGGAAGAAGGAAATTCATAAAAACGAAGGGAATTTTATGGAGGAAAGGGAAGCAAGTGAAGGTTAATTTTGGAGTGGGGAGGAAAGGGAAAAATGGTGATTTTTCAGCATTTTTTCTCCTTTTTTAGCAGAAAGTTTTTAGAGTATGAAAGGGGAATAGCAATGAGGATTTGGGACAGAGGCATGAGGCCTACAAGGAGTCTTCAAGAGCCAACAAATTTTTAGTGATAAAATTTGTTCCTTGGAGGCTCAAAAAGTCTTAGCCACCTTTTGGTATAACAAAATATTATAGGTGGCTAACAGGTTCTACCCAAAATATCAGCCTCTGAAGTATATAATGATCTAGGTATCTGGCACCTAAAAGCTACCACCAGAATTACTATTAAAGAATCTGTCAGTAGTATAGAAGAAAATTCAGATCGTGTACAGTTAATCCCGATCTTGAATCCTAAAGACTTGCAAGCTTAAGCTAAAAAACTGGGAACACAGTTTTTACATTTAGGTTGTGTCAGAGTCGGTATCCATGCCCTTGTGCATCCGGGTGTTGATGCATATGTTTTGGCTATAGTCAGAGATCTGACACACAATAAATATACTGATTCTTTAATTGGAGGAATTGTTGCTCCATTATCAAATGGACCGGTGTGGTTTGATTGCTATCCGAACTTTTCGGTATCAATCACAGATGAAACTTTGGCAGACATTATACAACTTCAAATCCAAACAATGGGATTTGATATGAGGAAAAAGAGACAAAATATGGCCATTCAGTTTCGAGGTTGTTTCCGCCATACCTCTACTATGTTTCCTGCAGTCCTCCATGCACCTAGTAGGGAGTCTAAGACCAGTGTTGTTGTCCTAACAGATCCTAAGAATCAAAAGATAGAACATCAGGCTATCAAGTGGGAGGATCTAACTTTCCCTGAACACTGGATTGTTCCTAATCCTAGACCTCTCTCTGTGCAAAAAATCACCTCTGCAAATATTACAGAAACCCCTTCTTCTGCTACACTGTCGTTTCCCCGAAGGTCAACTATTGACAAAAGAAGAATTGAAGCAGAGTGTAAAAAGTCTCTCAGGTACATAGCTCCAGATTGTACAGATACAAGTTGCTCCTCTACTGTTTCCAGTTGTAATCATATTTCTTTATTTGAGTATGCTCAGATTGTAAATTTTCAGCCCCTGAGCGTCATTTTCCCTCAATGTCAACAGCAAGTCAACCTCCAGAATCTTGCCTATATGGTCATTCACCAGAACCATAACACTAGGACCGGAGAAGCCCCTCCAAGTATTTCATCCAATCCATGTCCTAATCCTAAGTGTTCTGACATCCCATTTCCTCATGAGGATAATCATGTTTTGATGATGCATCTTGCACCAAATTTAGAAGATGAAGATCCTAGATTGACTTCCATTTTTTTTAATATGAGATCGGCAAATAGTCCTAGTTATGGCCTTGGATACTTAGAACAGAAAAATAATCTGATCCCAGAATGCAAATTCAAGGATCTGCCCCCAGGAGTCAAGAGACCTTCAGTCCCAGAAATCCAAAAGTTTTATACTTTAATGGATGGTTGTTTCAAACATCAAATCCCTGCTAAATGGATGAAGCAAATGATAAATTGGGATTTTTTCACCCATCCACAGGCTGAAGAGTTTGCAAAAACCTTTCCAGGAGAGGAGAAAAGGAAAATGGCAGACGAATGGAAATCATACATGGAAGAGAATAATGTATGGATTTCATTCTATTCCTGGAAGAAGAAAATGGAAGAAGATGTAGTTTTGATGGCAGATACAGTCGCCTCTTCTTCACATGCCTGGAAAGCACCAGATGGTAGAAAAATTGAGACATCCACGACCTATCCTCCTTTCAGGAGTATTGTCTTAGGAGAAGGCAGTAATTCAGCTACTGCATATCCTTTGGTTTCCAAGGATTCTGCAGCAGTCAGAGTGGAAGATAGAGTACAGAAGGTCAGTGAGCAGACAAATTGGACAAATACTGCTTTAACTGGTCTTGAGAAGAATGTTGCCAAAACAGTTTTGGTAAAAGATCAGATTGACAATGTCCAAGTGTCCATTAATGATGTGAATAGTGTTTTAAATTCAGTTCAGTGTGATCTGTCTATTATTAGGCATATTTCAGAGAATTCTGTACAGAAGTTTGATGATGTGGAGAACTGTATAATAGAGCAATCTATCTCCACAAGGCAGTCAGTCTCTAATCTGTCTGATAAATTAGACAGGTTAAGTTTGAAGAAGTCGGAAAAGCCGATTCCGACAGCATTTTTGACTAAAGGAAAGAGCATTCATACCCATGAACTTAGCAGTCCAGTGTCTAAGTTTCCTTATCTCTTTCCTAAAGAAATTATCAAGCCATCTGAGTCTAAGACTGAAGAAAAGTCTAAAATAATAACTATTGCAGAAGCAATAGGAGAATTAGATTCAGACAAATCCGAGAAACATGCATTCCCCATCTATGAGCCGTTAGAGCCTCAATTCACAAGACCGACAGCCCCTGATCTATATGGTGCTGGTAAACTTCGACCAAGAGATTCATTGCATGAAGGTAGTCTTAAGGAGTGGAACATTGATGGCCTCTCTGCAGCATAGATCAGGCAAGTGCTTAATCAAATTATTGTTGAATATAGACTAATGTGTGTTGAAGGGAAGTCTGAGGTTCAAGCCTGTAAAACTCTCATTGCATGCTTTACTGGAACATTGGCTAGATGGTGGGAATTAGAATCATCTCCTGCTATGATCACAAAGATGGAGCAAGAAGTGCTCAAAGATGAGCAAGGAGATATAAAGTTTAATGATGATGGTACTCCTCAGAACGATATGATTGGTGCCCTCACAGCACTCATCCAAGAACATTTCTGTGGAGCGGAGTTTGCACTATCAGATAAGAATGAACTTATCCTTATGAATCTGAAGTGCAACAATATAAACCAGTATGAAGACTTCCACCGGGATTGGATTGAAAGGATCTTCCTGGTCAAAGATCCTAAGAATATACTATGGAAGCAAGTTTATCTTGCAGCTCTACCATCCAAATTGGTAGACATTTTGAAGCTTCAGGAAGCTTTTCCCCTGCCACTGGAAGTTTATGTGTGGGGTGATTTTTATTCAATCATCACTAAAGTTTTGATTACTTTGTGTACCAGCTCGAAGATGACGAAGTCTATTGAAAAATTGAACAGACTTCCTAGTACAAAGTCTTTCTGCCAACGGTATGGAATCACCATTGACGATCCATTGGTCACCCGCAGAAAGTACAAAAGAAGAGCAAAGAAGGCTCATAATAGAAGCAGAGCCTCTACTTACAGACTGAGTTCAGAAAAGAGACGAGAACTCAGAAAGCCGAAGGAGAGAAGACAGCATAAAGGAAGAAAGGGATATTATTGCTACAAGCCTAAGACCCATTACTATCAGCCCCATGACATCCATCCCAAAGATGTCAAAATGGCTAAAATGAATGAAGTTACTTGTTGGCTTTGTGGTCAGCCTGGTCACACTTCAAATATGTGTCCTACAGCCCTAGAATCAAAACGTGGTCTAGGTAGGAAGTCTCAGAGAAATAAACAGCCATCTGCGAGTGTCCCCGTCAAGACAGAACCTAGATGTGCTCACTGTCATTCTTCCATGCATAAATCCGTAGATTATCATAATCGCCCAACTACTCTTCATCTTCAACAACATCATGTTGAATCCTCTGCTGAGTCTTCTTCCTCCTATTCCTCTTCCTCTTCTGACGAAGAATTTCATATGTACTGTCAGTGTTCTGACCCAGATAACTGTGGTTGTTCAGATTCTGTGTCAGATTATTCATTAGATGATTCTTGTCCAGAAGAGCCTCAGCCCAAGCTGAAAGTCCTCATGGCACAACTTGCAGATGATGAAATGAATATTTTTGCTCAAATCCGTGCCCTTGAGGAAGGTGATCTCAAAGCTGCTATGATCAAAGCATACATGCAGCATGGGACTGGTACTTCCAGTCATTCCTCTGGTAAGAAGCTGAATTTTGTTGAAGCTTCTTACGAAAGAAACACCAAATCGTATCTCCAGCACAACAGTAACAAAGTTCGCACACTCACTTTGGGGGAGGTGAGTAGGGAGATACATAATACAAAAACTGAAATCTCTGCCATGAAAGCAGAAATTACTGCCCTAAAAAACCAGGCTTCACATTCAGGCAAGGTTGTTCCTGCTCAACAACCTTCTACATCTATTTCAGGTAGGAATTTCAATTATACTTTGCACTCTGAACCAATTAAAGAAGAAGTTAGAGTTGCAGAAGGAAGGTTTGATGATTCAATTGGTTTCAGAGAATTAAATGACATGCAAGTGATGGCAATTCAATATCAGCAACACCACATAGAAGTTAAAGTTTGTGTTGCAGGCAGAGTGTATAATATGACTGCACTAATAGATTCTGGTGCAGATGTTAATATTATTTCCAAACAGATAATCCCATCCAGATACTGGACAACTGCAAAAAGAAAAATTTTGGGATTAGGTGAGAAAATTCTAGACTTTGAAGTTTCTAAAGCTGTTGTTTGTTTTAATTCAAGATGCGTTAAACTCTCATTTGCAGTCGCTGATATTCCAGTATATTGTATATTGGGAAATATGTTTTTAGCAGCAGTAGAGCCCCATGATTCTGTTAGATTTCTTGACAAATCTGCAGGAATGTTCATCACTGTCTCTGGTGAAAAGATAGAAATTCCATATGTTTCAAATACCAGAGTCTCAACCATGGTTCAGGCAATGCAAGAAAAAGAACAGAAACTTCAAAAGGCTATTAACAATTTGGAGGAACTCAAAGACCACAAGTCCACCATCAGAATTGAAGATCAATTGAGTTCCCCACAAGTTCAGAAACAAATTTCTGAACTAAAAGCAGAATTTGAAAGAACATGCTGTTCCGAAGAGCCGAATGCCTTTCGGCACAGAAAATAGCATTGTGTTGAATTTCCCTGTAAAGAAGGCTATGAGGGCAAACCATGCAAAAGCAGAGCCATTCCCATGTCAGCAGAATATAGATAGCTCTGCCAGAAAGATATTGATCAGCTTCTAGAAAGAAAGCTGATAAGAGAATCCAGGAGTCCTTGGAACTGTTATGGGTTCTATGTAAACAAAAGAAGTGAGCAAGTTCGGGGTGTTCCTAGATTGGTAATAAACTACAAACCCCTGAATAATGTTTTAGCAAATGATACATATCCGATCCCACACAAAGGAGATCTTATGCGTCAGATACATGGAGCCAAGATTTTCTCCAAGTTTGATCTCAAGTCTGGCTTTTGGCAAGTTGCAGTTGCAGAAAAAGATAAATGGAAAACTGCATTCTGCGTTCCACATGGGCATTATGAATGGAATGTAATGCCATTCGGGTTAAAGCATGCGCCTTCAAAGTTCCAGAAGGTAATGGATTCTATCTTTAAACCCCATGCTGACTGGTTGCTTGCCTACATTGATGATCTGCTCATATTTTCCAAGAACTTACAAGACCACTTCAGGCACTTGAAGATTTTCATGAAGCTGGTCCAGAAAAATGGTTTGGTTTTGAGTAAAAAGAAAATGGAACTATGCCAAACCAAGATTAAATTCCTTGGGCACACTATTGAGAATGGACAAATTGCTTTACAGAATCATGCACTTGAGTTTGCTGACAAGCTTCCTGATGTTATTCTTGACAAAACTCAATTGCAGAGGTTTTTAGGATGTTTAAATTATGTAAGCAGTTTTTATCAATCCTGTGCCATTGACAGGTCTCTGCTCAACCAGAGACTCAGAAGGAATCTGAAACCTTGGACAGAAGCGCATACTAAGGCAATCAAGGAAATCAAAGCCAAGGTTTGCAATCTCCCTATTCTTTATGTTGCAGATGATAATGCTTTTAAAATTGTTGAAATAGATGCCAGCAACATTGGTTGGGGAGGTGTACTGAAACAGAAACCGAATGAAAAGAGCCCCAAAGAGCAAGAATAGGTAGTACAATTTGTTTCAGGAGTATGGAGTAAATCTGAATTGAATTATGCTCCTATTGAGAAAGAAGTGAAAGCTGCCTGGAATTGCATTAGTAAGTTTTCAATTCATTTGGCTAATAAGTATTTCTTACTGAGAACTGATGCAAAAGCATTAGAAAAAGTAATCACTAAGGTGATCAAGAGCCCAGAAGATGCAAAGTTTGCAAGATGGCAAGCTTTGTTTGCATATTTTGATTTTAAAGTTGAACATATTAAAGGCTCTGAAAATTGTCTTCCAGATTTTCTCAGTAGGGAATATATCCAGCATCAAGAGCAGATGAATGACCCAGAAGAAGAGTTACCCCATGTTATGGTCATCATCACAGAATGGGACCAGGCCAATCAGAGAGAACAACTCAAGTATATTTCAGATGAAGAATCATGGCCTGTTTATGCAGAAAAATGGAGGCCAACTTGGCAACTCCGAAACACTCAAGTGCTGGACGCAAATCTTCAAAGTCACAATGATATCCAGCACTTTGTACCTGAAAGGAGAGTGTACCCAAAAGGAAGCCGGTGGATACATGACATGATGTATTGCTTCACATGAAGCAGAAAGGTCACTCTCACAAGATTTTTGGGATCTCTCTGTCATATGTACTGGTGGCGGAGATAGATCAAGAATCTATTACAAGTGGTATACTATAAACAGAATCAGGAAACCTGGTCAATATACCAGTGGAAAATTCCAAACATGGCCAGAAAACAATCCGAACTTAATTTTTCCTGACACTGTTTATGATTTTGCAGGATACAAAAGATTGTGGTGGGACTTATTAAATAAAGACGGGCGAGAAGAAACCCACTACACCAAGTTGAAGTTTGCTCCTACTTGGATAAATTCAAGAGAGCCCGAAGTACCTTGGTTATCTGACTGGTGGTTTCATTATGGTGTCAGTCCTTTCAGTATGGATCCAAATTTTTATGAAACATATTGTCGTAGATTCTGTACTGATTGTCTTGAAGGACCGACTGGAGAATGCTTTCATTATCCATGCCAAAAAGTAGGTGAAATTGCAGGACTAGAATTTAAATTAACAAATCCCATTCTAAAGTCCTAGATGCAGATGCACTATCAATGGCTTGTAATGACCAAGATCAAGCATCAAATCATCCTCAACAAGCCCATGATCGTCTGACGGATTTACACCAAGGCTTGGGATGATGAGTTTTACCATCTCAGATATCCGGGCATCACAATCCTGGATACTCCTGCAGCATCAACTAGTACAAGTGGTCCTCGGGAGCCCCACTAAAAAGGTTTTCCCAGTATAATAATGATACCTAGTCACGGGTCTATTGTGACAAAGCTTTTCTCGTGGGCTTTTCCTCTGTTCGAAAAGCATCCACTCTGTACATCAATAATTTTGATTCCTCGTGGGCCTTGTAAGGTATCCACAGTGTACACTCACCCACTATCACCAAAAGTTTGTCGGTAGTTCGGATCTCCGTGCGGATGTCACGTTATGTGTTACCCAAAAACGATGATCCGATTGCCAAGTGTCAATAATCCGACGGTTTACAGAAATTCTTGTCCCCCTCTCCATTCTATATAAGGAGGGGTAAGGCTCATTTGCAACCATCGGCATTTTGGAGTTTGAGTCTTTTGCATTTTTTTTTTTGTGTTGAGTCTGAGTTTTGCTCCCTGCTCTGCGTCTACGCATTCTTTGCGATCTGCTCGCATCACGGAGTCTTGACTCAGAGTCCTTAGGAGAACTGAGAAGCCTGCGGGTCTATGTGCTCGGCATAGATCAGAACCTAAAGTGGCCAGTTCTTTAGATTGAGTTTGTATATCTCTGAGACAGAGTCTGTATTTTGTCCAGGAAGCCTCCGGTATCGTACGCTCATTCACTGAGTTGCATCAGTCCAGTAAATGCCAATACAATCGATCTCTGATACAGAACATGAGTCCAGAAAGTCTGTAATCTGATTGTGAAATCATTCTGAAAGATTAATAAAGAGAGAAGTTTTCAATTCCCCATTTAAATTACTGTTTAATCTGTGCATTTTTTTTGCTGCCTAGACACTGTCTATTTTTCTCTCACACTCTTGAAAGTTCGCCAGAATTTCACCGAAGTTCGCCAAACCATTGAGGGACGACAAAGGCCGTTGAAGGCGAGGGATGCCGTGTGAAAGGCCGTCAGTTGCGTGAATTTGGAAGTAGGTTCTTTTGGGTTCATCACTGGGTTCATCTCTGGGAGTTGTGTTGAGAAGTTAGAGGAGAAACTGGGCAAGGCCAAGTCTGCTTAAAGAAAAGCAGCAGCAAGCTTATAAAGAAGCCTCTGACGGCCTTTCACACGGCATCCCTCGCCTTCAACGGCCTTTGGCGTCCCTCAATGGTTTGGCGAACTTCGGTGAACTTCTGGCGAACTTTCAAGAGTGTGAGAGAAAAATAAACAGTGTCTAGGCAGCAATAAAAATGCATAGAGTAAACAGTACTTTAAATGCGGAATTGAAAACTTCTCTCTTTATTAATATTTCAGAATGATTTCACAATCAGATTACAGACTTTCTGGACTCATGTTCTGTATCAGAGATCGACTGTATTGGCATTTACCGGACTGATGCAACTCAGTGAATGAGCGTGCGATACCGGAGGCTTCCTGGCCAAAATACAGACTCTGTCTCAGAGATATTAACACACAGACATAAATATACAAACTCAATCTAAAGAACTGGCCACTTTAGGTTCTGATCTATGCTGATCACATAGACCCACAGGCTTCTCAGTTCTCCTAAGTACTGTGAGTCAAGACTCCGTGATGCGAGAAGATTGCAAAGAATGCGCAGACGCAGAGCAGGGAGCAAAACTCAGACTCAACACAAAAAAAAAAAATTGCAAAAGACTCAAACTCCAAAATGCCGATGGTTGCAAATGAGCCTTATCCCTCCTTATATAGAATGGAGAGGGGGACAAGCATTTCTGTAAACCGTCAGATTATTGGCACTTGGCAATCAGATCATCGTTTTCGGGTAACACATAACGTGACATCCGCACGGAGATCCGAACTACCGACAAACTTTTGGTGATAGTGGGTGAGTGTACACTGTGGATACCTTACAAGGCCCACGAGGAATCAAAATTATTGATGTATAGAGTGGATGCTTTTCGGACAGAGGAAAAGCCTACGAGAAAAGCTCTGTCATAATAGACCCGTGACTAGGTATCATTATTATACTAGGAAAACCTTTTTAGTGGGGCTCCCGAGGACCACTTGTATTGGTTGATGCTGCAGGAGTATCCAGGATTGTGATGCCCGGATATCTGATATGGTAAAACTCATCATCCCAAGCCTTGGTGTAAATCCGTCGGACGATCATGGGCTTGTTGAGGATGATTTGATGCTTGATCTTGGTCATTACAAGCCATTGATAGTGCATCTGCATGTAGGACTTTGGAATGGGATTTGTTAATTTAAATTCTAGTCCTGCAATTTCACCTACTTTTTGGCATGGATAATGAAAGCATTCTCCAGCCGATCCTTCAAGACAATCAGTACAGAATCTACGACAATATGTTTCATAAAAATTTGGATCCATACTGAAAGGACTGACACCATAATGAAACCACCAGTCAGATAACGAAGGTACTTCGGGCTCTCTTGAATTTATCCAAGTAGGAGCAAACTTCAACTTGGTGTAGTGGGTTTCTTCTCGCCCGTCTTTATTTAATAAGTCCCACCACAATCTTTTGTATCCTGCAAAATCATAAACAGTGTCAGGAAAAATTAAGTTCGGATTGTTTTCTGGCCATGTTTGGAATTTTCCACTGGTATATTGACCAGGTTTCCTGATTCTGTTTATAGTATACCACTAGTAATAGATTCTTGATCTATCTCCACCACCAGTACATATGACAGAGAGATCCCAAAAATCTTGTGAGAGTGACCTTTCTGCTTCATGTGAAGCAATCATACTGTGTGAATACATCATGTCATGTATCCACCGGCTTCCTTTTGGGTACACTCCCCTTTCAGGTACAAAGTGCTGGATATCATTTTGACTTTGAAGATTTGCGTCCAGCACTTGAGTGTTTCGGAGTTGCCAAGTTGGCCTCCATTTTTATGCATAAACAGGCCATGATTCTTCATCTGAAATATACTTGAGTTGTTCTCTCTGATTGGCCTAGTCCCATTCTGTGATGATGACCATAACATGGGGTAACTCTTCTTCAGGGTCATTCATCTGTTCTTGATGCTGGATATATTCCCTACTGAGAAAATCTGGAAGACAATTTTCAGAGCCTTTAATATGTTCAACTTTAAAATCAAAATATGCAAACAAAGCTTGCCATCTTGCAAACTTTGCATCTTCTGGGCTCTTGATCACCTTAGTGATTACTTTTTCTAATGCTTTTGCATCAGTTCTCAGTAAGAAATACTTATTAGCCAAATGAATTGAAAACTTACTAATGCAATTCCAGGCAGCTTTCACTTCTTTCTCAATAGGAGCATAATTCAATTTAGATTTACTCCATACTCCTGAAACAAATTGAACTACCTGTTCTTGCTCTTTGGGGCTCTTTTCATTCGGTTTCTGTTTCAGTACACCTCCCCAACCAATGTTGCTGGCATCTGTTTCAACAATTTTAAAAGCATTATCATCTGCAACATAAATAATAGGGAGATTGCGAACCTTGGCTTTGATTTCCTTGATTTCCTTAGTATGCGCTTTTGTCCAAGGTTTCGGATTCTTTCTGAGTCTCTGGTTGAGCAGAGACCTGTCAATGGCACAGGATGGATAAAAACTACTTACATAATTTAAACATCCTAAAAACCTTTGCAATTGAGTTTTGTCAAGAATAACATCAGGAAACTTGTCAGCAAACTCAAGTGCATGATTCTGTAAAGCAATTTGTCCATTCTCAATAGTGTGCCCAAGGAATTTAATCTTGGTTTGGCATAGTTCCATTTTCTTTTTACTCAAAACCAAACCATTTTTCTGGACCAGCTACATGAAAATCTTCAAGTGCCTGAAGTGGTCTTGTAAGTTCTTGGAAAATATGAGCAGATCATCAATGTAGGCAAGCAACCAGTCAGCATGGGGTTTAAATATAGAATCCATTACCTTCTGGAACTTTGAAGGCGCATGCTTTAACCCGAATGGCATTACATTCCATTCATAATGCCCATGTGGAACGCTGAATGCAGTTTTCCATTTATCTTTTTCTGCAACTGCAACTTGCCAAAAGCCAGACTTGAGATCAAACTTGGAGAAAATCTTGGCTCCATGTATCCGACGCATAAGATCTCCTTTGTGTGGGATCAGATATGTATCATCTGCTAAAACATTATTCAGGGGTTTGTAGTTTATTACCAATCTAGGAACACCCTGAACTTGCTCACTTCTTTTGTTTATATAGAACCCATAACAGTTCCAAGGACTGCTGGATTCTCTTATCAGCTTTCTTTCTAGAAGCTGATCAATCTCTTTCTGGCAGAGCTGTCGATATTCTGCTGACATGGGAATGGATCTGCTTTTGCATGGTTTTCCCTCATAGCCTTCTTTATAGGGCAATTCAACACAATGTTGTTTTCTGTGCCAAAAGGCATTCGACTCTTCGGAACAGCATGTTCTTTCAAATTCTGCTTTTAGTTCAGAAATTTGTTTCTGAACTTGTGGGGAACTCAATTGATCTTCAATTCTGATGGTGGACTTGTGGTCTTTGAGATCCTCCAAACTGTTAATAGCCTTTTGAAGTTTCTGTTCTTTTTCTTGCATTGCCTGAACCATGGTTGAGACTCTGGTATTTGAAACATATGGAATTTCTATCTTTTCACCAGAGACAGTGATGAACATTCCTGCAGATTTGTCAGGAAATCTAACAGAACCATGGGGCTCTACTGCTGCTAAAAATATATTTCCCAATATACAATCTACTGGAATATCAGCGACTGCAAATGAGAGTTTAACGCATCTTGAATTAAAACAAACAGCAGCTTTAGAAACTTCAAAGTCTAGAGTTTTCTCACCTAATCCCAAAATTTTTCTTTTTGCAGTTGTCCAGTATCTGGATGGGATTATCTATTTGGAAATAATATTAGCATCTGCACAAGAATCTATTAGTGCAGTCATATTATACACTCTGCCTGCAACACAAACTTTAACTTCTATGTGGTGTTGCTGATATTGAATTGCCATCACTTGCATGTCATTTAATTCTCTGAAACCAATTGAATCATCAAACCTTCCTTCTGCAACTCTAACTTCTTATTTAATTGGTTCAGAGTGCAAAGTATAATTGACATGCCTACCTGAAATAGATGTAGAAGGTTGTTGAGCAGGAACAACCTTGCCTGAATGTGGAGCCTGGTTTTTAGGGCAGCAATTTCTGCTTTCATGGCAGAGATTTCAGTTTTTGTATTATGTATCTCCCTACTCACCTCCCCCAAAGTGAGTGTGCGAACTTTGCTACTATTGTGCTGGAGATACGATATTGTGTTTCTTTCGTAAGAAGCTTCAACAAAATTCGGCTTCTTACCAGAGGAATGACTGGAAGTACCAGTCCCATGCTGCATGTATGCTTTGATCATAGCAGCTTTGAGATCACCTTCCTCAAGGGCATGGATTTGAGTAAAAAGCTTCATTTCATCATCTGCAAGTTGTGCCATGAGGACTTTCAGCTTGGGCTGAGGCTCTTCTGGACAAGAATCATCTGATGAATAATCTGACACAGAATCTGAACAACCACAGTTATCTGGGTCAGAACACTGACAGTACATATGAACTTCTTCGTCAGAAGAGGAAGAGGAATAGGAGGAAGAAGACTCAGCAAAGGATTCAACATGATGTTGTTGAAGATGAAGAGTAGTTGGGCGATTATGACAATCTGCGGATTTATACATGGAAGAATGACAGTGAGCACATCTAGGTTCTGTCTTGATGGGGACACTCGCAGATGGCTATTTATTTCTCTGAGACTTCCTACCTAGACCATGTTTTGATTCTAGGGCTGTAGGACACATATTTGAAGTGTGACCAGGCTGACCACAAAGCCAACAAGTAACTTCATTCATTTTATCCATTTTGACATCTTTGGGACGGATGTCATGGGGATGATAGTAATGGGTCTTAGGCTTGTAGCGATAATATCCCTTTCTTCCTTTATGATGTCTTCTCTCCTTCGGCTTTCTGAGTTCTCGTCTCTTTTCTGAACTCAGTCTGTAAGTAGAGGCTCTGCTTCTCTTATGAGCCTTCTTTGCTCTTCTTTTGTACTTTCTGTGGGTGACCAATGTATCGTCAATGGTGATTCCATACCGTTGGCAGAAAGACTTTGTACCAGGAAGTCTGTTCAATTTTTCAATAGACTTCGTCATCTTCCAGCTGGTACACAAAGTAATCAAAACTTTAGTGATGATTGAATAAAAATCACCCCACACATAAACTTCCAGTGGCAGGGGAAAAGCTTCCTGAAGCTTCAAAATGTCTACCAATTTGGATGGTAGAGCTGCAAGATAAACTTGCTTCCATAGTATATTCTTAGGATCTTTGACCAGGAAGATCCTTTCAATCCAGTCCCAGTGGAAGTCTTCATACTGGTTTATATTGTTGCACTTCAGATTCATAAGGATAAGTTCATTCTTATCTGATAGTGCAAACTCCGCTCCACAGAAATGTTCTTGGATGAGTGTTGTGAGGGCACCAATCATATTGTTCTGAGGAGTACCATCATCATTAAACTTTATATCTCCTTCCTCATATTTGAGCACTTCTTGCTCCATCTTTGTGATCATAGCAGGAGATGATTCTAATTCCCACCATCTAGCCAATGTTCCAGTAAAGCATGCAATGAGAGTTTTGCAGGCTTGAACCTCAGACTTCCCTTCAACACACATTAGTATATATTCAACAATCATTTGATCAAGCACTTGCCTGATCTGTGCTGCAGAGAGGCCATCAATGTTCCACTCCTTAAGACTACCTTCATGAAATGAATCTCTTGGTGGAAGTTTACCAGCACCATACAGATCAGGGGCTGCCGGTCTTGTGAATTGAGGCTCTAATGGCTCATAGATGGGGAATGCATGTTTCTCGGATTTGTCTGAGTCTGATTCTCCTATTGCTTCTGCAATAGTTATTCTTTCAGACTTTTCTTCAGTCTTAGACTCAGATGGCTTGATAATTTCTTTAGGAAAGAGATAAGGAAACTTAGACACTGGACTGCTAAGTTCATGGGTATGAATGCTCTTTCCTTTAGTCAAAAATGTTGTCGGAATCGGCTTTTCCGACTTCTTCAAACTTAACCTGTCTAATTTATCAAACAGATTAGAGACTGACTGCCTTGTGGAGATAGATTGCTCTATTATACAGTTCTCCACATCATCAAACTTCTGTACAGAATTCTCTGAAATATGCCTAATAATAGACAGATCACACTGAGCTGAATTTAAAACACTATTCACATCACTAATGGACACTTGGACATTGTCAATCTGATCTTTTACCAAAACTATTTTGGCAACATTCTTCTCAAGACCAGTTAAAGCAGTATTTGTCCAATTTATCTGTTCACTGACCTTCTGTACTCTATCTTCCACTCCGACTGCTGCAGAATCCTTGGAAACCAAAGGATATGCAGTAGCTGAATTACTTCCTTCTCCTAAGACAATACTCCTGAAAGGAGGATAGGTCGTGGATGTCTCAATTTTGCTGCCATCTGGTGCTTTCCAGGCATGTGAAGAAGAGGCGACTGTATCTGCCATCAAAACTACATCTTCTTCCATTTTCTTCTTCCAGGAATAGAATGAAATCCATACATTATTCTCTTCCATGTATGATTTCCATTCGTCTACCATTTTCCTTTTCTCCTCTCCTGGAAAGGTTTTTGCAAACTCTTCAGCCTGTGGATGGGTGAACAAATCCCAATTTATCATTTGCTTCATCCATTTAGCAGGGATTTGATGTTTGAAACAACCATCCATTAAAGTATAAAACTTTTGGATTTCTGGGACTGAAGGTCTCTTGACTCCTGGGGGAAGATCCTTGAATCTACATTCTGGGATTAGATTATTTTTCTGTTCTAAGTATCCAAGGCCATAACTAGGACTATTTTCCGGTCTCATATTAAAAAAAATGGAAGTCAATCTAGGATCTTCATCTTCTAAAGTTGGTACAAGATGCATCATCAAAACATGATTATCCTCATGAGGAAATGGGATGTCAGAACACTTAGGATTAGGACATGGATTGGATGAAATACTTGGAAGGGCTTCTCCGGTCCTAGTGTTATGGTTCTGGTGAATGACCATATAGGCAAGATTCTGGAGGTTGACTTGATGTTGACATTGAGGGCAAATGACGCTCAGGGGCTGAAAATTTACAATCTGAGCATACTCAAATAAAGAAATATGATTACAACTGGAAACAATAGAGGATCAACTTGTATCTTTACAATCTGGAGCTATGTACCTGGGAGACGTTTTACACTCTTCTTCAATTCTTCTTTTGTCAATAGTTGACCTTCGGGGAAACGACAGTGTAGCAGAAGAAGGGGTTTCTGTAATATTTGCAGAGATGATTTTTTGCACAGAGAGAGTTCTAGGATTAGGAACAATCTAGTGTTCAGGGAAAGTTAGATCCTCCCACTTGATAGCCTGATGTTCTATCTTTTGATTCTTAGGATTTGTTAGGACAACAACACTGGTCTTAGACTCCCTACTAGGTGCATGGAGGACTGCAGGAAACATAGTAGAGGTATGGCGGAAACAACCTCGAAACTGAATGGCAATATTTTGTCTCTTTTTCCTCATATCAAATCCCATTGTTTGGATTTGAAGTTGTAGAATGTCTGCCAAAGTTTCATCTGTGATTGATACCGAAAAGTTCGGATAGCAATCAAACCACACTGGTTCATTTGATAATGGAGCAACAATTCCTCCAATTAAAGAATCAGTATATTTATTGTGTGTCAGATCTCTGACTGTAGCCAAAACATATGCATCAACACCCAGATGCACAAGGGCATGGATACTGACTCTGACACAACCTAAATGTAAAAACTGTGTTCCCAGTTTTTTAGCTTCAGCTTGCAACTCTTTAGGATTCAAGATCGAGATTAACTGTACACGATTTGAATTTTCTTCTATACTACTGAAAGATTCTTTAATAGTAATTCTAGTGGCAGCTTTTAGGTGCCAGATACCTAGATCATTATATACTTCAGAGGCTGATATTTTGGGTAGAACCCATCTTGCTTGTGGTTCGACCTCCTCATACAAATGATCAGACTCATTAATGACTCGACTACTACTTGACGCAAACATATCTCTGAGAGGATTTTGTTCTGCTCTATCCTTCTCCTCAAGTTCTCTGTATGATACAGACTTGTTCATAGAAGAGTCCATTTCAACTTTCTTAAAAGAGAGTTTTTGGTTAAGTACTTATCCCTTTCACGAACCAGGCGCTCACAGCGACTAATGCCTCTGATACCAATTTCTAGCAGAGGCTTCTTTATAAGCTTGCTGCTGCTTTTCTTTAAGCAGACTTGGCCTTGCCCAGTTTCTCCTCTAACTTCTCAAAACAACTCCCAGAGATGAACCCAGCGATGAACCCAAAAGAACCTACTTCCAAATTCACGCAACTGACGGCCTTTTCTCAACCACAAAATAATATATATATATATAATAAAAAAATAAAAAAAATTTCATGTTTTCTATATTAAAAGAAACCTTAATCCTTTTCTCAATAATTTACCTTAAAAAAAAAAAAAATCTTTTTTAACCTTATGACTTCCGCTGCAATATAAAAATTAACCAATTTTTAAAAACTTTAGACTCAGACTTCAAAAGGATATTAAACCTCATTGCATTTCTTTTCGCGTACCAAATGACCCTTACGTCAGCAAACCCATTTTCAGCGCGATCGGCCTGTGATTGGCTGATTGATGGGGCCCGCAGACTTCAAACAAATTATATGCCAGATTTCATAAAAAAATCGCGTTCCACTTTGGCTCTGTGACGTCATGTGGAATTCTGTGCGATAAAACTTGATTGGTGCACGTAGCTTTGGCTTCGTTGGTAGTGGGACCATCTTCATTCTATGGTGTGGAGGCTCTAACGAGCGCGATAACAACTTCATTGGCTGACGGTGGAGACGTGGTTGCTTTGCTGGCATGTGGGGACCACCATGATGTGGCCCTATTCAAAACTCGAAAATTGCCGCGTAAATTAATCTCTGTTGGTTTGGTGAAGGCTTTAAAGCCCGATAAGACTGTGATCCAAAATCTGTTGTTGTGTGGTTTGAACCACAAAAACTTCAATTTCTTGGCTGCGGCCCATAAACAAAAAAACATCCTTACAGTTCATTGATCTCATTATTAAATGCACAATGGTGTGCACACAAACATTATGCCCCTACTGTACTCCTCTTTCTCCTACATAGGGTTTGCAGGTGAGTTTAATATTTCAACACTCCCCCTTAAAGTCAACTGCTGGGTTTTCTATCATACCCATGCATTTCCTCAGATAATCAAAACTCTTTTGTCCCAATGGCTTTGTCAGAATGTTTGCAAATTTCTCCTGTGTTCTGCAATGTTTTAGAACAATTTCTCCATTGTTCACTAGCTCCTTGATGTATTGAAACTTGGCATTTATGTGTTTCGTTCTTTTGTTAAACACAAAATTCTTTGACAATGCTATAGCTGAGATATTATCACAATAAATTATTGTGCCTTTTACCTGTTCTTGACATAAACTCCTCAACATTCTCCTCATCCAAACTGCTTGACATGTTGCTGCTGTAGCTGCCACATACTCTGATTCTGTTGTAGATAAAGCCACAATTGGATGTTTTTTAGAAGCCCATGAAATGGCTCTTGAACCCATATGAAAAACATAACCAGATATATTTTTCCAGTCATCTATACTTCCAGCCCAATCACTGTTAGTATATCCAATCAATTCAGAATTTTCTGAAGTGGTATATAGAATTCCATACATTTTAGTTCCTTTCACATACCTCAGAATTCTTTTTGCTGCTTGCCAATGTGCCTCCTTTGGCCTTTCCATAAATCTGGAAATTAAACTCACAGCATGCATAATATCAGGCCTAGTTGCAGTCAAATACATGAGGCTTCCAACTATGCTCTTGTACAAACTTGGATCAAAATCCTTGCTACTGTCCTCTTTGTTGAGTTTCAGTCCCATCACTGTGGGAGTAATTGTTGCCTTGCAATCCTGCATGTTAAATCTTTCCAAAACCTCATTTGCATATTTAGCTTGAGAAATAAAAAATTTATTTTCATTTTGCTCTACTTCTATTCCTAAGAAGTATTTCAACAATTTCATATCAGTCATCTCAAATTCATCATTCATGACTGATTTAAAATTCTCAATGAGGTAAGCATCATTACTTGTAAAGATCACACCATCAACATATAAAACAACAATCAGCATCTTACCATATTTCTCCTTGATGTATAATGTGGGTTCTCCTTCACATTTTTCAAACCCATTCTCTAGTAGATAGGAATCTATCCTATTGTACCATGCTCTTGGTGCTTGTTTCAGCTCATAAAGAGCTTTCTTCAATCTGCAAAATTTGTTCTCTTGGCCTTCTTTCCCATAGCCCAGAGCTTGTTCAACATAAACCGCTTCCATCAAAACTCCATTTAGGAATGTTGATTTTACATCCATTTGGTAAACCTTCCATTTGTGTTGTGCTGCTATGGACAACACTTCTCTCACTATTTCCATTTATGCAACCGGTGCAAAAGTTTCTTCATAATATCTTCCATGTTGCTGCTTATAGCCTTTGACAACAAGTCTGGCCTTGTGCCTTTCAATCTTACCCTCATCGTTGCTTTTGGTCTTGTAGACCCATTTCACTCCAATGACTTCCTTACCTTTTGGGAGATCAACCAATTCCCATGTTTTATTTCTCTATTGCATTCATTTCTTCATCCATAGCATCTATCCATTTCTTATCTTTTATAGCTTCTTCAGAATGAATAGGATCATCAACATGACAATATAATTCAAATAAAGAGTTCATACCTTTATTTGTTGCCTCTTGCTCATAAATATCATTCAAATTTTTGAATCTGGTTTCTCTATCATTTGGTGTGCTTGTGCTTGAAGAAGCACTCAAATCTACTCCTTGTGGTGTGCTTGAAGAAGCACTATCATTCCTTCTCAAGGGTTTCCTCATTCCTTCTTTTGGTGTCCCTTGTTGTCCTTGTGTTGGTGGAGGTGGTGCTGCTAATGACGAATGTATTTAAGCCATCTCATCTTCATTATCATTATGAGAAAAACAGATCTTCACGTTGACTGTTTTCTCAGTGCTTCCATCCCAAGCTTCTTCATCAATGAATTGAACATCTCTGCTTATAACAAATTTCTTGGTGGATGGGTTATACAATCTATATGCCTTGGATTCTTCACTGTATCCAATAAAAATGCACTTCTCCCCCTTACTATCCAACTTCTTCCTTAGCTGATCTGGAATGTGTGCATAAGCCATACAACCAAAAACTCTCATGTGGGTGACGCCTTGTTTTATGCCACTCCATGCTTTTTCCGGAACTTTTTTCATTACTACTTTTGTTGGGCATCTATTCAAGATGTATGTTGCACAATGTACAGCTTCATCCCAATACTCATTTGGCAAATGTTTTGCCTTCAGCATACTTCTTACCATATCCATGATTGTTCTATTTTTCCTTTCAGCAACTCCATTTTGCTGTGGTATGTACCTTGTTGTAAATTGCTTGTGTATGCCATTTTCTCTGCAAAAACGCATAAATTCTTTAGAGATATACTCACCTCCTCTATAAGTCCTTAAAACTTTAATGTGCTTCCCACTTTGGTTCTCAACAAGTGCCTTAAAGTGGCAGAATTTCTAAAACACTACACTTTTATATTTCAAGAAATAAACCCAAGTTTTCCATGTGAAATCATCAATAAAATTCAGCATATAATGGCTGTTTGCTAGTGATGGTGTTTGCATTGGCCCACACAAATCTGAATGGACAGTTTCTAAGGGTGCCTTGCCCTTATGCTCTTTCTTGATGGAAAGTTTTCTCTGTGTTGTTTTCCCAAGATGCAGCCTTCACAAAGGCTATCTGGTTTCTCAATCAATGGTAATCCCTTTACCATTCCTTTCCTATGCAACAAATTCAGACCTCCAAAGTTCAGGTGTCCAAATCTCAAATGCCATTACCAATTTTCATTCTTTGCTTCTCTTTGGAATGTATCTTGTGTCACTGCTGCCATTTCATCTTATTTCTTCAAATCTGCTCTCACCTTGAGAGGGAACATTCTGTTCCTTGTCATTTTCACTTATGCAATGCATTGCTTGCTTGGTGGTTTATCCATAATGATGCATACATCATCTTCAAAGAAAACATTGTAGCCCTTTTGGATGAGCTTTCCAATGCTTAAAAAATTACATTTCATACCTAGTACATAATATACATCAGATATGTTCTTCTTTTCTAATTTCTTTGTCAAGAAATTCACTCTGCCTTTTCCAATGACAGAGACATTACTGTCTGTCCCCAAAGTAACTTGAGACTTCACATTTTCATCTAACATGGAAAACATGGCAATGTTTCCAGTCATATAGTTACTACATCCTGAATCTAGAAACCATATATCCTCTTTCTTTTCTTCAGTCATATTACATGCTAAAAACAACTTATATTGACTGATATTTTCTTTTGTAAAATTAGCACTGGGTCTATTACCCATGTCACTCTGTTTCTTCCTACATTCATTGGCATAATTCCCATACTTTTCACAGTAATGACATTACACTTGAGATTTATCATAGCTTTGTCCATGTGCTTGATTTTGTCCACCTTACTGGCTACTGCCTTGGCCTTGGTTCTGATTTTGATTGTTGCCCCTTCCATTTGTATTTGCAGGGTTGTTTCTTCTTCCTTTTTTTTGGCTTCTGCCTCTTCCTTTTCCTCTGTAGTTTCCTCTGCCTTGACCTCTTCCTCTTCCAAAGGACATTCGGGTCTTGAAGGCATGCTCCAAAGATGAGTGTGCATTTCTACCCAATCTTTGTTCATGTGTCATCAGTGATGCATGAAGTTCATCAACTGAAAACTTTTTGAGATCCTTTGTCTCTTCAATGGTTGTGACTATAACATCAAACCTTGAGGGTAAGCTTCTCAATACTTTCTCCACTATCCTTCTTTCTTCAAGTGTTTCTCCATGAGACGTTATCTAGGTAACCAACCCAATCACATGTGTGAAGAATGAGTCTATGTTATCAGACTCTTTCATACAGAGAGTTTCAAAATCTCTCCTCAGTAATCGTAGCTTTGTTGTCTTCACCTTCTCCATACCTTAATAGGAAATATGGAGGGTATCCCATGCATCCTTGATCTCTTAGCTGCTGTTATTCTTGGAAACACACTTTCATGCACTGCTTGATAGAGATAGAAGAGGGCTTTTGAGTCCTTCTTCCTATTTCTCTTCAACAAATCCTTCTCTGCCTGTGTCAAGGCATTAAAGGCATTTTCATCTGCTGGTTCTTCAAAACCATCTTCAACAAGCTCCCATAAGTCTTGAGAGGCAAAAAGAGCTCTCATGGTGATTGTCCAATAATCATAGTTCTTCCCATTAAACTATGGGAGCTGAGTATTTCCAATACTCATGCTTGTGCTGACTCCTGCCATGGCTAGCACACTTAACTATGCTTTAAATAACTTGATTTTGTTTTTAAACAAACTGTCTCTCTGCCTAAAAGACAAAATCTGTCTTCAAAAATACTTCTATGGACCGCACTCTTTTACAACAAAACAAAATTATGTTTCTGAGAAATACCTTGGACTTTTGCTGAGCCTTCGCTCTACTGGAGAACTACTGCAAAAAACTCCTTCCTTCAGCTTCTTTGACAAACTTTAGAGAGCCTGGACTAGCTCTGATACCATGTTGGAATTTAAAATGTTTCTGCCACTGAAGTGGGATATACAAAAAAGGTATGGAACTACTTCACACGCAGTGTCCTACAAAACTCTCTCTGTCTCTTACAAACTCCACTCACACCGTGTCTCACTGCTTTGTTTTTTTTTCTTCGCTGTGTATTGTCTTCGGACACACAGTAAAAAAATAATACAAAATCACTCTCATGCATTAGCCTTCGGGCTCTTTTCTTTTATATGGTGCATTGTATGTATATAAAAAAAAATTAAAACGAAACTATGTAACATATATATATATATATATATATATATATATATTATAAACTTAGAGTTTATAATATATATATTATAACCATTTATATGATATGACTAAAGTCAAAGGACTTTGTCGCAGCATTCAAACAAAACATAACATAACAACATTATAATGTAAATAAGGTTTAAAACCTTATGACTTCCGCCGCAATATAAAACTTAACCAATGTTTAAAAACTTTAGACCCAGACTTCAAAAAGATATTAAACCTCATTGCATTTCTTTTCACGTACCAAACGACCCTTATGTCAGCAAACCCATTTTCAATGCGATTGGCCTATGATTGGCTGATTGCTAGGGCTCGCGGACTTCAAACAAATTATATGCCAGATTTCATAAAAAAATCGGTTTCCACTTTGGCTCTGTGACGTCATGCGCAATTCTATGCGATAAAACTTGATTGATCCGCGTAGCTTTGGCTTCGCTGGAAGTGGGACCGTCTTCATTCTATGGTGTGGAGGCTCTAACGAGCGTGATAACAACTTCATTGGCTGGCAGTCGAGACGTGGTTGCTTTTCTGGCATGTGGGGACCACCATGATGTGGCCCTATTCAAAACTCAAAAATTTCCGCGTAAATTAATCTCTGTTGGTTTGGTGAAGGCTTTAAAGTCGGATAAGACTGTTATCCAAAATCTGTTGTTGTGTGGTTTGAACCACAAAAACTTCAATTTCTTCTGCAAAGGTGGCTGTGGCCCATAAAAAAAAACATCCTTACAGTTCATTGATCTCACTGTTAAATGCATGATGGTGTGCACACAAACATTCTTCCCCTACTGTACTCCTCTTTCTCTTGCACAGGGTTTTCAGGTGAGTTTAATATTTGAACATCAACTTTGTGGGCTCCAAAGCTCAGTGCCCGAAGATTTTCTCATAAAAATGCATAGTTTTCCCTCAAATCTAAGCATAAATCTCTAACTCTAAAACTCTATAATATACTTACGAAATTCTCCGAAATGGAGGGAAGAAATACAAAAATACGGAAATTCTATTCATGCACCGAATTATTTGATGAAATTCAATCTGGCTGGCAGTATAACCGTGCTTGCAATACAAGCGGTGGATAAAGTGGATTAGAGGATTGTTATTTGATGAAATTCAATCTGGCAGGCAGTATAACCGTGCTCGCAGTACAAGCGGTGGATAAGTGGATTAGAGGATTGAAAAACCATCGTTCTGTTTTAGATAGAATGCTAAGTATATTATCTGTCTGAACACAAAATAGATTGCAGGGATTGCATGCAGAAGAAAAAGGAAGGGAAGGGATTGCAAAGGAAATTGGATAAAGTGGATTAGAGGATTGTTATTTGATGAAATTCAATCTGGCAGGCAATATAACCGTGCTCGCAGTACAAGCGGTGGATAAGTGGATTAGAGGATTGAAAAACCATCGTTTTGTTTTAGATAGAATGCTAAGTATATTATCTGTCTGAACACAAAATAGATTGCAGGGATTGCATGCAGAAGAAAAAGGAAGGGAAGGGATTGCAAAGGAAATTGTAAGGTATATATATATATATATATATATATATATATATATATATATATATATATATATATATATACCTTGGAAGAAATAATTTGAAAATAAACCTTGAAAGTGGTTAAATTTTATAAGTTTTGGTTTTTTAACTATAATTTTGTTTTAAGAGAATATAGATAGATAAATTTGAATATTAATTTTCTAAACATATTTATGTCTTAAAAGAATATAGATAAATAAGTTTGAACATCGATTTCTAAAGGTGCATTTATTAAGAAAGGATTTTAGATTAGTTTTAAAACTAAAAGAGATCATATATTCATGTTTTTGAAATGAATAGAGGTTTAGAGATCCAAGAAGTGTGGTTTTTTAAAGGGTCAAATGTGTTTTTAATTTTTGAAATGAATAGAGGTTCAGAGGTCCAAGAAGTGTGGTTTTTTTCAAGGTCAAATGTGTTTTTAGTTTTATTTATTTATTTATTGATCAGTTTAAAACTAAGAGAGATTTTAGATTCATGTTTTTGAAATGAATAGAGGTTTTAGAGGTGAAGTGTGGTTTTTTTAAGGTCAAATGTGTTGTTAAAATTTTATTTTATTTTAATTATTACATTTATCATGTAAGGATTTTATGTAAGTTTTAAAAGTAAAAAATCTTACATTTTATGTTTTTGAAATAAATAGAGGTTTTAGAGGTGAAGTGTGGTTTTTTTAAAGGTGAAATGTGTTGTTAAAATTTTATTTTATTTTTATTATTACATTTATCAGGTAAGGATTTCATGTAAGTTTTAAAAGTAAAAACTCTTATATTTTATATTTTTGAAATGAATAGAGGTTCTAGAAAAAAGAAGTGTGTTTTTTAAAAGTTGAATTGTGTTTTTAAGATGTTATTTTATTTATAATTATTAGATCATTGGAAAAAGAAAATAAATAAAGCATTATGCATATATGTATATATTTGAATTTTTTCAACGATCTTTTACAAAATCACAAGGAAGAATCCCCTCCCACTTCATTTTACCATCCCCTTTATAATGCATGGACATATTCTAAATTCCGGATCTCGGCAGATCGAATTTTTTTTTTCAACTTCAAAAGATTTTGGTTTGCCTCTCTCCGATCTGAGTATTCCAACGAAGCACTTTGTCCAGATCTAATGCCCCAATCCTCGAGATATCGTTTCGTGTGTGATACAACGTGCATCTCAAATATAAATCATTATAACCGATTTTTATTGTCAAAATCCAAACAATATATCGAGATTTTCATCCAACGATTCAATGTAAACAGCGGGAGGTCAAACAAATATTGGTTTTCCGAGCGAGCGACATGGATGCCAAACTTTATCGTTACCTTGCGTTTCGCATCCGTCTCGCTCGTTTACATTAAATAGTTTGATGAAATATCGATATATTGTTTGGATTTTGACAATAAAAATCGCGTATAATGATCTATATTTATGATGCAGGTTGGACCAGACGAAACCAGATCTCGAGCAATCGGAGCGTTGGATCTCGACAAAGTGCTTCGTTGGAATACTCAGATCGAGCAATCGGAGCGTTGGATCTCGACAAAGTGCTTCGTTGGAATACTGAGATCGGAGAGAGGCAAACCAAAATCTTTATATATATATATATATATATATATATATATATATATATATATATAATTTAAAATTTAATAGAAATTTATTGAAATTATAAATTTGAATTGTAATTTTTTTAATTTAATATGTTAATTTCAAAGTATCAAGTGAATATTATATCTAAATATAAACACATTAAAAAAAAAAAAAATTATAAAACATTTATTTTGCTTATTTATAAGCAAAAAATCTCAACAATATATAATAATTGGATAACTCTTCTTTAGTAAAAAAAACATTAAAAACGAAAATCAATTTAAACATTGCAATAAATAAATTCATATATTTAAATTAGGATTAAAAAAAAACATAAAATGATATGTACTATTTTATGTTAAAAATATTTAATTAAATTAAACATTTTTTCATAAATATAATTAAATCATAAAAAAATTAGTTGATTTTATTATTTTTCCTAAATTACTTTTATTCAAAATTCAATATGATTTTTAAAAATCCTAATTTATATCATCCAATATCCCAAGGATTTTTCAAATTTTCAAAGCACTAACTCTATTTATATACTAAAAAACGACCCATATGGAATCATATTAATGCAATACCAATTCCCATCTGTATTCACCATCTTCACACCAGCTTCTTAATTGCTGCAAGTAGGACAGTTTATTGTATTAAATATATTAACGATTTCACCCGTCACTTACCATTCGTTACAAGGATCACTGTTAATCGTATTAAACATATTATTGCATGAACAACTGTTCATTGTAATTAGTTGTTGTTTCAAATCAAAATTAACTAATGTCCGGTTTTCATAAGTGTGTTGAAGTGGGATGAGTGGAATCCAATCCTCCCCATTTTTCCTTTTGAAAATATCTCTCATCATAAAATCAAAGGTATGCACTAGAGTTGATAGAAGCTTGGATTTAAATGACAAAAAAAATGTGATCTTATTATGTTTAGTTAAAATTCTTCAAAATAATATCATATTCATAGATAAATTAACATTAGCGTATAAAAGGTAGAGAATTCACTCAATATAAGTATATCAACTTCATTTATTAATGTGGTTGTGCTAGTTAACAATTAATATGCATGGGGGAGTTTAGTAGATAATGGTGGACTATGGACAAATCTATCCAAGATATGGTTGAGGGTTTACTATGGTCAACATTCAGTTAAATATGGATGATCATGCTTGTTTGCATGAAGATATGCTTTACGATGATAGATTATGGATGACCATAGTTGACCATTGTAACATCCATCGCTAGACCTCGTGCAAAATGAGCAATATTTTTTTTTAATCAAGTTTTACCTACATATAGTATCTCATGAAGAACTTATCGCCTACTTAACTGATTATTAAGTGTTGGGTCCTTCATTTTTGGCAATGGAATTTTGGAAAATTTTAACTGGGTTTGACTGGAAAATGGTTGCGTGGGAGCGCAGGAGACTGTTGAAGACATGGAAATGAATAAGTCAAGAACAGATAGATGTCGAGGATGAAGGGGAAAAGGCGTGTAAAGGGAATGAAAAGAGCATTCAAGAAAGTGTTCACAGAGACCACCAAATAAATATAAGCACACAAAAGAGTAGTCAAGGAAGAGTTTATAAAGACCGCCAAAGAAAGATAAGCATCCAAAAGAGTAGTCAAGGTGGAGTTTGCAGAAGCCAACAAAAAAGAATAGGCACATTGGAGTCTGAAGGAATTTGAGGCGACATGGATGTAGAATTTTAATGTGTAGATCCTAAACTGCTCATGAAATTTACTAAATCACAAGACTACAATCTACTCTACTAATTTGCGGAAGTAAATTCACGATCGAGAAAACAAATCATTAACATGCATCAAGATTCAACATAGATACACAAAGATATATCTATGGGAAAGCAACTGCTCAAACCCCTTATTATCTATATTGAATTAATCAAAGAATCTGGATGAATACAATATGATTTGCTCAACCTTGAGCTCAACCTACACAAGTATCTTCTATCCTCTGCTTGACTGACTCACCTTGGCCAACACTCAGCCAATTTTTCAAGCCTCCAAGCTCTTATTTCCTTGTGTTTTTCTTTGAGGAATTAGGCCCCAATTAATTAGGAAATTCCTCAATGAGAATTGCACAATTCCTTTAGGCCTTCCTTTGACTGCATGCATGACCTATAGAACTTGGAATATTCTAAAACTCATAATACACTGCTCCTTGAACTCCAATCTCAACTTCGTAACTCGAATTCCATGCATGCATGAGTTAATTTAGGTTCACTGATCAGTTAACTAGTTAAACATTGAAAATGCACCTCACTGCTATACCTCCCACCAGTTCCTCCAACAATTGGAACTTGTTTAACTAACATTAACTCAATCTTACTGAATTAAATTGTTACAGCTGAAATTAACTCAACCTAGGCTCCTAAAATTTAGGAATCATGAGCTAACTAAGCTAACTGAATGATAATAACTCAGTTAACTCATTAAAGTTGTCTATTGATGTAGAATTTCAATTTTCTCCTAATTTAATCAAAGACAAAATTAAATTAGGAATTTTTTGCTGCATTTTCAACATTCTCTCTCACCCATAAAGGGATTATGAGATAACCCAATCCTACTTCTATGGAAATTGAATTTTCCTCTTGAAAAGGCTTTTATCAAAATATTTGTTTCTTGTTCCTCTATCAGAATGTATTGCAACAACATGATCTACCTCTGCACACAATCTCATAGATGGTGGTACCAGATATCAATGTGCTTGGATCGATCATGAAAAACTGGATTCTCAGAGAGTTTGGTGCGACTCTAATTATCGCAGTGAATCACAGTTGAATCCATCATTTGACAAAATAACCCAACAATAATCTTTCTCATCTAGATAACTTCACAAAATTCTTTATTGACAACCATGTACTCTACTTCTGTTGAGTTGAGTGCAACTGATCTTTACTTCGTGTTGTACCAAGAAACCACTATTGACCCAACACTGAAAATTACTCCTGAAGTGCTCTTCTAATCTGATGGACTTCCCGCCCAACCTACATTTGTGAAGCCTTATAGCTTCACTCCCTTTGTTCGTCTATACCAAAGTCCAAATTGAGTGGTACCTCTGAGGTACCATAGTACATGCTTACGAGCCCTTCAAAATAATTTGGTCGGTCAAACCATGGCTTGGATCAACTAATTCACTACATAACACATGTATGGTCATGTGTTCACCAAATACATGAGTGAACCCACCAACTAATTTTCACGGTAGCATCCACTTACTCACCTGAAGTGACATCCCCTTTCCTCTAGTTGGTCGCTAGAGGAGTCTCCATGGGTTTGCATCTGTCCATGTGGGTCTTTTGAAGTATCTCGTTAGCATAATTTCCCTTAGAGACAAAATTTTCCCCTTCTCTCTGCCATACTTACAAACCAAGGAAATAGTGCATCAACCCCATGTACTTCATTACAAACTCTTTTGCAAGGTCCTCCTTGCAAGACCTGATAATTTTTTCATCATTAGTCAAAATCAATTCATCAACATATAAGGCTATAATAAAAAATTTACCTACTACCAGAATGTGGTAAAGTTTTGCATTTGCTTCAATTTTGGTGAATCCCAACTCAGTGAGGTAGCTATTGATCCTCGTGTACCAAGCACGAGGCACTTACTTCAGCCCATACAATTCTCGCTTGAGTAAACATACATGTGACTCTACGTCGAAGGTATCAAACTTTTATTTTTGTTCAATGTACACCTCCTCCTCAATCACTCCATTGAGGAATGTTCTCTCCACATCCATATGGTGGATTTTCCACCCCATCTATTTAGCTAGAGGAAGGATTGATATGATGGAAGATTACCTTGATACAACAACAAAGATCTCTTCATATTCAATCCCTTTTATGAGAGAGTACCCCTTGACCACGAATATATCCTTGTGCTTCTCGATGCTTCCATATGCTACATGCTTTACCTTGTAGTACCATCTCGAACACACCATTGAATTGTTTGCACATCTTGAGACCACTTCCAAAATGCAATTTCTGACAATGGAATCTTATTCCTCTACCATAGCATCAACCCATACCAATTTTTCTACTGCTTCCTCGAAGGAGGTTGGTTTTTTCTCTATTATATCACTCATCAGAGCCTGTGGCTTGTGTACCATTTTGGTGACCTTCTCTACCTACGTTGTGATGTGGGTGCTCCCACATTATCTCTAACATCCTACAATAATATTTCACCTTCCCTTGTTCACTTCCTTCCTTCCCTGGATGTTTCTACTCGAGTGGCTATCTCCACTCTCTGCTCCTCTGGATGTGGCTACTTTACATCTTCTTGAGGTTCTTCATTTCGAGCCAAAAGCTCATGATTTGCATGCAACTGAACCTCCCTCTTAAGCAAACACTTCATTGCCTTCTCTTCATAAAACTTCACATCTCTTCAAAAACTATTATCATGAGATATGGCAGGTACACCTGATATTCGTGAGTTGTATTAGTGTACCCCACAAATATTCCCAACTTAGTTGTTAGCTCTAGATTTTCCTTGCTTCCTTGGAAACATGGAAATATATTGATGATCCAAAGATCTTGAAGTGTGATGCATCTGCTTTCTTCCATAAAAAATATTCTTTTGGTGTACTCATCGTGATAATTCAATGAGGACTCATGTTCTACACATATATTGTTGGGTTGCATGCTTCAACCCACAAGTGCAGAGGTAGGCCCTGGTCATGCAACATCGTCCATGTTTCTCCCAAAATACTTGTTTTCTTCCTCTCAGCCACCCCATTTTGTTGTGGGTTATGGGTTGTTGTCAAATCTTTTTGAATTCCTTCATTTTCATGTAATTTTAGAAAATAATTTGACATATATTCACCATTTTATCGCTCCTTAGAGCCTTCACTTTCATGCCAGTTTATTTCTTAGCAAGTGCTTTAAATTCAACAATTTGGAGAATGTCTAGTATTTCTTCTACATGAAGAAAATCCATCACATACATGATAAATCATCTACAAATAGAACATAATACATGTGCTTGGTCATGGAGGCTGTTGAGAAATGTCCACAGACATCAGAGTGGATCCTTTCAAGGATTTCTTGCGCCCTACTATCTCAATCATTGAACGTGGATTTTATGTACTTCCACAAGGTACACCCTTTGCCTGTATTATACTAATCTAGTTATCCATTGGGGAGTCATGTGGTGATCTGTTGCATGATCTTCAAAGCTCCATGGTGCAAATGGCCAAGTATTCTATGCCATAATTCGCCGACAACTCGCCTCTAAAGCTTCTCCGCATTTGTGCTCAAAGCAACAAAATCTGTCACATCCAACCTGTAGAGGTTCTCCAATCGAACCTCTATCTAGTTCACTTATCCTGTGGTGATGTGCCTCAGAAATGCATTTCCTTTTTTGAATATCACATTGTATCCACGTTCGTCCAACACCACGATGAAAACCACATTATTCTTTAAACCCAAAAAAAAAAATCACATCCCTGAGCCTGAAAGGGGAGCCAGACTCCCTCTCAAAAGTAATAGTACTGATACTGGTCATGCTATACCTCCCATCATCTCCCAACTCAATGTGCGTCTAGATATCTCTCTCCTCTAAGTCACTGTAGAAATATTTGTTTCCCGTCATATGGAATGAGGCACCATTGTCAAGATACCAAACACTTCCCATCACTGTGATTTCCATGCATGAAACTATCGTAAAATCAAGCTCAAATTGTGAAGCTATAGCTTCAATTTCCACTCCTATTGAGGTATTCTTACTTATTCTCTTGTGTGCGAATTTCATGGCATAGTGCTTGAATTCATGACAGTGAAAGAACTTGATTTTTGACAAGTACTTTTTCTTTCCCCCTTGACTGGAATCCCCTTTTGATTTAGACTTCTTCCCTTTCCCTTTCTGTGCCCTTCCAACCAAGGCATATTTCTCCTCATCCTCAACCTTAGATGAAGTCCCATCTCTGTTGCTCCGCCTTATTTCTTCCTACACTAGATCAGACCATGATTTCTCCCACTATGTTAGTTTCTCTCTACCATTTACAAATTCTTGATAACCGTGCCAACTCTTGGGAAGACCCAAAAGAGCTAGATATATCAAATATTCTTCAGAAATAGTAACACTTACCCCGACAAGTTCATATTGAGACAGTGTAAACCTGCTCAGGTTCTATGGAATTTGTTCATTCTTTTTCATCTTTATGTTTCGAAGATTTTCCTTGAGCTCTAGCTTCATGTGATCACTACTATTATGTAACAAATCTGTCAGTGTTTCCTAAATTTCATATGGATTCTTTTTTCTATGGATATTAGAGATAATATGGTCTCGTAATCCCTCCAATATGATTCTCCTTGCCCTAGAAACACACTTATTCCATTTTACTAGATTCCGAGCATCAACTACTATTGGTATCAGAACATCAATATCAACTTAATCCTTCAACCCATTATCCTCCAATAATTCCTCCATCTAGTCCCTCCAGGCAACATAAATTGAGCTACCCTAAAGGGAATACTCAAGCCTTAGTCCATTGAAAGACATTTTCTCAGTCGTGAACAAATCCTGCAACCTGATCTGCAACCTCGAACCTCCTGCAATGAAAAATTCAAATTCTCCTCTACTATGAATCTAGCTATTATACCATGTACAATTTTAATGTGTAGATCCTAAACAGCTCATGAAATTTACTAAATCACAAGAATAGAATCTACTCTACCAATTTGCGGAAGTAAATTCACAATCGAGGACACAAATCATTAACATGCATTAAGATTCAACCCACATACACAAAGATATATATAGGGGAAAGAAACTTCTTAAAACCCTTTATTATATGTATTTCATTAATCGAAGAATTTGAATGAATACAATATACAGTGCTCAACCTTGAGCTCGACCTGCACAAGTATCTTCTATCCTCTCCGTCACTGACTCACCTTGGCCAAGACTTAGTAAATTTTCCAAGCTTCCAAGCTCATATTTCCTTGAGTTATTCCTTGAGGAATTAGGCCCCTATTAATTAGGAAATTCCTCAATGAGAATTACACAATTTCGTTAGGCATTCTGTTGAAAGCAAGCATGACTTGTACAACTTGGAATATTCTACAACTGATAGTACAATTCCCTTGAAATTCAATCTCAATTGGGTAACTCAAATTTTATGCATGCATGAGTAAATTTAGGTTGATTGATCAGTCAACTGGATAAAAACTGAATATGCACTCCACAGTTAGACCTCCAACAATTGGAACTAGTTTAACTTATCTTAACTCAGTTTAACTGAATTAAATTGTTACAACGTAAATTATCTCAACCTAGGCTCCTAAAATCAAGGAATAATTGTACAAATTTCAAGTTCACCCTCCAAATTGAATTAACTAAGCTAACTGAGTGATAATAACTGAGTTGACTCATTCAAGTTGTCTGCTGATGTGGAATTTTAATTTTCTGCTAATTTAATCAAAGGAAAAAGTAAAAGGAATTTCTTGTTGCATTTTCAACAACGCCCAGATCAAGAGAGTGGGACAATGAAGGAGAATCTATAAAATCCAAAGGGAAGATAGCAGAAGAATAAGATTTGGGATTCCATGCCAAAATGTTTTCATTGTGTTGTTGAAGAACTACATACTTTTCACTACCTCTCTCTCTCTCTTAATTCTTTGGTGTAATATGATTCGATAGTGGTCAACATTCTTACCCATGACAAAGCCTAATGTGATGTAATGATGTAATGATTTGTTTGCTAATGAAATGGAGTTGTGGGAACTGTGTGTGTTTAGACTATGATGGAATGCTTGGCCCCTTTTAAAATTTTAAAAGTATAAGCTAGAATGTGCTTTGTTGTTCTATTTATGTTGTGGACCTGTTATTTGTATGTATTAGGTGACAGTCAATGACAGGCTTGTAATATGATAGCATGAAATTAATTATTCATTTTTTTGTTCTTCGATGCCATGTTGCAATCCCCTATTTAGTTATGTCTCGACTCCCCTTCGGTGAGACACCTCTCTTCTTCTTAAGTGAGGTGAAAATGTCGGCACAATGCTAGAGTATGATAAGCTATTTTATTGGCACCCTGTGTTCAAAACCGTGGTCTCCCTTTGTTAAATTTTAAGCCAAAAAATGGTTTCATTGTCGAGACCCTGATTATTTCCAAGGGATCTGGACAATGGTATCAAGGATTCTAAGAGGAGACCTCCAAGATTGGTGGCATGAGAAAGTTGATCAATTTATTTTCCAGCAGACATAGTTACGCCAAAAAAAGTTAGAGTGGGTAAAAGAGGAGGTTTTGTAAGCGAAACCTGTTGGTGTCTCATACATACTATTCTCATGTAAGTTCCTTAACGAACTTAATAATTGGTTTTGTCATCTGCAGATCAAGGGAGGAGATGGGAATCATTGTGGATCTCCTCATACCTGGACTACTATTGATTTAGCTGAGCTACATAGGTTGGATAAAAATTTGAAAACGGTTGTTGATTTCTGGGTAAAATTAATCCTAGAGAGTTATATTATTGAATTCATGGAAGGTTGTTGAAGGAAATCCTATTTTGAATTAAAGTCTTGATGGTGGAAGGAAATTTACTATCATTTCAGAGACAGAATATGGCAGTTTAAAACTTTAAGTACTGTGGGTACGATCTATGGAGGTGATGTTATTTCTTTGCGGAAGATGAATATGTTGTTGCGATGGATGTAGATGAGTTTTGAATGGATCGATATTTGAGTGCATAAAATACAAAGTAGATAGCCAATGAATGGCGAGAGAAAAATTTATGTGAAATTTGAAGGAGACAGAGGGAATTACATCGAATTGGGGATGCCTGGAACATTCCAAGGGTGCAGATAGAAGCGATAAGTAGCTCAAAGTTACGATGAATAGAGGGGAGTGACAGTGTAAGTTTTAGACAAATGGAAGGTACTGAAACCCATGCTACAAGACATATGGAAGGAAGTAGTGGAATTCCACATGTACTAGAAGGAGTAAAGAAACCAACTCGATTAGGGCCTATAGTTGGAATAATAAAACAACATATCCCTCTTGATGACGAAATGAATTTTCTGATGAGGAAACTATTTTCCAAATATAATGTGTCCCTTCTAAGTGATACCTCATTTCTTAGCAACATAGGTAGCATATTCCCTAACATCCCCTTGGTACCTTATCAAGGTCCTGCTTATTTTATTTCAAAGCTAGCTAATGTCATAAAACCTCGAAATTTTAATAGCACATATATAAAATGTACTTCTAGTGGTGGTAGTAGTTTTCAATCAGGTTCTTCCAGGTATTCCCAACTTGGTTTGAGAGGGTTAATACTCATATCTCCTGGTCACTTTATAATGGCCGATAACATAGTAGATTCATTCAATCGATACCCTACATTTTTAGGACGATGGAATGAATATGTTGAAAAAAAATAGTATTTGTGTGAACAAATTTGAAGGGATAGAAAAATGCCTGAAATTACTCAGATTATTGAGTTTCCAAATAATCTGAGAGAGAGGGCACTCAAGTGGTTTATTAAATGGTCCACCATGCATCAAAATCCTACTATTGATGAGGTTCAAAGTGAATTTTTTAGGAGTTTAAGCATCCACAAACAAATTAACAAGGATTGTCCAAGTTGTGGGATATTAAACAACGTGAAGGGGAGACTGTGAGGGAGATGATGGAGTGATTCAAAGATGCTATTCAAAAATTAATTTATCCAATTGATCTTAACCGCCCACGAGAGTGGTTTATTAAGGCCTTGTTGCCATTATCTCAGACACCTCTAACTCAATAGAATATCAATATGTTGCAAGATGAACTTGAATAAGCCACACTAATTGAAGCCATAGCAGGGTATTCACATGAGCAACAAGGAGGATCTTTTTCCAATAATCATGCCCTAATTAGATTACAACATCATATTGTTGACCTGACAAAAAAATTAAAATATATGCATGTTTCATGACACGTACTTCCTTAGATGTGGGGTACCAATTTCCATGTTTATATGCATCATGCTACAGAGTGTCTGAGGTTGATAGGTCTTGGAACATCCTCCATACCTGAGGGTCAAACTCCACCCTTGTCTATTGTTGGAGTTGTGCAAGTCGACACGAATGTATTATATCAAGGCCACACTCAATTCCATTCTTTCCCCAATAAAAAAAATACATCTCCGACTAAGTACTGAGAAATATGTCATGCGTATTAACACCTTCCCCGTATATATCCGATGTTACAAAAATATTCAAACATTCCAAATAATGTATTCTATGAATTTTGTGGGTCACAAAATTATCACACAGATTAATATAGAGCTCTAGATGTTCTGGTTAACCGAATTGATCGCTAGAAAATTAAAGTAAAAAAAATCCTCGAGCGTGAGGAGGTGGAGGAACAATGAGGGACAAAACTATAGGTTGAGGTATGATTCACTTGTATAATAGTGATTAGGAAGGGCATGTTTATTACGAATTTCCTTGGTGTTCTCAATGGAAAGTAAACATACATGCAACAAAGGATTTGGTGCAATAAGAGATTATTCAACTAAGATTCCTAAATATGAGGGATACATTAATCCGCAAAAAAATATTTAGAATTAGCCTTATTGTTACACAAAATTTGTCACCATGACATTTAGCTGTATATATGGGTTCATCATTACCTATATTATGCTCCCTTAGAGGTCCAAAACCGTAAAGTTCCTAAACAAAGTCTTGGAATTGGAGAAAAGCTCATTAAAACCCATAAAAGCCTAACTCCACACTTTTCCTAGTCATTTCCTGTGGTATCGCAGTTTCTTACTCTATAACCTGTGGCACATCCTGCATGTTCTGATGATTAAAACTGCGAACCCCTGTAAAAGGTAAAATAAAAGAAAAAGTAAGTTCTAGAAGCCTAGCTAGTCGAATATTCTCCCGGCTGGAGACTTCTAGAAGTGTAATATGGTCGAGCTTCAATCCATCCATTCATGAACCTCTATCCCTTCATTAAAGGAGTCTATCCCTTGGTATTTGGAGCTTATGCCCTTCATGAAAGGAATTTATCCCTTTCTTATTGGAGCTGAAACTACCTCCCTTCTGCTATAAATTCAGATCATGTTTCAGTCTCAAGGGTACTTAGAACTTGGTTGTTTTGAGGTTAATTGCTGAATAAATCATACTCTCTTTACTTGGCATCATCGGCATGAAAATGATCACATACTCATGTCAATAGATTCATGCTAGTTCAGAGAGGCGAAGGCCTGTCAAACCAATGGAAAACGACTTTTCAGGACCCCGGAAGAACCTGTATGACATCAAGGTGACAAGGTTTTAAGGTTACTTCTTATCATACAAGTTAATACAAATGGATTCTATTTTCTCATTAAGTTATTGATGTATCTATTTGAGTAATTTAATTCTTGGATTCCTTGATCACTGAGATAGATTAGTGTTTCTGAATTATTATATCTTGTAGGTGCTTTTAATCATTTTTCATTTCTTTGAGTGCAGGTCTTACACGTTGAATTGACCTCTTTTGGAGTGACTGGATTGAAGATTGCAGCAAGCATTGGACTTCAGGTAGGAGCATCTCTTCTTACTGAGTTGATTAATAATTCTGAATCATAATGGTCTAGAGAAAATGGTTTGCATTTGGTTGTTTTTTTCTAGATATCCTTAGGATACTAGGGAGATTGTTCTTGTCCGCAAGAAGGATTTTATCCGCATAACAAAATGGCGACTCCACTAGGGATAATGAACTTAGTTTTCTGTTTCATTTTCAGTTGGAATTTTGAAAGATTTCTTTGATTTTGATCAGTTCAAAATTGGGTTGGGTAGATAACTCATTAGAATCCCTGACTGTAAATTTGTATTTTTATTTTTTCTATGTTTTTTCCTGGCTTCCACACTTTTTGTTTAAAAACAGAGCGGTAGACTCCACATATTTTAGTAAAAAACAGTGCGGTACCGCACCTTGTTCCATTAAAAACTGCAAATTTCTGGAAAATTTTGAAAAAATAAAAATTGTGTTTTCAGGAATGTAATTACTTGATTCCCTGTAATTACCCCAGCTTGTTTTGACTGTCAAAGACTTCTGTGTGAGTTTCTCTCAACAATTTCTGTGTTTGAAGTGATCTTTTTTGCTTATTTGCATTTTATGAGTAAGTGTTTTCCCTGTCTTCTTGTTGCTCTGAATCGGAAATTTTTATGTACCTCAGCTAATTGGTATGTTATTATTTTCT
This sequence comes from Pinus albicaulis, assembly GCA_034641835.2. Taxonomy (NCBI): domain Eukaryota; kingdom Viridiplantae; phylum Streptophyta; class Pinopsida; order Pinales; family Pinaceae; genus Pinus; species Pinus albicaulis. Next base: position 1,248,456,386 of record CM076578.1, on the reverse strand, counting down.
TTTTGAGCCATTGAACTTGAGGCAACTCATGCTTTTATGAAAATTTGATTCTATTTTCATTTGAAAATTTCGAAAACCTTTTAGCTTGATAAGGTTTGAATTTCACTTAAAACCATTATTGGATGTTTTCGATTTCTTGCTGAGATAAGCAGAAAGTTCTTGGTTAGATTAAAAATTGAGCATAAACATCCTAAAAACCTTTTAGATAGAGTTCAAGATTAGAGTTTTCTTTTAGTTTTGAATTTTATGATTTTAAGAGTTTTAGTTTTCTTTTGGAAGAAGTTTTATTCTAGTTTCTGATTTGAATGATATAAGGAATTTCATTTTGAACAAGTGATCTTTTTTCTGTGAAATTGAGTTCTCCGAAATAGTCTTCTTTTCAAAGTTTCTTGTTTATCAAAGAAAGAATTGATGTTTTGAAAGTTATTGAAATCTCTCAAATATTTCCTCCAAATAGATTTCATAGAAAAGAAATGAGCTGCTTTTCATATAGATGCATGTTAGAGTATTTTTGATTCGGGTCATTACATATCATTGAAGTTTCACTTCCATACCTTTTGACCTAAGAAACAACCACACTAAAATTAATGCTTAATTAAAATCAATCTAGAATTTTTTTCATTTTCTAGGGCTCTTTTCCACCAACATAGCTTAGGCTAGTGTCTTGGAATAGATTGTAGTTAACATTCCAAGGCAGTTCAAACAAACAAGTAGTTACTCTTGCAGTAGGAAAATCCAATTCTAGCAATTATGCTCTGGGAAGCTCCTCCTAAAGGAGTTAAGCACGATATCATGTCCTAACCAGTGACGTAATCATACCTATCTCATTGGGAAAGATAGAATATGTGCACATGTTAAAATTGGTAAACCTCAGATAGACCACTGTCGAGGAGCCTGGGGTCACTTGTCAATAAACCTTGGATTGTGTCAAGGAGCCTTCAAGGGGATTGAGCTAGTTACTCTACCCTTGCGTGTATATCAGATCGTAGATGGTCCCCCCAGGTATATGTGTTCCCGTTGGTGACCTTAGTGGCCATAAACTTTAGGATTCTTTCCCAAGGTGACGGTGGAGGGAAAGTCCCACTGTACCTGGAGCAGACGTCGACTAGACTCACTTGGAATCTCTGGAGGGTTATCTTCACTTGAGACGGTTTAAGTGGAGAAAATTGCAACGGTCTGTTTCATTAAGAAGGTTGTCGAGGTAACTATTCCAACCGCCATTTCTGCATTAAAATTCTATGATGTTGGATTTCATCACCAACTAGTGTTTTTAGTTCGGGAATCTATTGTTTGTGCGTGGATTGATCTCTTAGATTTTGTAGGCGTATGATAAATTTGGTTGTTTCCTTAGAGACTTTAGGATTTTTTATTGAGATTTTCTTTGATTGCGTGTGATTAAAATTTTTAATCGTGGTTGAATTACCAAGACAATCACGTAGAATGCAGGGGAAACCCCCTGAATATACACCAAGTCAATTAGAAAGAATTAAATCTGAGAAAGGACAAACATTAGGAACTGGATCAACAGAACAGGAAGAAACATCCATAATTATCCATCTTGATTACAAAGTAGATCAACCGCAAATAGCAGAATATACTCCTTAGAAAATTTCAATCTCTTAACTAGTTGAACTTGCTCCTATAACAAGTGAATTATCATCTACTGAACCTAAATTTTTTGAGCTAGAAATGAACCTACTACGTCTAAGCCTACTTTAGAGTTCGTTACTCCAATCCCTGATCATCCTAATTCACCTAGAGTGAAGAATCGGATCACAGAAGATCTTCCTCCTGGTCTCATTAGTATTGAAGAAGTTACTGACACTGAAGAAGAAGTTTTTCTTCCTTCAGCTCAGGAATATTTAAATCTTAGAGAACGTGAATCGATTTTTTATAGTCCTTTTAGACAAGATGCTTGGTACTCTTCATTGACAGACTTTCTATAGAAAGTTGGTCTGAATTATTCGCCACCCTGAATTCCTTTTCCTTCTACACCAAGAGGTTATAGAAATCCATTAAACGTGTCTGGTGAGTCATCCATGTTTTATGAATCTCTAGAAACATATTTTTATGGTGGTTCGTCTGTTCTTGCAGGATACTAGTCGCTCTCTAGTACTTTTTCAGGGGCATTTTCTTTTCTCGATAAACGTACACCATAATCTGCTCCAAATGAATCAAATACTAGAACTTTGAACAGTGAACAATTTTATATGATGTCTAGAAACATTCCAAACGTTGGCCCTCAAGGTAGCAATTTACCACTTGGGGGGCAACCTCAAGTTAGTAATTTACCGCCTGGGGGGCAACCTCAAGGTCAATACATACCTCAGGGTCAATATCAACCCCAAGGAAATTACATGCCTCAAGGTCGAGACATACCTCAAGGTCAATATCAACCCAAGGTCAGTACCCAATTCAGGGTCCACAACCTCCTTTAGGACAACAGTTCTACTCGGAACAACAATTGTTACAAGGAGGTGGAAATTATCCAGCTAATTACCAGCCATATGTTCAACCTGGTTATGGTCCTTCTTATGTACAACCTGTTATCAATCAGATTTTCCTTGAAGTTGTTGGGAAGAGGAAAGGGGTCTGAGGTAACCACAAACCAACTTTTAGGTACATAATCTAGCCAATCTGTACCCAGAGAGGGCTCTCTCTTTAAGTTTTAGCTTTGTTTTTGAAAGATATTAGGCTAGTTATGAAAGTTGAGGGATTTTTATTTTTTTTGGGTGATGGAATTCAATAGCAGAGGGGTAGGAATGAGTAATTTAGGCCATTGGGCTAATGGAGTCAAAGAAGATGGCTTAACTGGACTTAGTTTCTTAACAAGGGATGGTTTCACAGGGCAAGGTAGTCAAATAGGGAACAAATAAAGATTTAAAATAAATGGAATGGACTCAAAATGGGTGAAGGGAAATTAAGAATCCTTCAACATATTCGAAAGAGGGAACTTGAATGATTGTTAATAAAGAGAAATTAAGAATTCTTTACCAAATAATCAGAATGAATAAACTAGAAAACAGGAGCAATTAAGAATTCACTGTTCATACTAGTTCAAAGGAAAACATTAAGAATAACAATGATTGAAAACAAATTGCACTCAAGCACTTTCTGAATTATTCTTTTTCGTTTATCATTCAGATATGAAACATAGATGGTATAATAAACAGGAAAAAATTTAAAACATAAGAGATAGAAGACTTATTGATTCAGTGTCTGACTCAAGAATCCTGTGAAAAGTCCTTTGCATCAATTCTTTATCCAGCTAGCCATGCAAAATTGGTCCAACAACACTTTATTCCAAAATAATTAGTATTACAGCAAAGTCTAAGAATCCACCCCCTCAATACTCTAATTGAGGGAGTATTTATACAAAAAAATATAAAAAATATCTCCTAACAGAGTGAGATATATTTTAGGATGACTTATTAATAAATTACAAGAAAATAGAGACAGATAGTCTCATAGATAGGAGAAAAGGTAAACCGATGTTGTTTTTTTCCTATTTTTGTGAGTGTGCTGGAGACAGGCCCTATGATTTGGCTTTCTGTTGTCTTCTTTGGTAACTCTGTGCTGGCTACTTTGTTTTTATTAATACTCTTTACCTGTACTGATACACTTTGACTTGTTTGATCTATGTTTATCCTTTTTACCATTACTTACTGTAGTAAATAACCAAAATTCATCCAAGGATATTTTTACAACATGTCCAACATATATTCCCACCATTGTGCTTCTGGTATTCTAGTTCTTTGAAGCTTTCTCAGGGTGTCATCAATTTCTGTGTATTTGAAAAAGGTAGGCTGAACTAGAAATAAGTGCTTTACCTCATCTTCGACATAGAACAAGTTTTCTAGATTGTCATAAAGAACTCTGCCTGTAGGCAATGCTTTTGCTGCTAATGAACTTGTTGATGGACCTGCCTGGTTGTCTGCGTACTGATTCAATTTCTCCACATAGTCTTCATGACTCGTTAATTTATCAGGAATAATTAAAGGACTTGGAAACCCTTTACTCTATAAAATATCAAATCTTTTCATTAAAGTATTGATTTCTTCCTGCATATCATGGCACCTTCTTTCTAAACTTTGCATCAGAGTTCTTTTAGTAAAAACATTTTTTACCCCCAAATTTGTCCCTATTCTATCATGAATGCCTAGCTCTTCAAGAAGATATTTATTCTTGGTATTTAAAAACTGTATGAGCTCGCTGGCTTCTTCAGGCATATTTCCTAATTCTTCCCTTGCATTTTGAACTTCTTCTAGAGCCAGTTTAACTAAATCATTTTTCTCATAAATTACTTGGATTGATGGCCAAACATATTTTATTGATTGAGTGATGTTGGCCCAAAGAATTCCCTTGACTTCTTTCAAAGGTTTCCCAAATGTGAGATCATTTTCTAATGTTTTCACCAAATTTTCTAACTTGTTGATCTCTCTTTTCTTTTCTGCAACATTTATCTTTGAGAGGTCATATTTTTGCTCCAAGGTAGTAAATTGTTCCTTTACTTGTTAGAGTTTTGTAACTTGGAGTTTCAATTCTTCCATTGATTTTATTAGTTCCTCTGTGCTCAAATTGGTAGTGTTGCCCTGTACTAGTCCTGATGACTGCCCTGTTGTTGTTGTACCTGTGATCACTTCTGTTGTGACTGCTGGGATGTTTGGTGCTAGTACTGTCCCAAGTGTAGAAGGGACTGCTGTTGAGACTACTGGTATTACATCGGGAGGCTGAGAGGTCGACTCTCCCTGCTTATCCTTCAATGCTTTTTCAAGTTCTTGCTCAGTCTCATCCAGTCATTCATTGAGTTTTAAGAGAAAATCCATCAGCTCTTCTTCAGATTTTTTCTTTATGACCTAAGCAGTCTGTGGATGTCTTGAAAGTGGTAGCTTTAGTTGTTTCCTTAGGGCAGCAATATCGTCATCTTTATTTTTTATTAAAGATTATGTAGCCTTAACATCTTTGGGATCATGACCTAAACCAATAATTATTTCTTCTAAAGACTTTATTTTGTTATCTTTGGCCTGGGAGGAAGCTTTTTCTAGATGTAGTTGGGTAGTTGTATTATCCAAGGAATTTTGCAACCTTTGGGCCATCATTGCCTTACCAGTCAAGGTTGAATAAATCATTTCTCCAGTCTATTTATGCAATTCAATCTGATACAAAGGATGAATATCCTTTACCATGACTTCAAAATTGGTTCTAAGGTATTCTGCTGTTGTTTGAGGTTGTTGCACTTTAGGCTTGAAATGACTCATTATCATTTTACCTTCATTGATGTCATAGGCTGACATTAATCTCTGTTGATTTATGGGGGCCATTTTCAAATATTGATTATAAACTTGAAGTCTCAATGGATCATTTCTGGCTTTTATGTCTATAAATGTCTTCTTGATATCCCTAGCATCCTTCACTGGTGGTCTAAAGGATGATACCTCTGCACTTTGTTTTCTTTCTAGCTCCTTTTCCTGTGAGTTGGTAGATGTCCCACTGACTGGGAATGTTTGCTGGTTGTCTACTCCTTCTTTCCTCTGACTATCAGTGATCTCTTCAACAATTTCTTCTTCTGAAATGGGATTTAATATTTTCCTTTTGGTACCAAGCTGTTATGAATATCTACTGGTCGGGGTAGCTATTTCATTGTCTCTCTTTTTACTTCTTTCCTCATTCAGGGGAGTTTGCAATATTGGAGGTTATGCCACATTGACCTAAGTGGGAGAATTATGCATTTGGGCCTGCTCCTTGGAAGTTTCAGGCTGCTCCGACATTGTGAATTTCTCTGTGGCCTGTGTACTGGTCTCTTTTTCCATACCTTTGGATGTTGTTGTGGCTGGTGTGCTGGTTTCCTGTGAATGTTGTTGAGAGGTTCCAGCAAAGGAGGAACCAATCCTTGATCTTTGTACCTGCCCAAAATAATCCATGTCAAATATTTTCTCAAGATCTCTCATAACATTCTCAACATCAACCTGTTCACTATCATTTTCTACTAGGGTCCCTTCCATCCATTCATCCATGTTTACAAATTGTTCAATCTCTGGTATCCTATCGTGAATGTATGGTAACAATCTGTTCTTCATTCTTCTATCATATATAAAGTTGTTAGGGTCATATGGTACCCACCGAAAACTCTTTTGCAACTTAAGATAATCTTCCAGAATTCTTTCTACTTCTTTCAATGCATCCCTACTGTTACATACAAAAGGGCCTAACTGACTCTTGATTCTAAGCTGAGATTTTTTCTTTGCATTATAAAAATGGACCAAGTCTAAATTTATCATTTGCTTGAAATATTCCAAGGCAAAGAGCCTCATTGGAACATACTTTGGTAGCTTAAAAGGGTAGAGCTCACACCCATATATCCTGATTTCTGTATGGTTCTTGTATAGGTACCAATCACCTATCCTATATTGCTTGGAGAGCTGGAGGATTTTCTTCATGTCACTATTAATCCTAGGAGGGGAAAATATTGTTAATAAGGTGGTTGCTAGGTGAAAAAATAGGTCAATGAATTCATTGTATGAGTAAGGGGACTCAAAGGAACTATGGAAGTCTGCAGACCAGAAGATGACAGACCTTGGATTTCCTCTAGTGTCAAGTTTCATGACAGGGAAGGGGAAGTTCTCTGACTGATAATAGAGCATAAGATGGTATATAAAAGTGGAGTATTTGAAAAATCTTTCATTTTCCAGTCTCATGAACTGGTCATGAATCTTGTCAGCAATGTAAGAGGCAAAGTCATATTTGACAACAGGGGGCTGTCCAGGAGTAAAAATTGACAACAACACTAGGGTTATCTCATCAACATACTCACTAGTGTTGAATCCCATTATTAATGATATCATATCCACTATAAGTCTGCCCATATTTGTGAAAAAGGTATGTCCATAAGGAGGGGGGCCTTTGGGTTGATGTTTTTGTAGCATGAAAGTTTGACACAGACGATTTAGTTCTTCTTGGGATAATTTTGTAGATTTTTCAAGTAAATCTCCCACGAAAAGGGGAGTCAGGGCTTGACCGGGATGAAATTGTAACATTCCATTGATGGATTGAGCAGTTATTGGAAAAAGAGTGGTTTGACTTGGGGACATAACTGCTCATTGATTAGGGTCATAATTGGCATGGCAGTGATAAATTATTTCAGGAAAGACATGAACTGAGGGTATAAAATACATAGGAAGATTGGATTCCCACAGTCCAAAAATATCTGAGCCATTCGGGTAATTATCTCTGCATTGGAAAAAGATTTTCAGGGGATTTTCACTAAAGGTGAGGTCTTTTATCTGGAAGTCCCTATCTGCTAGAGGAAGATAGTATAAATCTTTGTGGGGAGCATTTAGGGGTGTAACAGTCAAAGCGACAGGGGTTTCCATTTTTTGTTCTTGTGGATTCAGAAAGGAATTTGAGTTTTCAGTGGAAAATGGGCAAATTTACAGTTCTGGGAACTTATGTGGTAAAAGATTGAATTATACTGTATTTTAATCGTTTTTCTTTGGAATTAAAGTATAAAATCGAGACTTGCAGGGTTTCGGCGGAAATTGGATAAATACCTGTGTTTGGGAAGTGAATAATGTGAAAACAGGTACATGCAATAGCTGACAAGTTCTAGACTGGTTCAGCTGCAAATTTCTTAGCAAGGTGGTGGTTGGAAATATTTGACAGTTGATTTCGACGTTCTTTGCATGGGAACACTGGTCACAGTATAGAATGATGAAAATGATATTTGTTTGTTTTATTAACAAATTCAAGGTTGGTGAGGATCTTTGTCATTTGGGCGGATGACATACGCAGGAAACGATGTTTTGTCGTATGCAGAGGGCGGTAAGCAGTATGATATCGCACCGCTTTTGGGGACGGGCGGTATTTAGCCGGGAGCCAGTGATTCCATAGATTTTGTGATGAGTGGCAGGCACTGTTTACAAAACCGCTCCGCGATCACACGCTATCATTCGGTCATGGATGACCATGCGAAATGCGCGACGGCCGTTGGATGTGGGGTGCTTGATCAGATGGTTATCAGGGAGGCGAGGTGACGAGCGTTTAATGAGGGCGGACCCAATACAATTAAATATTATTTAATTATATCGAGAGCAATGTGATTGGTTGGGAAAGTTATTAATTAACCGTGGGGGTTAATTAATCCTTATTAAATCTAATGTTATATTATGATTATATTTTAACCAAGGGGCAGGATATGTAAAACTTGGGAATTTTATATAGTTATAGTAATACAGGAATGGGTAGATGTTATAGGGGAATTAAATAATATAAGTTAAAAGTTAATATGTCAAAATGAATGAAAAAGCGCTAAGCATAAAAAAATTAGGATTTTGTATTTAACTTAGGCTTAAATGAAAAAGGGTTTTTAATGGGATATTGTGCAATTTTCCTAAGTAAAATAGGATTTTACTTAGGAAAAGACTTATGGAAATAAATGAATGACTTGTGGATGGTTTTAAGTACTTAGGCTTTTAAATTATTGGGCCGAGGGTCCGGTCCCTCCAAAAGTCAGAGAAATGCTCTGAGCCCCTCTAATTTTCAAATGCCTTAGTACTTAGGGGAAATTAGTGAAATTTTTAGGGAAAAATGAGAAGGGGAGTTAATCATTTGACCTTGTTTTGCTTGAAATTCCTCCAGTGTAATATCTGCCTTGCACTTGTGATGAAAGTAAATATTAACACATTTAGAGTCATTATCCATCACATGTAATTCTACAACATCATCTACCTACCCTACCAACTTTAACCTGGCATTTTTTCTTCTTTATTAGGGTGCACTTAGACTGGCAAACCCTTATCACACTTTCTTTTCTTTTACATGTAGAAATATATCTGAGTCTAACCTTATTACATCCAAGGGCTCATATTAATTTATTGAGCTCCTTTTATTTACTCTACCTATCTACTTATCTGCTAAGATTAAACAATTTGGTCAGATTTTATTCTCCATCTCTAAAACATAAAATTCAAACAAGAAATGCCAAGCTTAAACTGTTTGAATGTTCACCAATTGTTGCATAAGATACAAGTTGCACACAATTTTGTTTATTACATAAGAGAAAAAAGCAATGGAATTTAGACTTGCACACTTTCCTTGGCCTTTCATTTGGTGGGGTTCATTTTTTCACTTTTTGGCCATTTTATTCTTTTCACCCTTTGATTTTTCTTTTAGGGTATACCCTCTTTACATTTTTTTAATTTTTTTATTTTTTGACAATATGGAAAACCTTTGCAACAAGGAAAGGTATGAACATATTACATAGCACATCAAGTCAATCATGATATATGACACCTATTGGTATAGGAGCATAACACAACCTTCAATGAGACCCTCATATCCCGAAGTAAATACAGTGTGGGATCCATCCCAAGTTCAACAGAATTTGCAGCCAAATGTGCAAGTACCTTACTATCAACCTAGACAACCAATTGGTTATAATCAAACCCAACAACCTGTCCAGCCTACAATTCAAATACCTGCATCTGGTCCTGTTTAGCAGCCTGGTCCGAGTACACCTAGAACTCCGCCACAAACTGCTGCTCCAACTCCTGTTCAAGCTACCACACCTATTCCTAGAGTATCTGCAGCTCCTGTTTCTACTACCCCTCAAATATCGGTTCAGATTCCTCAAGTTTCTACTCCGTAGCTTGGACCTACAATTTAGACTACTGTTCAGATGCCTACAGGACAACCTGGTACAAGTACTATTATAACAAGCCAACCTCAGTTTATCTATCAACCATATCAAGGGAAATATCAATATGGACCTGTTCCACAAAATCTAGTATACCAGCAATAGTCGTATCCTGGGTATACATATCAAACACCTTTTCAACCCCAGTATGGTCTGGTTAATCCTAGTTATACAAGGGGGCATTCCGATTCCAAATGCATAGGCTATTCCAGGGTATCCTGGATATCCTCCTCCTAGAACTAGTATAGTTCCACAATGTTATCAACTTAATCAACAAGACCCTAACCATCGATTTCCATTCATAGCAACTTTGGATTTACCTGATTTATCGCGCCTTACGAATGATCCAATCTATTATCTTCTGTGTTGGCCGCCAATGCCAAATAAGTTTCCCAGTGATATCCAAAAGTTTGAAGGAAAATCAGGAGAGGATCCTTCTAACCATTTCATGACTTACCACCTCTGGTGTGCATCCAACTCTTTGATCGACGATTCTATTCAATTAAGACCTTTTCGGAGAACGCTAATAGTTTTAGCATTCAAATGGTACATTGAATTACCATGTTGCTCATTTAACAATTTGAATGCCTTAGTAACCGCCTTCTTAACTCATTTTCAGTTGCCAGTCAGATATGACAATGGCATGAAATTGCTAACTTCACTAAAATAATCTATGTCTACGTACATATCAGATCACATACATGAATGGAGATGTACAAGATGCTTCTTGAAAGTTTTTATTCCGGATCAAATTTTGGAAGAATGGTTTATAAAATCATTACTACCAAAAATCATTGAAGATGTAGCGAAAGGAGGAGTTGTTACAGAAGAACAAGTCATTTCTCAAGCTTAGTACCTTGACCTAGTATATACACAGTCAGGTACTTTGTACAAGAAAATTCCAGATTTGCTGCGTCCTAGTCAGATAATAGCAACTCCCTAAGGCTCTCATGCCGCTGATGGTGTAATCGGTTCAGTTAGTACTACCAAGAGTAAGAAGAAATCTTCCAATATTACTTCTCTTATAATAAGTTTACCTGATTCATCAAAAGGAGATTCTTCCCTCGAAACTTCTGCTGACATTAAAATTGTAGATTCGTCTACAACTAAGTATAAATCTAGCAATAAGAAGAAAGGGAAGAATAAAAGTAAACAGATTTCATCTCCCAAAGAAAAAACTAAGAAAAATGAGTCTTCTAATGATAAAATTAAACCTTGTTATCCTTGTCTTATCTGTGACAAGGATAATTTCACTAAGGAATGTTTGCATAGATCTGAGGTATCTAATTTTGTCAAAGGTTCACCCATGCCCATTGTCTTGAAGGATAATTTTCCTATTCAAGATAGAAAAATTATTGGATCTTCTTCTAATACATCAGTAGATATTTTGATGATGTCTCTAAATGGTTGCGACTTGATCGCAAGACTATAGAAGTAAAAATCCTATTACTGGTAAAGAAGTAGAAAATTGTAATTCAGTCACAGCTAAATATCCTCCAGTTTCTGATCCTCTTCATATAGAGAAACCTAATCCTGATTTAGTAATTAAAACACCTGCTAAAGGTGTACTTCGAAAATCATCTTTCAATCCACATGCGAGAGCTGCTCAGAACTACAACATTATTGAGGATTTAGCAATATCTCATTCAACAATGTTGGCCTTGAAAGTGCTGCAATTACGTCCGGCACAAAGGAAATTACTCTTATCATCTATTTGAGCTATAGATCTTCAGGATTCAAACCTCATGGTCTTCGATTTAGAAAATTTTATACCGTGCCTCCCTCATCAAATGGCTTTTCAAATTCCAATACTAGTCAAAAACAGGCGTTGCTTTCATACTGTAATTGACGAAAGAGCATCTACGTGTATTATGTCATTAAAATGTTGGAAATCACTTGGTTCTCCAACACTTAACCAATCTCTGACAATTATCAAAGCTTTTGACGGAAGATGATTCCATCCATATGGAATTTTGCAGGATCTACCTATAGAGGTTGAAGGAAAAATTGTTAATTTAGATGTGGAAGTCGTTGATGCCCCTCTAGGTTACAACCTTCTTCTAGGTCGAAGTTGGTCATATGCTATGACTGTTGTCGTGTCACCCGTCTTTCAATTAATCATGTTTCCTCATCAAGGAAAAATTGTGAAAATTGATCAACTCTCATATTATTCGTCTGACCCAACTTCTACGGATAGATTTCAACATGTTGGAAAATCGACTATCCCTTATGAGGATGTTGGAGTAGGTTTAATTAAATATTTCGCCTTAATGGGAACTTTTTATTTGCCTCCACCTACGTACCACGTACTATTTATAATATCAATATGATTACATCAAGCACTATTACATTTGATGACCCTTGGATAGTGCCTTTAGAGTCAGAACTAGATTCTTTCAATGGCAAGATGCCTTTGAGTCCTTTTGAGATAGCATATCAAGCAGTACAGTCATTTTCCAATCCTTCATCAACTAATGTTGATCCAATGAATGTGATCACTGAGAAATCATTTTCATCATCAAGCTCAGCTATAACATCAATTTTTTATCCTTTTCAACAAGTGCTTCATACTGATGAAAGCATTCATGAATTCATGTCCATAGATGAATTACCATGGGATGATATTCATCATAGTTCATCATTTTTACCTGAGCTTGATAGATTTGAAAATAATTTTTCATCTATTTTTACAGTTGACTATGTCAAAGAACCCCAGAGTCCAATATTGATTACAAATTCGGATTCTGAAATCAATTTGGGAAATATTTCTTTGACAGTTCCCATAGACATATCAGTTAAACCAAGAGTTATTGAAAACATTCATATAGGTGCTTCTTGTACGTTAGATGAAATTACTACATATAAAGACCTATTTCAAGAATTTTGTGACATATTTTCTTGGTCTTATGAAGAAATGCCAGGAATTGATCCCAACATTGTCATTCATGAAATAAAAACTTACCCAGATGCTAAACCTATCAGGCAAAGATTACGTCTGATACATCCACAAAAAATTGTTGTTATTAAAGCCGAAATTGAGAAATTACTAAAAGCGGGTTTTATTTATCTGATTCCTTTAACGAATTGGGTATCTAATATCATTCATGTTACTAAAAAACAAGGAAATATACGAGTATGTGTCAATTATAGGGATATTAACAAAGCTTGTCCAAAAGACAATTATCCGACTCCCTATATCGACCAAATCATTGATGATTGTGCCGAAAATGAAATGTACTCATTTATGGATGGATTTTCCAGGTACAATCAAATAAACATACTCCATACTAATCAACCAAAAACAACATTCATTTGTCCTTGGGGAACTTTTTCTTATTGTAAACTACCCTTCAGATTAAAGAATGTTGGTGCAACTTTTCAAAGGGCAATGTATTACGCTTTTCATGAAATTAAACACATTGTGCAGCCTTATCTTGATGATTTACCTACTCATTCATTGCACAGGGAAGATCATCCTACACATTTAAGAGAATTTTTTATGAGATGTAGAAATTATAAGATTCGGTTGAATCCCCACAAATGTGTTTTTTGTGTGCAATCTGGTAGCTTGTTGGGATTTGTTTTTTTCCAAAGTAGGCATTCGTGTTGACCCTTCAAAGGTTGAGGTTATTGTCAATTTACCTCCTCCTTCCACACTTCTCCAACTCCAAATTTTGCAAGGGAAAGAAAACTTTCTGCGTATATTTATACAGAACCATGTTGAGTTAACAAAAGGTTTTACCAGGTTGTTGAAACAGAATGTTCCTTTAATTTGGGATGAGATTGCAGATCGATATTTTGATGCTTTGAAACACATTTTGACCCATGCACCATTATTGCATCCACCAAATTACAGCCAGGATTACTTTTTATACCTAGCAACCTCTGTTTCCACCATTGGAATGATATTAGTTCAAGAGGATGAATTCCACAATGAGCATGTGATTTACTATCTCAGTCGGAATCTCAATCCGACAAAAATTAAATATTCGCATGTGGAGAAATTGGCCATGGCAGCAGTTCAAGTTGTCCAAAGATTTCATCATTACATTTTGTTACGAAAAACAACTGTGATCTCTAATTGTAACCCGATGATGTACATTTTTACTAAACAATTACTCGGGGCAAATACTCTAAATGGATTGTTATCCTTTAGGAGTTTGATTTATAATTTGAAAAATCCAAATCAAAGAAATCATTGGTGTTCGCCGAACTTATGTGTGACTTCCCAAATACTGAGACGGAAATTGTGCTAGAACATCCAATTTCTGATGAATCTCTGTTTCTTATCAGTACGTTAGATCCATGGTATGGATATATCATCATTTATCTCCAAACCTAAACCTTTTAGCTTGAACTCTCACATTCAAATCGATGAAAGATCCATTACCAATATCAGTAATACAATATTGTTTGAGACACCCTTTATCGTCGTGGGGCGGATTCTATATTTCGACGATGTTTAACTCATGAAGAGGCTGAAATTTTTTTGAATGACTGCCACTCTGGAGCATCTGGTGGTCATATTTTTGGGTATGCCACAGCCCAAAAGATATTGTGTGTTGGTTATTTTTTTCCATCATTATTCAAAGATTGCATTCTTGCGGTTCGAAAATGCCACAACTATCAAATATTTGATTGAAAGATGCATGGACCACCAGCTCCTCTTAACACCATAATTGTTGTTAGTCCTTTTCAAAATGGGGCATTGATTTCAATACATGTAACCCTCACTCGGCCAAGGGGCATGAGTATATTATTCTCGCGGTAGACTATTTTACCAAATGGGCTAAGGTGATGCCTACATTTGCGGCAGATGGAAAAACTGCAACCACATTTGTATTCGATAATGTAATTGTTCATTTCAGTGTTTATTACTGACCATGGGAGTCATTTTTGAAACATTATGATGACCAAAATTTCCAACGAACTCGGCCTGCACCATGATAACTCTACTCCATATTACCCGCAAGCTAATGATTAGGTTGAAGCCGTTGATAAAGTTTTAACCACCATGATTAAAAGGATAATCGAAATTCATAAATCAAATTGGCATACTATGCTTTTTTCAGCACTTTGGGCATATCAAACCTCAGCAAAAACTACAACATGGTTCACTCTTTTTCAACTAGTTTATGGTTTAGAAGTTTTGTTACCTATTGAATGCGAAATACCGTCACTCCAATTAGACATAGAGTTATTACCAGCTACCTCTGAAGAGGAAAAACACTTTTTGTACTAAGCACAATTAGATGAGACTTGGCCCACCACTGCATTAGCAGTTGAATCTCATAAAAAAAACGTTAAAGCTCAGTATGACCAAAGTGTTACACCTCGTGTTTTTTCCGAAGGTGACCTAGTCTTGGTATATGATCAAGCTAACGATAAGCTAGGAGCTGGGAAATTCGAACCAGTGTGGCATGGTACTTATATTGTCAAGCAATTTCTTTCCAAAGGGGCTTATGAATTAACTGATTATGATGGGGTCTCTTTAGATAAACCCAGAAATGGACTTTATCTGAAGAGATATTATTCTTGATTCTTGTGTGAAGATCTCACTTGTACATTAGTTATTTTTCTAGTTAGATACGTTAGATTAGATGAGTGTGTCTAGTTTAAGTTTTCTTTTACTACTATCACTGCTTATCTTAATTACTCTTGATATTGCAGATGTCGACATCCCTTCAAACATACATTGGTTTTGCTGATGGTGCTTGTCGTAGTACAAGGAATATTTCTTCCGTAGTGTGGGTTATTTATTCACCCATTGATGAGTTAGTTTATATGCATTGGGTAAGCCTTGGTCAAACAACGAATAATGTTGCAGAATATAGTGCAGTGATTGAGTTATTATTTGGTGCCATTTCATTTGGCATTCGACGTTTGATCATTAGGCTAGGTTCAGAGCTCATTGTATTACATTTAAACAGAGTATACGCAATTAAAAATCTAGTGTTATTGAGATTATTTCTGAAGGTTCGTCTCTTGGAAAGGCAATTTGATTACATCGAATATCAACACATTCCAAGAAATTTAAATACATTAGTTGATGCATTAGCTAATAGTTTTATAAATAGACATTTTCAACATTAAAATAGTAAACCAAAACAACATTCGATATATGTTGAACAAGATAGCCAGAGAAAGTAGTAATATCATAGATAGGAGTTTTTGTTTTCAAAAATATTACATCATCTGAAATCATAGGTTTAAAACACCTTATGATATAAAAGATAGTGATACAAAAAACAAAATACAATAGTCCACGATGATAATCCACTATCCGTGGTGATGATCATGGTAATAAACTATCACCCGCGCCACCCTGCGTAGGAATCTCCTAAATTGGCCAGGAACACCAGTAACATGTCTCTGGAGATGAAGAGGAATATCATCTGTCGATGTCTATGGGATATCTATAGTCAACCTCTCTAAGTTGTGCTCCAAGTCAGTAAGGATTTCTGCTACCTGATTTGGTGGTTGTGCAACAAGCTCTGTTGGCTTCCTTTCAAAGCGGCAGAGAGTGGCTGGCCTTCATGGACCAACATCTACATTTAAAATTTTGTTATCAGTATTGGAAAATCAAAAAACAAAATATAAATTAGAGTTAAAACACATTAAAATGATTCATTTACCTGATTCATCCCATTGTGCTCCTGGAGGTAAGGACATCTCAGGATCACCTCAGAAATATATGCATGCATATAGGAAATCCTCAATAGCAAATATTTGGTTCTGAAGCCAATGAAATTTATGTTGGAGTGAATCGAACTACCACACAACCATCGCCACCATGGCGGGAAATTAGTGCAACCTAGCGTACCATACAAGGCTATCTAGGTTCGCTAGGATCAATAAAGATCAGCTGAGGGGCGAGAGATGGAATCGTCTCCAAAGAAAAAGAAACTAAGATGGCACCATACCCAAATTTTTTCAACTTTGATTTCTTTGCTCTGGTCAATTGGCCTTTCATATTGGCCAATACCCCTTCACACCAATTAAAAATGGTACCTCTATAACAGTCGACTACTGTCTGCATCTGAGATTTAGTAGCCACATGTGGAGCTGCACTCCCACACAACCTGGTCACGGTAAACGCAATGAATTTAAGATCAAGACATAGGATAGTATTTATATCTATACGGTTATCTTTTGGATCAGCTTCTTCACTGTAGAACTCTTGTTTATAGCTAGCAATAGACAGGTCACCTTGCCTAGCTCCGAACAAAGAAATATGTTCACCTCTTTTGGATAAGCTAGTGAGAAAGTAAATTTCTTCAAGCTCAAGTTCTAGCTTGTGATCACCGATGATAAAATATTGTTCTTGAATGTCCCATTTTTTCACCCGCTAGGTCATTAGCTCCACTTGTGCCCTCATGCCCTGAATTGCCCTGAATTTGTACAATCCACAATTTTTCAACAAATGCATTATGGCCGGATTATTCATAGCCGCATCGTCTACCTCTTCATGTTCACATTCCCTCCACTCCAACATTGTGGAATAATCTGCAAATGGACGCATTTGAAGGTTATAAGCTTTTAGAGTGAGAATTTTTAACCATTTTGAGAGAATTTAACAAATTTCTTTTTCTCACAGTGCCTCCACAGTTTTTATATAGAAACAGTGCCGACCCTTGCACACGCTCTTCATAAAAACTGTGGTATCTCGATAATTTTCCTTTAGGAAAATAATCGAGGTCTGCAGGTAACCAATACATAACCTACAGACCCCCAAGCGCAGAATTTTGAAAAAATTTTCCCCTCAAAAAATGATTTCAAAACTTAAAAACAGAATTTAAATGGATGAAAATGAAGAGAAGAGTGTTGTGGATTACCTAGATTCGACGATTTTCGATTTGAGTGGTCGGTTCCCCCGTTATCACCTCCGAAAATGTTTCTGCCAATAGCTCTCAACTTTCAACTCTAAATAAAAAAGGTGAAAATGACTTTTTTGAACTACTTTTTATAAGATTTTTTTAATGAATAAATATTATTTTATTTGTTTTCCACTTTAAAAAGTTTTTACTTATTGGAAATAGATATGTTTAATTTTTTGAGTTTATGTGCAGAAAACAAGTTTTTCGGGTGAAAAGAATTATTTTGATGATGAGTACACTTTTATCACTTTCTCGGGCTCTTGAAAATTACGAAAAAGTGAAACGATGGAGTTCTCTTTTAAGCCCTTTTTAGACTCTCTAAACATGAAAAAATTACCGAGTACTTGACTATTAAAACTCGTTAAAGGAAATGAACAATCGTCCTTTCAGTATAAGTTTACCCCTTTTCCAGACTGAAATGGATTATTTACGAAAAGGTATATGTTCACTAATCATGGTCAATAGAGTTCTCTCCTGCATTATTTTATCCTTTTTCAAGCTTGAAAGACTAAATTTACGAAAAATAACACCCACAAATTTTTCTTAAGTTTTTCTTCTGACTCCCTAAAACTGAAAAACACCAAGTTTCACCTATACTGGACTCATTAGAACTTAACAGTAAAGGACCTGTCAATTAAAAAAAGGAACGAACCACTCCTTCTTAGGGTTCGATTTTAATACTAAGTTGGACTCATCCGAAGGATGAGCTTATACAACAAGCAAATGTTATCCTCCTCAAGCTTGTCAAAAATAAAGAGGTACTTGCCGGAAATGGTGGGGGAAAAAGAGAGAAAATGAATCCAGTTGTCACACTTTGATCCAAAAAGCAGTATACCACTCTTGAACACGACACTTTTGTTACACTCATACCTGGGTTGGGAAAATCCTTTCGCCAAAAGTTAATCAAACCACATTGAAAGTCTTCAACTGGTTTCTAGGTATTAGCTTTAGGTTAATTATCACAAAACCATCTACAGTGTCGTTATGTGTTCAAGAGACAGTTCAAATAAATCGTTCATTGTAAACATTTGTCTTCATTCGCATTGACCATCCCTGAGTTAGTCCTTACTAAAAATTCTTCAAAACTTGATCTAATGATTTCGTGTCGTGGGATTTCCTATGATGGGTCACTTTCTATCGACAGCTCATCATCTAGAAAGTTGATCTAGAATCCTATTAGTACCTTGGGATCTGCATGCCTTAATGGCAGGTTCCTCACCTTCAATGATAGGTTGCATCATTAACCTTCGATCGAATGATTCTGTGAAGTGTTTGAATTCAAATCATTCATTCACACTTCATGGATTGTACTGAGTACTTTGAGAGCCATTGCCATTATTGGTGGTTTTTCTCACACTTGTTAACAGTTCACATCATTGACTGGTAATCAAGTGGTTTCTACCATGTTCGACTTCGACACAATCAATCGCATGGATAGAATCGTACTAGTTTGGGAAGCAGAAATCAAGACCCTGGATCTAGTTTCTACCATCCATGCTGCAAGGAGTTTTATTATTCATGATACAGTAGACTACTTATGACAGTTAGTAGCGTCCATGATGGGTCTACTATTGATGTAATTCTAAATCATTTCTATATCATAACATGTGGTTAGTTTTGATTTGAGTCAATGATATACATATATATGTTTGCAATGAATGTTTTTACAGGTTTCAACCGGTACACCTGCAATCCAATCCTTAGAATGATAAAGCACTTCACCCCTCATAACTACTTCAGACTTCGCACTTTAGGGGGTAATCTGTTACACTAAAATTTGTCACCATGACATTTAGCTATCTATATGGGTTCATCATTGCCTATATTATGCTCCCTTAGAGGTCCAAAACCGTAAAGTTCCTGAGCCAAGTCTTGGAATTGAAGAAAATCTCATTAAAACCCTTAAAAGCCTAACTCCGCACTGTTCCTAATCATTGCCTGCGGTACTACAGTTTCTTGCTCTATAACCTGCGACACATCCCGCACGTGCTGCTTATTAAAACTACAGACCCCCGTAAAAGGTAAAATGAAGAAAAAGTAAGTTCTAGAAGCCTAGTTGGTCAAATATTCTCTCGGCTAGAGACTTTTAGAAGTGTAATGTGGTCGAGCTTCAATCCCTCCATTCATGAGCCTATATCCCTTCATTAAAGGAGTCTATCCCTTGGTATTTGGAGCTTAATCCCTTCATGAAAGGAATTTATCCTTTCTTATTAGAACTAAAACTACCTCCCTTCTGTTATAAATTGAGATCATGTTTCAGTATTAAGGGTAGTTAGAACTTGGTTTTTTTGAGGTTAATTGCTGAAGAAATCATACTCTCTTTACTTGGCATCATTGGCATGAGAACGATCACATACTCATTTCAATATATTGATGCTAGTTTAGAGAGGTGAAGTCTTATCAAACCGATGGAAAACAGTTGTTCAGGACCCCGGAAGAACCTGTATGACATCAAGGCAACAAGGTTGTAAGGTTACTTCTTATCATACAAGTTAATACAAATGCATTTTATTTTCTCATTAAGTTATTCATCTGTCTATTTGAGTAATTTAATTCTTGGATTCCTTGATCACTGAGGTATATTAGTGTTTCTGAATTATTATATCTTGCAGGTGCTTTTAATCCTTTTTCCTGTCTTTGAGTGCAGGTCTTACACGCTGAATTGAACTCTTTTGGAGTGACTGGATTGAATATTACATCAAGTGTTGGACTTCAGGTAGGAGCATCTCCTCTTACTTAGTTCATTAATGATTCTAAATCATAATGGTCTAGAGAACATGGTTTACATTTGGTTGTTTGTTTCTAGATATCGTTAGGATACTAGGGAGATATTTCTTGTCCACAAGAAGGATTTTATCCGCATAACACTTATATGAATTATCAGTGAAGCATTCGCCTCATAGACTGAATCCCAGAGTAAGGGAGAAAGTAAAGAAGGAAATAGACAAGATGTTAGCAACTAGTCTCATTTTTCCAAAAAGTAAGGCTAAATGGATCAATCCCATTGTAATTCAGGATAAGAAAGAATCAAATGACATTCAGGTCTATGTGGATTATTATAGCATTAATAATGATTATGTACATGATCCATTTCCTACTCCTTTCATTGATGAAGTATTGGAAATTTTTTTTTGGAAATGGGTCCTACTCATTTATAGAAAGTTTTTCTAGATACCACCATGTACACATTGCAGAAGAGGATAAGCACAAGACCACATTCATGACTGAGTGGGGTTCCTATGCCTATATTGTGATGAAATTCAACCTAAAAGATGCTCCAGTTGTCTTCTCAAGATTTATTATTTTAGCCTTCCAAGAATATATTCATACATATTTAGAGGTTTATATGGATGAATGGACAGTCTACAGCCTATTGAAAAATAATTTCTACTCTCTTGTGGGTAATGTTTGATCGTTATTGACAATTGCAAATTTCTTTAAATTTGAAAAATTGTATCTTTGTTGTCCCCTTTGGTACTCTACTTGGCCACAATGTCTACAGATATGGAGTATGCGTAGACCTGGCCAAAGTCACAGGTATTTTGAATATGTTATCACCCAATAGTGTAAAGAAGTTGTGTTCAACTCTAGGACATACACATTATTGTCATCAGTTTATTCACAACTATGCCTTGATCACTAATCCTCTAGAAAAGTTGTTGAATAAATCAAAAAGATTTGTGTGGCATATGAGGGAATCCTCTCAGTCTCTGATTCTGATGTCTACCCTTCATAAAGTGTAGCCCATGAATATTTGATCTCCTTATTTGAATCTTATTCTTCTGGATATTGTCCTTCAATGAAATTAAGAGAAACTCCTTTTTTAAATGCCTTTCTTGAACTAAGACTAATACCATTTAGATCAAGAGGATATGTTTGGAAGTGTTGTACATTAGCATTGTAACTGGGCTGAGCTACTTCCGTGTGTGGGTTTAGAAATGGTGGTATAGGTAGTTGAGTGGGAGTATATCTTTGAGATGGATGTGGTTGAGGTTGTGGTTGTGGTGCAAGTGGATGGTAGGGATAGCATGGAGTTGGGTATGGAGGATATTGAGGAAAACACTGAGGGTATTGTGGATTTATCCCATAATTTTCTTCCCATCCTTGTTTCCAATATTGGTTTTGGGGTTGAGATGGCCCAGGTTGCCAAGGAAAGAGTGTTCAAATTAATTTGAGATGGATGGGAATAATATTGAAATTGTGAAGTTGGTGGTTGCATCATATCAATTTGACTAGGCCACCATGGTCTTCTTGGAGCTACATAACATATCTTATTTGGTGATTGACTTTCTCTATTTTCCTCTTGGTAAACTTCCTTCAACCTTGGTAATGATGGGAAATATGATTCTGCATGGACAACACAAATATAAACATGTTATTTTTTCTCATATTCCATTCTTAACATTTCTACTTGTTCTCTTATATTGCTAATAATTTTTGTTTTAAATTATCAAGTAGATTTCCAATTTTTGCTTGACTTACTGATCTTGATGTTGATTTACTTACTCTTTCCCTTCCTCTTGATATGCACTTGCATGTTTCATAAATTTCTTCGAATGACAATTGGTATACACATCCTCTACTCATGAGATCAAGGATATCAATCCACTCATCCATAATTGTTCTAAGTAAGAGGGTTTTTAGTGTGTCAAATCCTAAATGATGCATTTTTTCCCTCTTAACATTATACATGAACTTCTCTATTATATCATCAATGCTCTCATCTTCTTCTTGATTCTTTATAAAAAATTCTTCTTTACGATCATGAACTTTATATTTTTCTAGAAATATATTTTGGATATCATTCCATGATCTTATTGAATTAGTACCTAAACTCATGAACCATTTAAGAGCTCTATCCTTCAATGTTGCAGGAAAAAATATCAATTTTTGAGTGTGTGATAAGTAGCCATAATATCTAAAAAGTATTTCAAATTCAAAGAGAAATGTTTCGGGATCCTTTGACCTCATACCATGGAAGTTGGGAAGGAAATATGGACGGATGTTCTTCACATGCACATTGACATTAGTATGTTGAATGGTAAATCCAAGAAGATCTTCTTCATTGTCACCATCTCCATCCATTTCTTCTACCTTATCTACCACCTATTCTTATTCTACCTGCAAAAGTGGATGGTGATTAGGTTCTTATTGCACCACGTGATCAAATGGGGGGGTTGGTGTTGGAGAAGTATTTTTAATTTTTTTTCTTTGAATAAGAATTCGAATGCAATGCAATTTTCTGTTTTGAAATGAAATATGACTAATGAAATTTTTTTGTTTTTTTAGAAAGAAAAGAAATAAATCAACTAGGGAATTAAAAAATGCATACTGTGACACCTCCCCAGAAACGGCGCCAAAAAGTAATAAGCCTTGGTATTGCAACAAGAATGTTGCAAATCCCAAGGCTACCAACAGTAATTATCAATCTGGGGTTCGTACAAACTTAAGAGGTATCGACACTATATGTGCAGCAGAAAATGTGTCCTTATTTTGTTGATATGATGTAATGGAGTGAATTTCATGAAATAAAAGCCTAAAATAATTGTAGAAATGGAAGTGTTTCTTTTAAAACAAATTAATCCTAGGAAATAACAACACTTTGTAATTGAAATCCTAAGAGCATGAATTCAAATAATTCTGCTAATATAATTTGTAAAAATGCATGTCCTAAGTGGTGTTTATTCTTCCTAAATCATGGATTTGGATCCTAGGGGCCATGATTAAAGCCTAAGAGACAAAAACCAAGCTTTGGGAGAAAATCTGGCCGAATTAATACGTGTTACAAGAGTGCTACAGGAAGTTATGTCTTTGCTACACGATGTTCTATTTTGGGCATAACTCAGCAAATGACCAAGTAAATCAAATGGAAATGGGATGGGGATTTTTTATTATTAAGTATGATTTCTTAGGTCTCCGTTCCAAGTGGAATCACTCCCAAAAATCCTTGTTCACACGTGCTAAAAAATAACAGAAAATTACTACTCTAAAATATGGAAATTTAAGAACTAGTGAGCTAGTTAATCTATCGAATGCCTAACCTAATCAAGTGAAAATTTGATGGGGTGAATTTTTTTTTTAAATTTAATATATTATGACCTAATCCAAGTGGAATAAATTCAAATGAATCTTAACAAATGTTTCGTTACAAGGCATTTCCAGAAATCTTATATTTGTGAACTAGTAACCAAATCCAAGTAGCTTAATGATTAAGATGACCTTCAAAAGTTATTATAAGGATGAATAATACTTTTGAACCTGTAAAAAAATTTCAAAATAACTCACTTAAATCATTTAACGCGATCCTACAGAAATAAAATAAACAATACCAAAATATAGAAATATGAAAAACAAAAATAAGAGATGTATGTGAATAAGACGCAAAAAGAACATAAATAAATTATGCAAGAAGGATCTGAGGCTCCTGCGATGGCCAAGCCCAAGGAGGACTCAGATTACTATGGAAGAAACCAAGCCCAAGAAGCTAAAAATGACACCAATCATCATTATTGATTTTGTCCAAGTACATCCTTGCAAGAAAAGAAAGTGGAGCTACTAAACAGCAAGTTTTGCTCCACAATAAGACTAAACAATACATGCCCCTAGAGGCCAATTCGAATTGGTACTTATAAAGAGTGATGAGGAAGAATTCTCCTTGAAAGGAGGAATCTTTCCCCTCCAAAATCCCTCAAACACTGGATCTGGTTTTCAACACTAGGAATCTGCATTAAATAACACTCAACACATTCCTAGATTTTCTCAATCATTGGAGTTCCAAAATTACTCCAGATTTTCTAAATAATTTCATTATATTTTGTTCATGTATTCTCCAATCTTGATCCTCTAGTAGTAGGGATCAAGTCCCTAAAGTATCGACTTATCCAAATCTTCATAATCTGCCCAATATTCTCACAATATTCTTCAAAAATAAATAATATTAGGCATAATTA
Organism: Pinus albicaulis; assembly: GCA_034641835.2. Lineage (NCBI taxonomy): Eukaryota > Viridiplantae > Streptophyta > Pinopsida > Pinales > Pinaceae > Pinus > Pinus albicaulis. The sequence continues at coordinate 1,248,431,868 of CM076578.1, read as the reverse complement.
TGCAATTATCTCTAAATGTTAGGATATTTCGACACATAGGAAATAGTTAAGAATAACTTAGTCTAGTGTAGAGTTAGGTAAAGTGTGTTTCTTTACCATGTACATTTGTAACTTATAATCCAACGGTCACGATTTGTAGTCATCCGACGGTTATCTCTCACCTCGGTATTAACAACACTTGATTTGTGGCTTAACACCCAATTGGTCCATGATCTCTATTTAAAGAGCATGGAGGGTCATTTTTTCGGTAACCGTTTATGAGAGAAACATATGTAACTTTTCTTTTATATTAGTAAATTTCCCGAAGTGGCCGTGTTGGCTCAACGCATGGACTGTTTCCCTCTTTGAGGGTTTTAACCACATGGTTATACTGGTGTATTGATTTGTGATCTGTTTGTGAGCAGTGACCTTTGGTTCTTGATCTATGGAACTTACCATGTAAATTCCTACATGGTATCAGAGCTATTTTGAGGGACGCATCTGTTGTTGATCAACATTCGAAGCCGGTTTGACTTCATGCGAATGTCGTTTTGTAGATCTACTATTTCTGAACATTTTTGGGCTTTTAGAACTACTCGGTTGTGTCTCGAGCATTTGTTACAGTGAGGAACGCCTTTCGTTTCATGCGAAAAGGTTTTCGATTGCCCAAGTTATGTCAGTTTAGATTTGGAGGTATAAAGCATATATTTTGCAGTTATATTTGTTAATAGTTCTACTTATTTCGGTTTTTTTTTCTGTATTAAGGTTTTATTTATTTGCAGGATCTATACCTTCTTCTTTGTGTTTGCTCTTTTCTGTGCGCTCCGTGCGATCTCGGCAAATCAGAAACAGGAAAAAGGGATTTTTTTCTACTACGTATGCTCTTTCCCTGCGTCTTTGTGCGATCTCGGGAAATCATAAATAGTAGAAAAGTGATAGTTGCCGGTAAGTCTAACCGAGAATATAACATGCTGCTGTAAGGTTTTGCATTCGTTTTTTGCTTGTTTTTTGTGTTTTTTGTGCAGGAAAAGGCACGCACACCGAAGGCTAATAATAATAATAATCCCCCCTTCCTCCTTTCTAAAATAACATAATCCTTTTACTATCTCACTTGGTGAGGGGTTAGTTTCAAGCTTCTTTTGTAAAAAAAAATTGTTCAAAGGGGCGGAATTTTTTTTAAAAAGCCGCACTTCATCTCGTTCCCACAACTATTCGGCATCTACAACTCAGTTTTTTCAAAAGGCATAACTTCTTCATCCGGAAGCTGTTTTTCGAGCCGTTTTTTTTTAAACGGCCTAATTTTTCAAGATATTTCCATTGGAGCAGTTATTTTCAGCTTTCCTCAGCTTCCTTTAAAAAAAAAAATGGAAAGTGCATGCCCGATTATTCTTAACAGCACCAATTATTTCCAATGGCTACCTCACGTGGTAGATATACTTAGAAGTAAAGGGCTTTATAGAATAGCCACAAGTCAAGAAACTAAACCTTCCGATGATGACAAAGTTCCTAAATTGGAAAATAAACAGGATCAAACACAAGGGTTGATAGGAATGTCCAGTGCTCAATATCTTTGATTTCACATCCTTGACATTGACACCCCTGATAAAGCCCTAGAAAAGCTAAATAATGTTTTTGGCATTCAAAATCAAATCAGGGCCCACCAGCTTGAAAATGAGTTTCTTACTTTGGACCTTAATAATTTCTCCTCTATTGAAGACTTTTTGTCCAAATTCAAGACCCTTAGACTTCTTTTAGAAGGGTGTAAGGTAAAAAAGGAAGACGGTAGCCTCATATATTGCATTCTTGCTAAGCTTGGTCCTGCATACTCTGTATTTGTTTCTGCCTTCCATTCCACTAGAGAAGCCATCATTTCTTCAGGAACCACCTACAAGAATCCCTCTTTTGATGCCTTTTGTGATTCTTTGATAAGAGAACAAGAAAAAAATTTACACCTTGGTCTTATCACTGTTGGAAACGCTTCTAAGAAAGCCTTAGCAGCCCAACAACAACCATATCAAAAGAATCCCAAGAAGTAGTATCCTAAAAAATATGGTTCTAAACCAAACAAGGTCCCTAAGCAATTTCAGCCGCAAACTGAAAAATCAAATCACTAAAATAATAAGGCAAATCAAAACAAAGGGAAGAAGGCAGATAGACATTGCAACTTTTGCAATCGGGATGGCCATATAGAGTCCAAATTTTTTAAGAAGATGGAAGCCTTAGAAGCAGCAATGAAGACGCATAACATCAATTTGGAGAACTCTTCACCTTCATATTCAGGCATGGCACTTTATGCTTGTGGTTGTCAAGCATAAAGATCTAGTTATGCATTAAATGTATCTTATTCTTCTCCTTCTCATGAGTGGCTCATTGATTCTGGAGCTTCTTACCACATGGCTAAAAATAAATCCATTTTTTCTTCTTTAAATGATTGTAACACCAAACATATTTATGTTGGTGATGATAGATCTCTTAGTGTTGTAGGATCTAGAACCATTCATCTAGATAATGGTCAGTTTAATGATGTAGTATGTGTTCCTACCTTGTCATGCAACCTTCTATATGTTTATCAGATAACTCATTCAGGTGAAGGGAAAATAGTAGAATTCTCACCTCATGATGTTGTAATCAATGACCTCAAAGATCCTAAACATATTTTAGCTACTGGCATTGTTGATGATTCCACAAGGCTGTATAAGTTTGACAACTTTGGGTCGACATCATCTCTTCCCTCGGTTTTTGTTGCTCATAATGATGATGTGAGAAAACTTTGGCATGAGCCATTTTTTCACTTAAACTATCGCTCTCTTCAAACTCTATGTGAGGAAAATATGGGGACAGGCCTTCCTATGGTATCTTGCCGAGATGGTGTTTGCTCTGGATGTGTACTCATAAAACATCATCAGGAAATTTTTGACAAATGTGCCTCTTGGCACGCTTCAGTCACTTTACAGCTTGTGCACAGTGATATATGTGGTCCACTTCCTGTTCTTTCTTTCTCTGGTTGCAAGTACTTCTTAACCTTCATTGATGATTTTTCCAGACGCACTTGGGTATATTTCTTAAAACTCAAGAGTGAAGTTTTTAACATGTTCTTGGCCTTTAAGGCCTTTGTTGAGAAACAATCTGGACATCAAATTCTTAAGTTAAGATCAGACAATGGCAGAGAATATGTTAACAACAAATTTATCAACTTATGCACAGAGCATGGCATTCAATTGCAACATATTGTTCCATATACTCCACACAAAAATGGTGTAGCTGAAAGGAAGAATCACACCTTAAAAGAAATGGCTAATTGTATGCTTCAATCTAAAGGACTTGGTCTCAATTTTTGGGAAAAATCCATTAACTTTGAAAATTACATAGTAAATCGCACTCCTACTAAGGCTTTAAAAAATATAACTCCAGAAGAAGCTTGGAGCTCCATAAAACCAGATGTAAATCACTTTCGTGTTTTTGGAAGTGATGCTTGGGCCCATATTCCAGATGCAAAACATAAAGCCTTAGAACCTAAGAGTGAAAAATGTATTTCTGTTGGATATTCTGAACATGTCAAAGGATATATACTTCTTCAACCCAAATCCAAAAATATAATCATTAGAAGAGATGTAAAGTTTGATGAAAATATATCAGCCTGCGAGCCTAGTTTGGTGGGTGTGCCACCTTTGGCTTGCGAGCCTGATTCAGCATTTGTGCCACCTCTTTCTCTCTCTTCTATTTTTAATAACAATCCTTCTAGTTCATATGATGACAACGAGGATGACAATCCTCCTCCAGCTCGTGAAATTTTTTCTTATACTCCACCGCTTCCAAGATGGGTCCGCTCTACTCGGGATGCAACAAGTTCTCTTGTAGGTGACCTTGCCGATCGACGACATACACATTCTCTATTCGAAAGAGCCTCTTCCTTATTGGCTCAAGTTCCAGAAAAAATTGATCCAAAAACCTTTGAAGAAGTCTCCGGTCATCCAAATTTGGATGAAGCTATGAATGAAGAGTATCGTTCCATATTGGTAAACAATACTTGGGATCTTGTTCCTCTTCCAAAAGGAAGAAAACTTGTCAGATGTAGATAGTTTTAAAAAATAAAGTTTGGACCAGATGGAAAAGTGGATAGATATAAAGCTCGTCTTGCCGCTAAAGATTTTTCACAAGTTGAAGGCATTGAATATACTGAAACCTTCTCCCCTGTCACCAAAATGAATTCTATCCGCCTTGTTCTTTCCCTTGCTACCTCCTTTAAATGGGAAGTCCATCAGATGGATGTTAAATATGCCTTCTTACATGGATATTTGCATGAAGAAATCTACATGGAATAACCCCCTGGCTTTATCCAAAAAGACTCTAGCCTTGTTTTTCGCCTTAGGAAGTCTCTCTATGGTCTCAAACAAGCTCCTTGGGCTTGGTATGCCAAAATGGATAGATTTCTCTTAGATAAAGGCTTTTCTAGGTGTCATTCTGACAACACTGACTACACCAAGAAGGTGGGTAATTCCTTCACCATCCTTTTTCTTTATGTTGATGATATTATCCTTACTGGTAGTGATCCAAATCATATAAACCATGTGAAGTCTAGCCTCAAAAAGAAGTTTTAAATGATAGACTTATGAGCACTTGCATTATTTCCTTGGTCTTCAAGTCTTGCAATCCAAGGAAGGCATTACTCTCTCTCAGTCCAAGTATGCATGTGATCTTCTACACCACTTTCACATGGAAGACTGTAAGCTTGCCCCTTCTCCCTTTCAATCTGGATTCAAGCTTTCAGTCAACTATACTACCCCTGAAGTTGATGCTACCTTATACCGTCAACTTGTTGGTAAAATTTTGTATCTAACCCATACCCGTCCTGACCTTTCCTTTGTCATTGGTCTTGTTGCTCGGTTTATGTACCAACCTCATGAAAGTCACTGGAAAGCAGCTAAAATAATACTTCGATAGATTTGAGGTACAGTTCAGTTCGAGATTCATTACAGTGTAGGAGCATCTCCCTTGTTGATTCGTTTCACTGATTCTAATTGGGTTGGTTCAGGACCTATTACTTGGTCTTGTAAGAAACAAAGTGCCATCTCCCTTTCTTCAGCAAAAGCAGAGTATTGTGGTGCAGTTGAAGCCAGCAAGGAAGCCATGTGGCTTTGTCAGATCCTGTTTGAATTTGTTCTTCATCAGCACCATCCAACTACACTTTGTTGTGATAATCAGAGTGCCATTAAGCTATGTAAAGATCCAGTTCAACATCAACGTATGAAACACATTGAACTCCACATACACTTCATCAGAAATATCATTCATGATCGTGTTCTTGAAGTGCAGTATTGTCTGACCAATGATCAAGTAGCTGATATCTTTACGAAGGCTCTCATAGAAGTGAAGTTTACCAAACTTCAATCCATGCTTGGAGTTCAGGAAAATTGTCATTAAGGGGGGATAGGCTCTAATGCCTCCTTCCTTCTCCTATTGTGTCACTTTTGTAAATCCTTCAATCCTATCCCAATTTGTTCTTAAGGGGGGATGTTAGGATATTTCAACACATAGGAAATAGGCTCCTTTTGTGTCACCTTTGTAAATCCTTCAATGCTATCCCAAGTTGTTCTTAAGGGGGGATGTTAGGATATTCCGACACATAGGAAATAGTTAAGAATAAGTTAGTCTAGTGTAGAGTTAGGTAAAGTGTGTTTCTTTACCATGTACATTTGTAACTTATAATCCAACGGTCACGATTTGTAGTGATCCGACGGTTATCTCTCACCTTAGTATTAACAACACTTGATTTGTGGCTTAACACCTGATTGGTCCATGATCTCTATTTAAAGAGCATGGAGGGTCATTTGTTCGGTAACCGTTTATGAGAGAAACATATGTAACTTTTCCTTTATATTAATAAATTCCCTAAAGTGGCCTCGTTGGCTTAGGGCATGGACCGTTTCCCTCTTTGAGGGTTTTAACCATGTGGTTATACTGGTGTACTGATTTGTGATCTGTTTTTGAGTGGTGACATTTGGTTCTTGATCTACGGAACTTACCCTATAAATTCCTACACTAAACATTCCTAAGAACATATTAAAGCTTAAAAAAATATTATTAAGTGTAGAAGGAGAGATTTAATATATATTTTATGTGCCTAAGAAAGGTTAGATGGGCCTTAATTTATGTCTAATTTAGACGCACATCAACTTGAACAAGAAAAATAAAAGAATAAAAGAGAGGGACTAAAGCCTCTGGGTTGGGCCCGAACACAAGAGTTTTACCCCTCCAAACTAACTCAAATGCATGCCAATAGTGAAATTCTCATTAACAAAAAATAAGAGCCACATACATCATATGAAAGATGAAAATAACGATACCAAGCACGATTCTCTCACTAGATACTATTATATTTAAAAAAAAATGAATCCTAATGAGCCTTTAGGTTGTCTTCTTTATACAAAAAGTAGTTGAGAGGAAACTCCCTTGAAAGGAGGAATGCTCCCCTCCAAAATCTTGAAATTGGTGGATCTGGTTCACTTTGAACTTCACATGCACTCGAGTTCCTCATCTGTTAGTGAATTTGAGCTGTCGGTGAGGAAAATTTGATCTCAAGCCAAGTTGGAGAGTTAATGAAGTGGAGAATCCCCCTATATTCTCTCTATATGTCTCCGCTAAGCTCCTGCATAGTAAATATATCAAAATATTCTTCTTTTACATGCATATTAATCACATTACGCCATGCAATATGAAAATAACCCTCTAATATTCTTACTAAGCATATTATGGCTAAAAAAGTGAATTAATGTGAGAAAATGAGAGTTTTAAGGGCTAGAGGATAGCACAATAGACCTCAAAATATACCTATAATTGATGGGACCCATCACCCATTTATATCAAGTGGCTTCTCTATCAGGCTTATAAGCTAGATATAGTAATAGTGTTTGGAATTAATGGTTCATTGAGTTTTTTTCCATATTATTGTAGTTTATGTTAAGGTTTAGCATAGTGGGAAGAAAATTCTTGAAGTAAATAACCAAATCAGAAGAAGATATTACTCTAGGAAATAAAAGAAACTTTGTGGTCTATGGTTGCTATGGGCTATTCATGGATTTTAAAATCTATTAGAATTGAATCTAAGCTCCATTGGAATTCTTGATAATGTCTGTTGACAATGTTGGAGATGTCGTTGGAATGAGATCAGATTTATTTGGGCCCTTTGATGAATTTTCCTATTGAGCTTTGGTTTTTGCATCCATATCCTCATTTGGAAACACTCATGATATTACTTCCATGTACTAGTCATTTCTCATTATTTAAATGGGTATCATTGCTTCCTTAATCACAACTATGTTTGCAACTGACATATTTCAGATCAAGGCCATGAAGGAAATTGAACTTGCATTGAAAAAATAGCTTATTTTCTCCACAATAATTATGACTATTGCCATTATTATTGCCTCATTCTTCACTATCTTCAATCTCGGTTCCTATAAGGTTGTAAAGAACTAGTATGTAATCGTGGGAATTGGTTATTATAACTTGCTATTGGTTTATCTAAAAGGTTATATTTCTTGTTCTCTTTATTTAATAATTGTTTCTGTTGTAAATACAAGGAACTTTTATTCTATGTTTCTATTGGTTTTTGGGAAGGACTTGTTATTTTTTTTTGTCAATGAGTACTACAAAGTAATGCTTACAGTTAAGAGTTAAGCTCAATGCATAATTCCATCCTTTATTTAGAATTTTTCATATAAATTGTTAATGGCCTATATCATATTTGTGTTGTAGCCTTGTCCAAGATGATGTTGATTCATGCACTTTCTTTGGGATACAAATCTATTATTATTCCCATATTTGCTATTACAATGAGCATTATTGTCATTTTTAATATGGTTTTCATATATGGTATTGCAATAGCTGCTTTGGGAATGTTTAGTACAAATGAAACTGAATTGGTCATTGATACATATGGACTCATCGGTGACAATGCTGGTGGAATTGTTGAGATGGTTGGCATGAGTTACAGGATCCGTGAAAGGACATATAACCCTGATGAAACTAGAAACACTACTACTGCCATTAGAAAGGTGTGATCAATGTATTTCTTCTAACTTGATTGCTTGTGAATATATATATATATATATATATATATATATATATATATATATATATATATATATATATATATATATATATATATATATATATATATTCCCAATCTTATATATATATATATTCCCAATCTTATTATGTATGAAGGATATGAAGTTGAAAATCAATGTCAAAATTTTCAAGGCCTTGTTATTGGTTCAACTGCATTTGTATCACTTGCATTTTTTGGAGATTTTGTTAGTCGTGCAAAAATTCGAACTGAGGATGTATTAACACCAAAAGTGTTGACTAGTTTAATTTTTTGGGCAATATTTCCTTATTGGTTCTATGTAATAAGAATGAAAAGTTTTGTGCAATTCTTGTCAGGGTGGTGCATCCCAACATGCCAAGACTCTTGGTCCGAAAGGGTTTGATCCCCACAAGGTTGTTGTCATTGGTGAAACCATTGGAGACCCATTGAAGGATGCCTCTAGACCATCTCTAAACATTTTGATAAATATTATGTCTACCAAGTCACTAGTGTTTGCACTATTTTTGCCTCCCGCGATGGGTTGATATTTAAAAATTAGAATCTAGTTGTAGAAATCCTTCTCAAGTTGTGCTAGTCCACATCATTTTTCTCTTTGAATAGATTAATGAGCTACGAGCCTCATGGTGTTGAAGGGGAGCCCCTAATTTGTTATCTTCTTGAGATTTTGGAGTCTCGCATGTTAATCATCTCCATTGGTTGTCTAGATGCTTGGTACCAAATTTGTTTACTATTGATGGTCAATCTGGTATATATTCAATTAATTTTTTCTCTTGTGGAGATTTTGGAGTGTGGCATGTTTATTATCTAATTTTATAAAAACATAAATTTTAAATTATATTATTTAAAATTTTAAAGAAAAAACATAAATTGTAAATTATATTTCAATTATAATTATAATTGGGTCCCAAGTAATCAATATCTATCCATATGTTTAGGGGAAAGAGATAAAAAGGTAAAATAATTAAAAAATGTTTCAAAATTTTAATGTGAATGTCTTAAAATATGATGATGATGATGACGATGGTGATGATGATGGTGGTGGTGATGATGATGATGATGATGATGATGACGATGACGGTGATGATGATTAACATCCACTGAGACCAATGATGTATATCAGACCTTAAGAAAATAAATTAGTTGAGACTTTTTAAAATATTATTTATATAATAAAATAGAAGGGAGAAGAGAATTCTGAAATCAATATATTTATCCTAGAATAACAAGTCAAGAAGGTTGGAAGTGTAGAATATTTTTTTGAAATGAGAACAGATGTGAGTGAGGGTTGGCCAATCCAAGAGAAAGTGATTTTCATCTTCAATTATCTTAGTGTCACACAACTGGAAAATTATTTCTTCCTAGGGTGTTTTGGGAATAGACCAACGCCTACTTTCATTTTGAAGCTTGTGGGAGTTATTTTTTATCTTTGCAATGCTCATTTTATTCTTAGCACTAGTCAAGAAAAAGAGACGATTCTGCTTAGCGATAGTAGGGTTGATCACCTCCCTATAGTACCTTAACTTCCTTTTCCCCTCAAGCTCCTTAGCATCCCATTATTTTCCTTAAATTTGGAAGTGATAACATTTTTAATATTATCTCTCTTCTCCAAGATGATCTCCTCCTTTACCCCCCAATAGTTGAGCTATGTCTGGGCATCCTTTTGCCAACACCACTTGATCCGAAGGCGGGGGTTTTGGATATATATAGAAGAAATTTTGGGCAACCTCTTGGTTTCCATGTTTTAAATACTGTTCTTATACATCAAATAGCAAAACATAGTTATTATTTCAATGGGGGGAAGGATAGCTTTAGTCAAAAGGATAGGATAGGGAGTATTACTTTTAATCTTGAGGTTGTATGTTATAAATTATTTTTGGATCATCTCAATCTTCCTCCAAGATTCTCTAGATATACTGCAACCCCAAACTTCTCAAAAATATAAAATCACAGGAGTGATAAGAGTATGAAAAAGGAACTATTTTTTTACTCCAAACGTAGAGATCAATCATCATCTTTGTTTTTTTCGAGCTTATAATAAGCTTTCTAGCCAATGATTCATTTCTCAATGTTATAATTCCAATTGAGTTGATGATTAATATCAATACCTAAGTATTTGTATGAAGAAACTTTCTCCAAGAAATTGTTATCATAGGTGAAATTATCATGGTTAATATTTTTGGACTTAATTATTATGACATTAGTATTGTCGGTATTCATAGCCATACCCATCTTAGAGTAGTAATCATGAAGGATATTAAGTTGTTTGTTGAGATCCTCATGGTTTCTCGCCAAAAGAATAATGTTATCAGCATAAAGGACAATATTAAGGACCATACCGACGAGCTTGGTTCGAGAGCATCATGCAACTTCGAGACAAGATTCAAGCTTATCAATGTAAATGAAAAAATGTGTAGGGATAAGGGACACCCTTGCTTAACGTTGATATTGCATTTAATTTCTTTAGATCATATGTTAGTGTTATTAATCTTGGTGACAACATTCTCATAAAGACAAATCACAAACACCCTTAACTCAAGAGGGGCCATTATCTCTACTAGTCTTTTCCATAACTTATCTCAAGGCACCATGTCGAAAGCTTTCCTTAAGTCAATAAAACAACAAAATATATCGACTTTTATTATTGTGGCATTCCTCAACAATGATCCTAAGAGTGAGAAGATGGTCAATAGTTGAGTGATGTCTTCTAAAGCCAACTTTCCCTTTATCCCTTTTGCCATGGTTTTCAAGCCATAGACTAATTTTTTTCCCATAATGAACCGATAAAGTTTTCCGAAGGTTGGCTAATCATATTAGAGAGAATGTTCTTATCCACACTTTTAAAGATAGGAACAATCACACTTTCTTTCCAAGCTTTTAATTATGCATATTTCAATAAATATATAAAATGATATTTTTTTGATTTTTTGTCTTCTTCCAAGATCTTATAAATATTTTTAAAAATCATTAGTTTAAATTATTTATGCAAAATTTTAATTTTAATATACATATTAAAGTTTTTTTTAAATGACATGAAGCGTGGGTATTATATATATATATAACCAACATATTTAATAAAATCTGAAAAGCTTCAATTTCGGAAGCAATTTCAGCTTCTATTTCTTACACAAACACGTGAATGTTAAATGTATTTAGCATGAATTAACGAACGTGCATTCAAAGGGAAGAGATCAAGCTACCAGGTAAGAGGTAGTCACACGTTAGCAATTTAGTTTTATCTTAACCTTTCATGCCTATTGTTATCTGTAAGTGAAATATTCATATTGTAATAAAATATAATAAAAATGTAAGTTTTTTTAATTATGTGGATATTAATTGTATTTATTAAAAAAAAAATCAGAATTTAATTATTAATCAAAAAGTAGATAATAGAGATTTAATATTTAGAATATTTATAGTAGTATACACAAATCAAAGATTGAGATTTGTCTTTAAAGTAATTATGTTAGTTATGTTGTAAAGCATTTTTATTTGAAAACAACTTTCTAAATTTCAGTGTATCATTGTGCAATATTGATTTTGATGTTAGACGATTGAAATAATCGCCTTAGAATTAGATATTATTAATTAGTTACATAAAAAATCGTTTAAAAAAAAGTTTCCTAAATAAATAAATAGACTACTATGAACCCATAGCGACATAAAATTGAAACTGCCCTTCTCTAAGGAACATAGTTCCATCAAGTACAACTGATCTCTATAAGCTCTTTGTTGTAGCAAGAAGAATAAACAAGGGTGGCGATTGGTGTTTGACCATGCAAATTCGAAATTGCCCTCTCTCGGGAACACAAGGTCGTCAAGTACGTAGTCTCTATAAGCTCTCTTTGTTGTAGTGAGGAGAATCAACAAGGGTGGCGGTTGGGTGTTTGGTTAGTGAGATGTATGATAGAAAGGGAGGCAGATTGCCTATCCCACCTGGTTAAGGTGAAAGATAACGCCTAGGAACCTGATCATATGACACATCAAAAGTCTTCAGACATAGAACAGGCCAGGAGGAGAATGTCATGGCTCAGGCAGCCAACGATGCAGAGGAATCTCATGGATCATAAGGCGAATCAGGGAGATCGGATTCCGACAAGGTTTGGTTAGGACCTTACCCTCACAATGCCCTAATATTTGAATAAACCCTGAATCCCGCTGAGGAGAAACCAAATACTCTAGAAGGTCAAAGCAATGAAGACGCAGAAATTGCTAGCAGAAAGCAAGAGGAATTCGAGGTAAGTTGATAGATTTCTTTGAAGGATTAATTCTATTTGCAGATTCTTGTGTTCTTGAATAAGAGACTAATATTCATTGATGATCCAAGTAGATTCTTTGAAGAATTAATTATGTTGGAAGTTTCTTATGTTCTTGAATAAGAGACTAATATTCATTGATGATCCAGGCAGGAGAAACTGAGGAACAAAAATCTATCATCCGAAAAAATATTCAAAGAATATTTACGAAACAGCATCAAGTGCAACCCACATGGTTTCCTCGATTTGGATCCGAGTTGATTTAGTGCTAATTCTTCAGTGCTGGATAATTTAGTTCTTGCAATCATTTTTTAATAACCTCTGGTAAAATATGGCATCTTTTTCCACTGAGGAATATTTGAAAATATAGGTGGAAATGGAAATAAATGACAGGCATCTGTAGTCTAAAATTCAAAATGTTTAATTCACATTCCCCTTTGTACTTAAGGCATGTTCTTCGCTTTTTTCTCTGTAATAAGGGATGAATATTCATGAACATATTGTTAGGTCGAGGTTCGCATCATGTGTTTTTGTTTAGAATCCCTTATAGACATGTATGCGAAGTGTGGGAATTTGGAGGCTGCATGCCAGTTGTTTGAAAAAATTTCTAAACGAGATGTGGTCTCATGGAATGCCATGATATCCAGGTATGCTTAGAATGGCTTGCCAATGAGGCCTTGAGGCTCTTTGATGAAATGCAGCACAACTGTGTGAAGCTAAATCTGATTACCTTCAAAAGCGTGCTTCCTGCGTGTGCGCAATTGTTAGCTCTACAACAGGGTAAGTGGATCAATGAATGTATAGTTCACAGTAGAATGAAGTCGGATGTTATTGTGGAAACTGCCCTTGTAGACATGTATGCTAAGTGTGGGAAATTAGGGATTGCTCGTAAATCGTTTGAAAAATTGCCTAAAAGAAATGTGTTCTCATGGAGTGCCATGATTTCTGGGTATGCTCTGAGGGCCAAGCGGATGATGCATTAGCATTGTTTTAGCAGATGCGGTTGACAAGTGTGATGCTTGACTCTGTGGCGGTGTTGAGCGTTATCCCAGCGTGTGCCCACCTAGCAGCTCTGCAACAAGGTAAGTCTACTCATGGCTACACAATTAGGAATAGATTTGAGTCGTGTGTTACTATGGGAAACACTCTCATAGACATGTATGCAAAGTGTGGAAATCAAGGGATTACTGCTAATTCTTTAACAGAATGGCTAAAAGAGATGTTATCTCTTGGAATGTAATGATTACTTGTTATGGCATGCACAGACATGGGAATTGTGCTATGAAACTCTTTTCTAACATGCATCAGTCCAACGTGGAGCCGATTGATGTCACCTTCCTATGTATTCTTTTCCGCTTGCAGTCATACAGGCTTGGAAAATGAGGGTTGGCAGTGCTTTGATTCCATGAGGAGTGACTATTGCATTATACCGAGGCTACAACATTATGCATTCATAGTTGATCTTGTTGGTCGAGCAGAACAGTTGGAAGAGGCTAAATGCTAATAAAACCTGACGTTGTTGTTTGGGGAGACTTGCCTGGTGCCTATAAAATTCACTGCAATATATAGCTGGCAGAACATGTGGCAGGGCACATTTTTTACTTAGAACCCCAAAATCTCGAATATTATGTACTCCTGTCAAATATCTATGTCGTGGAAGGGAAATGGGCTGATGTAGCAAACATATGAAAAACGATGAAAGCTAGGGGTTTGAAAAAGCCACTAGGATGGAGTTTCATTGAGCTAAACCACAGATTTCATACATTTTATGTAGAAGATAGATCGAAACCTCAAACTGAGGAAATTTATGCAATATTGGAGAGCTTTGCTTGGCAAATGAAGGAGGCAGGGTATTCAGCTAACATGGATGTTGTTCTGCAAAATGTGGAGGAGGATGAGAAGGAACGAAAGCTTGACAGTCATAGCGAGATGCTAGCCATTGCCTTTGGGCTTATTAGTACAAGCCCTGATACTCCTATCCAAATCACAAAAAACCTCTGTGTGTGTGATGACTGCCATAGTGCCACTAAGTTCATCTCCATGATTTTGAGACGACAAATTATAGTGTGGGATAAAAATCGCTTCCATCATTTCAAGGATGGATTATGTTCTTGCAGGGATTACTCGTGATTCAGTTTAAACAAGAAAATAACCTTAATTTTACTAATAATTACACACTTTCTATGTCCTTTGGTTCTTATATTGTATTGCGTTCAGAGATTCCAAGTGTCACAATAATGTTAAGGGAATGGTTGATTCTGTTCAACTAGGTTGAATCAATCATTGCAAGTTTAGATACTATAAGTTGAATTCCAAAGAATGATCTATGGTGCTATGCTTCATGCCTATTTATTTTTTATAATTACTATCTATAGATTAAAATTACTCACTTGAGTGAATCTTAGGAGATCAGTATGTACCGTTTAGGTAGACTGATGGCTTGGGCTGATTTAGGCACTAATCCTTAATCATCTCATACTGAGAAGGTCAATATGTTAACTTCTTCTATGCTGAATCTAAAATCAATGGAGTGTTATAATGTACATGCACAATCCTAGTAACCACTTTTGGCAACTAATTGACATTAATATAATCCTTCTGTCATTCTTTTTTCCTATTAATTATTTTTGCAACAGGTGCGGTATCATGTTTTTTAATTATTTTTTCTGTGTACTCGATATCATGTTTTTGAAGGTTGTATCTAAAGTACCATGCTGATATGACAATCTCTTTATGCTGACCTCTTGAGATCAGAATTTAGTCAAAAGTCACCTAAAATTGATCTCATTGACAAATAACACATGATAAAATTGTTCTCACAAGATTGAAAACCTTATTTAGACAGAGAATGGAATGTTAAGTAAAATACTGAAAGAGTGTTGATGATAAGTTGTTGGACAACTTCCTGGATGCCCGTCATGCTTGGACAGAGATTATTGCAGCGATATGTAGGACAAACAAAATTTTTCACTGCTCAAGCATGCCAAGGAGCTATTGTGCTCGGTTAGTTGATCTTTGATCTATTGTGAGGAGGAAATATGAAAAACAATCGATGGGATCCATTACATGTTGTAGAGACTTCCATTGTCCCTGGCCATTATTTCGACTATAGTGTTTGTTGTATCTGCTTTATGTGTTTTCTAACCTCTTCTGCCACATCAGGCATAAGGAAAAAGCTTTGGGAAGAGGGAATGCACAAGGATATATACTATCTATATATTTACCATAGGTACATCTAGGTATAAATTAGGAGAGTGTTATGAGCCCAGTACACAATAAACCTTCCTTTTGTAGGCACTAGGTGTATTTTGTTCACATGCTACCCTGGATGATAGGGTAATCATCTATTTAATAAATAGGCGAGTTACATTTTCACAACACATCTTCCATGGGAGTTGACCATGATTCTAACCAGTGAAAATCTATCTTTACCGGTGAATCTGAGTTATTTTGTTAAAAGACAGTAAAAAACATATATTTTATTCATTAACATATCATGATCACTCATAATAGAACTAAGAACAAGGATTTAAGGGTTATCTTTTATTCATTAACATATCGTGATCACCCATAATAGAAATAAGAACAAGGATTCAAGGGTTAGGAAAGGACTTAATATAGAACGGAGAGCAGGCTAACTTCTAACATCATGGAATCGGAATCCACTTTTGTGAAAGAGCATATGCATTTGGAACAAATAAAATCCACTTTTGCGAAAGAGCATATGCATTCGGAAAAAAAGAAAATCCACTTTTGCAAAAGAGCATATGCATTTGGAACAAAGATTAGAGCTAATGTTAAGGGAATTGTTGATTCTCTTCAACTAAGTTGAATCAATCATTGCAAGTTTAGATACTATAAGCTGAAGTCCAAAATCCATAGATTGAAATTATTCACTTGAGTGAATCTTAGGAGATCAGTATGTATCGTTTAGGTAGACTGATGGCCTGGGTTGATTTAGGCACTAATCCTTAGTCATCTCATACTGAGAAGGTTAATCTATTAACTTCTTCTATGTTGAATATGAAATCGACGGAGTGTTATAATGTATATTCACAATCATAGTAACCACTTTTGGCTACTAATTGACATTAATATAATCCTTCTATCATTCTTTTTCCTATTAATTATTTGTGGAATAGGTGGGGTATCATGTTTTTTCATTATTTTTTCTGTGTACTCGATATCATGTTTTTGAAGGCTGTATCTAAAGTACCACGCTGATATGAAAATCTCTTTATCCTGACCTATTGAGATCAGAATTTAGTCGGAAGTCACCTAAAATGGATCTCATTGACAAATAACACATGATAAAATTGTTCTCGCAAGATTGAAAACCTTATTTAGACAGAGAATGGAATGTCAAGTAAAAGACTGAAAGAGTGTTGATGATAAGTTGTTAGACAGCTTCCTGGATGCCCACCATGCTTGGACAGAGATTATCGCAGCAATATGTAGGACAAAGAAAAGGTTGCACTGCTCACAACATGCCAAGGAGCTATTGTGCTCTGTAAGTCGGTCTTTTGATCTGTTGTGAGGAGGAAATATGAAAATACAACTGATGGGATCCATTTCATCCTGTAGAGACTTCCATTTTCCCTGGCCATTCTTTCAACTATAATGTTTTTTGTATCTTCTATATGTGTTTGCTAACCTCTTCTGCCACATTAGGCATGAGGCACAAGCTTTTGGAAGAGGAAATGCACAAGGATATATATTATCTATATCTTTACCACATGTACATCTAGGTATAAATTAGGAGTGTGTTATGAGCCCAGTACACAATAAACCTGCCTTTTGTAGGTACTAGGTGTATTGTGTTCACATGCTACCCTAGATGATAGGGTAATCATCTATTTAATAGGCAAGTTACATTTTCACAGCACTTCTTCGACGGGATTTGACCATGAGTCTACCCAGTGAAAATATATCTTTACTGGTGAATTTGAGTGCCATGAGTCTACCCAGTGAAAATCTATCTTTTCTGGTGAAATTGAGTTATTTTGTTAAAACACAGTAAAAAAAATATATTTCATTCATTAACATATCGTGGTCACCCATAATAGAAATAAGAACAAGGATTCAAGGGTTAAGAAAGAACTTAATATAGAATGGAGAGCATGCTAAGTTCTAACATCGTGGAATCAAAATCCACTTTTGCTAAAGAGCATATGCATTTGTAACAAAGGAAATCCACTTTTGCGAAAGAGCATATGCATTTGGAACAAAGATTAGAGCTGGACGAAAGGACTCTAAAGGTCTGGATCAATAATGAAGAGAGGATTTTCAATTAATAAGACACAGACTGAAGTTAATTTTTGGACAATAGAACATGTTTAGAGTAACAAAAATAAATATCAATTTGTTAAGTTATAAATTTTTGGTATAGCTGGTTTACTAATTGTTAGATATACTATAGTGAAAATTCCTAGGTTTGTCCTCTGCCTTCGCCAAATTACTCCAATAAATTACAGATTCACTATAATAAAAAATAAATAAAACAAATATTAATTATTTAATAATTAAAAATAAATAAAACAAATATTAACTATTTAATAAAAAACCATGACTACTCTTTCCTATGTTACTGCTTTACATCGTTTCCTTTGCAACATATGGTGCAATTGCTAGTTTTATTATTTTAAATAAATTGATTAAAAATAATAATATCATGTGAAAAAGTGTCATATGAAATAAGTTATATTTTTATGGTTTTTTGACCTATTATTTTGACAAGTCATAATATTGACCCATAATATTGTACCAAAACCTATTTACATATTAAGAAGAATTAGCAAAATGAAAATTAATTTTATTATTTATTAATAATAATAATACTTTAAAATAAGAAAACTCATTAATTTTTCTCATTTCGGCGGTGTTTCAACGCATAGGGTTTCAGGAGGTACCTGGGTCTGCCGAAGCCCTAATCTCCCCTGCAACCTGTCAAGCCACGACGGCGCTATCATACCTTTCCTCGTAGCTGCGCATAGTACATGGTGATGGAACAGGAAACGGGGGGGGAGGATAGCCTCCCCCTGCCAACGACCAAGAAACGCAAAAAGAATCTGACATGCAACTGAAAGATTCGGCCACAGCGCAGGAAACGGTGGATAACAAGCAATCGACCTCTGAACCACATACGGAGGTGCTGCAGGTCACGTCTTCAACCTGCAAACCAATAGCTCCAGAAAGACCCAAAATCGATCTACCCAGTCATCAGATTAATGCAAGGATTCAGTACATGAGGGACCATGCTCTCATAGGAAAATTTATAGGGTTTTGGCCAACTGAGAAGGCCCTACAAGGATGGATTGCATCTAAATGGAAGCCAAAAGGGCATGTAAATTTGCAAATGGGTCCAAAGGGTTTCTTCACTGCTGATTTCAACTGCATTGAGGACATAAATAGGGTTATGGATGGCGGCCCCTATTTCTTTAACTCAGCAGGGCTATACCTTCGAAACTGGGTCGAAAGGTTCAACCCAGATCAAGAAAATTTTAATTGGGCCCTAGTTTGGATTCGACTTTATTCGCTGCCTCTGGAATACTGGGATGAGGAATCTCTGCAAGCGATTGGGACAGGCTTGGGAGAATTCATAAAAATAGCGGAAGAAACGAAGCTCCGAAGATACACCTCCTACGCTCGTATCTGTGTGTACATGCAGCTGGACGGAGCACTCCCAGAAGCGGTAAGTTTGTTTCATGATGACTACGAATGGATTCAACCGTTGGATTATGAACATGTGCCTTTTCGTTGCAGAAGATGTCATGCTCATGGGCATCTCTTCAGAGATTGCCCTCTTGTAGCCCAAACTAAGAGTCAAAGTGCTGGAGACAAAGAAGATGCGGATGGGTTCACCAAGGTTCCCACCAAGAGAAGAAACAACAAGAAATCCTCCTAATCCGTGCCTAAACCTGGCCCCTCCACTTCTGTTCCTTCCACGAGTAACAGTTTCGCCGCTCTTGCCCAGTCTGATACCCAGAATGAAGATTCTACTGCTGCGCCCCCCTCTTCAGCCCTTTCAGACCCCCCCTCATCTCATCTCAACCCCACTGCCTCAGGTCCCTCTCAGGGTTCTCGGCCTTCCACAACTCTCCCTGATCTCGACCCCTCTTCTAAGCAGAAGCAGGTGTCTTGGAACCCCAATACCATGGACTTAGACGCTCATTCTCTCAACCCCAATCTGGATAGTAAAGACTCTCAGGAAAACATGCAGATCACTCTTATGGATGAGGACTCTGAAGGCTTTGATGTAGGGGACCTGGATCTAATCGGCTTGGAAGACGCTTGCCGAAAGAAAGAATTCGACAAGATCCTGCCCCACCAAATAGAGTCCCTCGAGGTAGTTCTAACCAAGGCTCATCAGCACAAAAAATTGGGGATACAGCCAGGGAGCCATTGGGACAGCCTGAAGGTGTTGAAGGAAACTAAAAAGCGAGGTAGAAAACCAGAATGGCAGCGCACCATCCAGATCGGGGCGATGCTGGTGGATTCAAGGAGATATCCCAAGTTGACCCGGTTCTATAAACCACTCGTAAGCAGTTCACCATGAAGTTAGTCTCATGGAATGTAAGAGGGCTCAATGGCCCAAGAAAGTACAGGATGATTAAATCCATTATTCAGAAGGAGAAACCTCAAATCCTCTTTCTTCAGGAAACAAAATGCAACAAAAATCTGTTAGGCTCCATCTTGTCAAAGGCCTGGCCCAGCAGCAGTTCGGTAGCAGTAGATGCCTCTGGATCCTCTGGAGGTTTGGCAATAGCTTGGGATACCCACACCATGCAGCTTTCCGATTTTCATGCAACACACAATCTCATTCAAGCCACTTTCCATCCCATCGGCACTAATATACATGGGCATTTTTCCAATGTCTATTTTCCACAACAGCAGAATAGCAAGGCAGCGCTCTTAGACACCATGGCGCATCTCAACACAAATAGATCCCACCCTCTTTGGATTGTTGGAGGCGATTTCAACATGATCCTGAGGTCGGATGAGAAAACTGGAGGACGCTCTAGATCAGACCTGGAAAGCAGTCATTTTAAGAACTTCATCAATAATAACTGGCTCATCGATATCCCCTTTTCCAACGGTATCTTCACTTGGAGCAATAGACGCGTGGGACGGCAGCAAATTTTTTCAAAGTTGGATAGATTTCTAATCTCGGATAATGCTATACACATGGGAGGAGACATCACAAGCTCAATTCTGCCCTTTTCTGGATCGGATCACTGGCCTATTTTGCTATAATGGCAAAATATAGGGTCCCAGCTAAAATGGCCTTTTAGATTTGAAGCTTTCTGGCTGACTCATCCTTCCTTCAAGGACATGATACATGCCGCATGGAGAAACTTCCAACCGCCAAAGGGTTCAAAAATGTATCAGTTCCAGCAAAAGCTAAAATTCCTCAAAGGACAAATTAAACACTGGAATCAGACCGCCTTTCGCAATATCTTCCAGGAAAAGAAGATACTTGAGCAAAAGATGAATGAGGTGCAACAAGAAATCATCTCTAAGGGACGAACAGAGGAGCTCGCTACCAAGGAGCAAGATCTCCAAAATCAGATAGAGGAACGATACAAACAGGAAGAGATCCTTTGGAGGCAGAAATCTAGAATACACTGGCTAAAGGAAGGAGAAAGGAACACCAAGTTCTTCCACGCCTCCACCATACAACGCAGGATGCAAAATAGGATCAGCCACATAATCAATCAGCAAGGGGAAAGGATGGAGAAACATGAAGAAATGGAACAGGAGCTGGTTGACTACTTCAAGAGCATACAACAAGAGCCTCAAATAAACAGACAGACAGCTATCAATCAGATCAAACAGCTCATCGCTAAATTGGTCACTGCTGAGCATAACCAAATGCTACTCCGCCCTGTCTCCCCCCAGGGAGTAGATGAAGTTATGGCGCAGTTCAAGGATGGTAAGGCCCCGGGACCCAATGGTTTTACTTCTAATTTCTTCCATCATTTCTGGGACCTCATCAAATCTGAAGTCTGGCAGCTGGTTGAGGAGTCAAGAACCATGCACTGGCTTTTTCCCTCCCTCAACACCACCTTCATCGCGTTGGTACCAAAAGAGGATCAGCCTAGCAAACCGGATAAATTCAGGCCTATTTCTCTCTGCAAAGTTATCTACAAAATCATCTCTAAAGTTATTGCTAACAGGCTCAAGCCGCTCCTCCCGCTCCTCATCTCTCTGGAGCAGACGGGATATGTTGAAGGGCGCCAAATTCTGGACGGCATAATTTAACTCATGAAATTATGCACTCTCTAAAGGTATGCAAAAGGCCAGGTATGCTCCTCAAGATCGATCTTTCCAAAGCCTTTGACAAACTGAATTGGAACTATATACAACAGATCTTAAATGCTTTTGGTTTTGATCAGATGTGGATTAGATGGATTATGAGTCTCATCACCTCCTCCTCCTTTTCCATTCTTGTCAATGGGGTTCCTTCACCCCCTTTCTATCCCTCTCGAGGGATAAGGTAGGGGGATCCTCTCTCCCCCTTCCTCTTCGTTCTCATGGTCGAAGGCCTTGGACATTTAATTCACAAGGAAGTTCAAACTCACAAGTTGCACGGCCTCTCCCTCCATGGCGCCCCTGTCACCACCCACCAGCAATTTGTGGATGACAACATGCTCTTCGGCCACCCCTCTGTTCAGGAAGATCGCACCTTCAAATCCATCCTCCACCTTTTCTCTTCTGCCTCTGGTCTCTCCATTAATGATTCTAAATCCCAGGTGTTCTTCTTCAACACCCCTCCCCTCACTCAAGTCAATATTGCCCGTATCCTTGGGTTCTCCATAGCCTCCCTCCCTGATAAATATCTGGGTGCCCCCCTCATAGACTCAGCCATCAGAAATTCCTCCTGGATCAAGCTACTTGATAAATTGGAAGCCAGGCTTGCCTCTTGGACCTTCAGAGCTCTAAATTTAGCCAGTAGACTTATCCTTGTTAAAGATGTGCTCCAATCGATGCCCCTTTACCTCTTCTCTGTTCTAGCTGCTCCTAAATGGGTCCTCAAGCAAATCAAATCTCTGCAACGAAAATTTCTTTGGGGCTCCTCTGGCAGAAATCGGAAGTGGGCTCTAGTGAGCTGGGACACAGTCTGCTCTCCCAAGGACGCTGGGGGTCTCAACCTCCGCGATCCCAAACACAGCAATGAGGTTATGGCTGCCCACATTTGGTGGAACTCGATATCCAAACTTCACACACCTTGGGAAAAACTGTGGACTGCTAAATATGCTAACAACAGACCCTCGGCCGACCTGATCAGGATTGTTCCTGAGTAAGCAGGCTCCCTCATTTGGAACGCGGCCAAGCAACACTACCTGCTCATCCAACAAAATAGCTTCTGGGAAATTTGCAACAGCAGCTCAGCAAGATTTTGGCACGACTCTTGGCAGCAAAATCCATCTCTCATCGAGGCCCTCCCCAGCATCAACATGGGAGGCAACAATTCTGCTCACGATGCTAAGGTCTGTCAGCAGTGGACGGCCACCAATAGCAATGGTTTTAGACAATGGAAGCTTCCTCAGATAATAGCGCCTCACGCTCAAGGACTTGATTTGGATGCTCTCAGTAATGAGCTCCACAGGAGGCAAATCAGAAGCTTAGAAGACCCTGACATTCTTAGGTGGGGTTACTCCATCAAAGGAATGTACACTACGAAAGAAGCCTACTCTCTCATGCATCCTGTGCCTCTCTCCCGTGATCCTCTTTGGGCGTCGATCTGGAAAAAGTTCACTTGGCCCAAGATCTGTACGTTCTTATGGCTTCTTAGTCATAAAAGAATTCTCACATGGGACAATCTTGTCAAAAGAGGATTCACTGGACCTTCCCAATGCCCCAACTACCTTCAAAATGTGTAAACCATCCAGCATCTCCTCTTGCTTTGCCCCCTGGCTAACTCCTTCTGGGAAAAATGCAGCTTTCGCTGTCAGAAGAACAAACCCACGGGGGACATCACCATCATTCTTCGCACTTGGCCTCGAAGCCCCTTCTCTTCTCCCCTCCTCAATGCTCTTTGGTTACTTCTTCCTGGTCTTGTGTTCTGGTCTCTGTGGAAGGAAAGAAATAAACGCATCTTCAAAAATCAAGCCTCCTCTCTTGACTCTCTTTGGATCTCTTTCTGTAATAACCTTCAGGAATCCCTGGCTCTCCGATCCTGGAATGAAGATGACTATCCTAAAATTCCCAAAGAAATCTCCATCTGGCAAAATTGAAATCTCCAAATTGCATTCCTCTCTTCTCTCAAAAATCGTCCCATTCCTGAACTGCCCTTGCATTGGTCCCCTCCCCCTGATGGTGTCTTCAAACTTAATTTCGATGGCGCCTCCAGAGGGAATCCCGGTCCTGCTGGCTTTGGGGGTATTGTCAGAAATTCCAGAGGCGAAACACAATTCATCTATTATGGTTCCATTGGATGGGACACTAATAACTCAGCTGAATTGGAAGGATTATGGCAAGGCCTCTGTCTCACTCAACATTACAACCTCTTCCCTATCATTACAGAGGGAGACTCTCAAGTTCTCATCAATGTTTCCCAGCGGCTTCTTTGGGGTACTAATCCAGAGAAAGTGTCTCACAGTTGGCGTCTAGCAGCCAGAATCAACAGGTTAAGCAGATGGCTTATGCAACACAGGGTGGTCTCCTTCAAGCACATAAAGAGGGAAGGCAATAAAGTTGCAGACCTCTTGGCCAATCTTGGAACGGATAGCACCAGTACTCTCACTCATGGCTCCCTCAACAGTATCCATGATGAGGAAATGCTACAGAACTGCACAATGTTGGTGCATAAAGACCACACCACGCCGGATCCGGCTGTTTAATGCTCCGGACGGGACGTGCCACCTTGCGCACTTCCCCATGGCGATGGCCAGGGCAGCCCACATGGCTCCCAGCACCCGCATTAACGCATCTCTTAATGCTTCTGCTCGCGCGAAGTTCATTCATCTTGGTCTGCTCAATTTGGTTATGATTATGGCAGTGTTGCAAGATATGGACAGTCATTCGAATGGCTCCGACGACGCCACTAGATCGGTGAGCTCGCCCGCCCCGCTGCTTGGTATTTGCACTCCTGACTCGCTCGAGGCCAGCGTGAAGACTTCCACAAGGAGGCACTGCTCTCTGCAGGCCTGCATTGATTTTTTCCCAGGTATTCATTACTCTCAGAGTCCACATTGTCTGCTCAATTTTCTCTCCGATGCTGGCACTGACCTGCGTGGTGGGCTGCTTGGTGGTTTTTCTGCTCCTCCTGTCATTCTCCATTTCACCCATCCCACTGCTCATTCCGTCGCTCCTCCCGCTATCACTGCCACCCCTCTTGATTCCGCTCACCTCTGTCATTCCTCTGGTGATATGCCTCGTCTTCGTGAGCGGATGAGAAGTCGACGAGGCCTCAGCCGAGGTCTCAGTCGCCCCCCTCCCAGCTCTTTCTCTCAGGTAACTTGCAGACCTCTCTCAAGTCAGCGCGCGGTGGAAGAGGACGCAGTCGTCCAAATCGCTCACGGGGATACGTTTCGGCTTCCATGGATGCTTGCTTCTTCTCCTCCATGCACACGTGCTGGTAGAGCTCTACCGGTCGTCCTCCCCCAGCCTTCCTGTTGCTTTCGTCCGGACTTCACGAGGGCGTGTGGGCCTCGTTTGATGGCTCGTCCTCCAATATTGTTCTCACGGCCTACATCTGCTTGTCCTCTGTGATGAGAAATTCCCAACAATCCCTTAGCCACAGTTTGGCTCTCTGCTCCTCTCTTCTGGTCTGATAGACTCTGTTGAAGCTATTTAAATCGATTCCCCTCTTTCACCTTAGGAGCGGCGGAGACTCACGGACATGCAGCAGAATGGATGACTAAGCAGGAGGACGTGGTGGATGCAATTGCAGGGTCATTGAGGAACCACCTTCTCCGACTCATGACTAGCCTCTGCAATGCTTTCCAGGTTTTTTGTTCTAGTTTCATAGATAATTCTAGATTTTGTAGCTTTGCAGATCAATTGGAAAAGTGGTTTCTGAACTATGGCTTCTCTTTTTATGTTTGTTTAGTTTATATGTACTCCAAACCGGTTTCCCTCTCAAGGGCGGTTAAGACTCTTTGTTTAATAGGACTGGTTTCCCACTCTGGGAAGTGCAGGTACTCCTTGAACAGTTTGATTTTCAAACATAGTGCTCAGGCTTTCATAGCTGACACTGTGCCTGTTTTGTACCAGTAACCTTATACATAATAAATTAGTCATACTTAGAAAAAAAAAAAATAATACTTTAAAATAAACTTATAATTTAATAGTTAAAAAAATTAACAATGTAAAATACACCATATATTAAGTGCTTCGATATTTATTATGATTTAATGTTTATAAATTTTTTCCAATTATTTAATTTATAATTAGTTATACTAATTTAAATGATTTAATAATATATAATTAATTAAATTTAAAATTTTGTCATTTTCAATAGTACAACCAGTTAGGATCAAATCTCATGGGGTGGTTTTACCCTTTGGAGACATGATAAAATAATTCAGGTTATGACCTAGATAACTTTGACAACTCAAACGCAATAGTGACTTCTCACACCTAAAGTCAAGCTTGAAAAATCACATGCAACTTTTGAAAAAAAAAAAAAAACTTATGTTAATTTTATCCCACACTTTAATTTAAAAGCTACTTAAAAGCTACCAACACACTTTAATTTAAAAGCTACTTAAAAGCTACCAACACACTTTAATTTAAACCTACTAAATCAATAAAGCCATTTTCAAACCTGAGGTCCTTTCGATGTTAATAAAGCTCGCTCACGGCACCAACGAAAACACGAGGAATGATTAATCACCTCACCTCCCCTTTATGTAAACGATCTTTATCTTTTTCGCACTCTCAGAGAAACGCATCACCTCTGTTTCTCATCCTCTGCCTGTCTAGTTTGGGAACAATCTCCTCAGAATGGCCGCTGCAGCAATCAATGGGAATGACCGTGGACCAACAATGGCCGCTGCAGCAATCAATGGGAATGACCGTGGACCAACAATTGTCTGCGTGACAGGAGGGACAGGATTCCTAGCCTCCTGGTTGGTCAAGCGACTACTTGAGAAGGGATACACTGTCCATGCTACAGTGCGCGACCCCGGTGATTCCTATCTCATTTTCTTTCGGTCGTTGAAATTTGGTCTCGCAAAATTTTGTTAAATTTTTTAGGAGTTGTTTTTAGTGTTATTTTTTTTTAGAGTTGTTGGTGTCACAATTTTGTAGAAAATTTTAAAGTGAAATTTTGATTTGGGTTATGTAAGATTACTTTTTTTTTATTGTATATAGATTCAGCATCTTAAAATTTTGTAAGACATTCTGATTTTTAAAAAATTACATATCAAACTTGTGATTTCAATAAATTCTTACCTTATTTTAAAGAAATTTGATAGAAAAATCTACCAGAAAAATCTCTAAAAAATTGCACTAAAAATAACTCCAAACTAAAAATAACTCCAATTTTTTCTCTCTTTTTGGATAAATATAAACTGGGCAAAATTACACTACTGAACTTCAATCCCATTCTTTTTCAGTTTCCCATTCAATCCCATTCTTTTTCAGTTGTTGTTAGAATTTGGTCTGCTCATTTTTTTGTTTTTGGGTAGATAGGAAATTGAGCAAAATTACACTGAACCTGAATGGTCATGAAAGTAATTTCTAACAAATATATTTCAAAACTGTGACGGGAAAAGAATTGTAGCTTATTTCTACTATTGGATGGATACAGAAAACAACCCAAAGGTCCGACATCTCCTGGACATTCCAGAAGCTAGGGAGAAGCTCAAGCTTTTCAGAGCGGATCTATTGGAAGAAGGCAGTTTCCAGGCTGCCATCGATGGCTGTGATGGCGTTTTTCATGTGGCAAGTCCTGTCGCCTTCGCCCCTAAAGATCCTGAGGTAAGTAACTTCGCCACTTCATTTTTTCCAAGCGGCATGCCGTTCACATATATGCATCTGGGTACTAATATTTAGCAACATGAAATTGCTGCTGTGCAGAATGATGTGATAAAGCCGGCAGTTGAGGGAACGCTGAATGTTTTGAGGGCTTGCACAAAAGCCAACACCGTAAAGCGCGTGGTGGTCACATCGTCTGCGGCCGCGGTTATGGTTAGCGAATCGAAGGAGCAGAATCAGTACATTGACGAAACTCGTTGGACAGACGTGGATTTCCTCAGGACCAAAAAGCCTCCTTCCTGGGTACATACATAACTGCCCACCAGACACACCGGAATTTTTAAAGCGTTACAAGATTTCGCAGGTATTGCTGTGTTTCTGACAAAATGAAGTGTGTGACAGTGTTTAATGGTTAATTGTGCAGGCATATCTGGTTGCCAAGACGCTTGCAGAACAAGCAGCGCTGCAATATGGGAAAGAAAATCCAGGGCTGGATGTGGTGACCATCATCCCTGTGGTGGTAGGGGGACCTGCCATTACGCCCAACTTGCCCTACTCAGTTGACTTAACCCTTTCCCTCCTTACCGGCAACCAACAAAACATACAAGTTTTGAAGGCTATACAGATGGAATGCGGCAGCATTCGATTGGTACACGTGGAGGACGTATGCAGCGCTCATATTTTCTTGATGGAAAACCCCTCAGCACACGGCCGCTACATCTGCTGCCCTATAATCACCACCGTCCCACAGCTGGCAGACTACATATCCAAACGCTATCCGCAGTACAATGTGCCTACACTGTGAGCAAACCCTCTGTATCCGCAGTACAATGTGCCTACACTGTGAGTATGACTATCTGTAGAGTATGGCATTTCTATATTAGTATTTCTTCATAACTGCTAATGGAATTGCTTGAACAGGTTTGAGGATATGCCACTGGTCCCAAAGGTACATACTTCGTCGAAGAAATTGGTGGAGAGCGGTTTCCCCTTCAAATTTGGCATCGACCAGATTTTGGATGATGGTGTGGAATACCTGAGGACGAAGGGATTGCTTGTTTAATTAGTAAGGGGTGTTTACTCATTAACAAGGGACTGATATGGTGATCATGGCCCTCCTAAATTGCTTGTTTAATTAGTAAGGGGTGTTTACTCATTAACAAGGGACTGATATTGTGATCATGGCCCTCCTAAACTCAGTATGTTCACTGCGACGAGTGCAAGGAGTTTAAAATAACAATCGATATTTACTCAATTTAATATAATTGAATGTCAATTTATACTTGGTTATTTGGTCCATAAGAATTCATTTCAACATAAATGTTAGATTGATTTGGTGTGAATATCTTGGTTAGTTATGCGATTTTAAAATTGAATTCATCTTAACATAGGTACACATGATTTATTTCAAAATCAACCTACCTACCACAATCAATATGAATAGGTTATAACTCAATTGAATTTAATAAGTAGTTAAATACATGATGTATGACCATTCATCATTGACATAAACACACTATATGTGCACAAATCTGTTTTGTCCTAAACACACCATACCTCTGCTTCTCCTTCAACTAGTGTTGCTAATTCCCTTGTCCTTGGCGATTTATTGAAGAGCATTGATGATATGATTCCTGGATATATTGCTTGTGATAGTTAAAGAACCCTAGCCTATGGACCCCTTGCAATGGTGCACCGAGAGCGATCGGCAGGACATATAGCATTCAAAAATTTATTCAAGTTTTGAAGACATCTTGAAACTGAATTATATTAATATCAATTATATTAGTTTTAATAGACAGTATGCTGCAGGTTGAGTAATAAAATACTGTATATAACATTTAAAAATCCCTGCAAACTTTAAAACATTTTACGTCATTATGTACTATTTGATTTACCATTAAATGTTTATTAGCCTGTTTGTTTTTCAAAAAAATTTAAATATTTTTCATAATATTGCATTAGTGCTCCCTGGATGGATGCGGGTGTAAACCCAGATGGGAGGTGGCAGCTCTACTGCGTGGCACATAAGCCTCTACCTTTCGCCTTAACACATGTCTGGTCCGCAGCCCTGAGCTATACTTCATGGTGTCGCGCTCTCCTTCATTGTCATTCTCTTCTTGCCACCTTTGATTCTCTGTTTTCTCTGCTCTGAGTTCCACTTCGCCCTCTGAGATGCACAGTGAACTCCACCTCTATTAGCCTCGACGCCTCATCACTCCTGCGGTCCCACTGTCTTGCAGCCTCTGCACGCCAGCCTCAACGCTCACTCGACCTCAACGCCTCTGCAAGCTAGCTTCCCTCAAGCTCATTCCTGTTCCAACATGTCGAGGAGGCATAGAATGCATTGCCGCTGTAGTGAAGTTAGGGGTCAGTCCTCATGCCCACCCATCTCTATTCACTCAGACAGTCGCTCACCGCCTCCTGAAGACAATTCATCTCATTTCCATTATGATTGCTCCCTGGATAGATCTCAAGTCACAACCACCATCACTGTCAACGTTTAGGAAACCCCTTCGAGCTCTGTTGGGTTAGGTTCTAGAAAACGTCCCAGGAAATCTACAATTTCTCTAGCACCCCAGCAGCACTCTCGGAAATCTGAAGCTTTTCCGGTCAAACCAAGAATGCACTCCTCCAGCAGTGAAGAAAACAGAAGTGGAATTCCAGAACGCTCGGTGGGTGAGAAGAGGAAAGGCAATGCCAGCGTTGTGCGCACCGCCACCACACCAGAACTCACCACTCAGCACTCAAAGAAAGATGACGATTCTTCTGATGATTACAGGTGTCTTATCGTTGACGAGCCACCGCCACAGCCTCATGACACATAGCATGACATGCAGCCACAACAATGAGAGGTTTCATCTCTCTATTTTGTTTAATTTCTCTGATATCATGTATTTCCTAAACAATTTGGCAAACTATTGGTCTTTTCTGGTTAATGTTGGTTTTGCCTATTAAGGGCAACGATTTTTGGACAGGTTTCCCCATTTGAGACAGTCATACTTTTTTCTTTTTGAACTCCGCTCTCTCGAAAATTGGCTAGCATAGCAATTCTGAAAGCAAAATTCGACGTGTATAATATGTTCATATTAATAAAATAGTCCAATTTAGAAAGAAAAACATTCCGTTAGTGATACAAGCAGCGAATATAATGACCACCAAAACGTCAAAGTCTATGTACAACTTGAATGGTTGATATTCCGATGTCAGAAATGGTAGGAGCCATAAGAGAATTTCATAGTGAATTACACAACAGTGTAAAGTCCTAATCAAATTTGGTGGATACATCTTAGTGAATTTACCATTGGGTGGCTTGGTGAAACATGAGCCATACCTTGCTGAGTCTTTATCTACTGTATTTACATTTGTTGGACATATGCAAAACAAATCATCTAATCATCTCAGACGGGAATTTTTGGATTAGCCGATGTGTTATCCATGTTTCCCCCTCATTTAAATTTTTGGCCTGATGCTCCTCATGAACCCTTTAAATCAGCTATCGTGGCCATAAACCCTCATATTCTGTCTACCGTTACCCTTCCCGCTCGCAAAATACACTGTACAAAGGCTCAAAACCCATAATTGAAAATTTATCGGGCCTAGCCCCTGAGATCTCAGCCCTCCCTGTTTTGGTTCCCATGTGACCCAGGTACAAGACCATGTGCCAGACAGGCGGGAGCTTATCGCCTAATGTTTTCAGGCCAAACCGCAGCCGTCCGATTTTAATTAAATCAACGGCCCGCAACCATATCACCCGTGGTGGCCCCCGCGCCCGAAAACCGGCGGTTAATTCCGCACCATCTTCACCGGGCTGGCAGTTTTCGATCAAATGGCAGCGATTCCACACACTGCATGACGCGTGTCCTCAATGTACGATCTCCAAACCGCCCATTTCGCGCATTAAAGATTGGTCAAAGGCCGGGCAGCGAAATGATCGTAAATCGTCAGATCTCGAAGTCTTCATCCAACGGCTACCGCTTGACTTAGTTGCACGGGTGTTAATGCCAGTCTACAGTGTCCTGTGGCCCACCGTTACATCGTTCCCAGCGTCTTTGAGCTGTTGATCCGGTTTCAAGATCCGACGGTCCAAGACGCGTTCTCCTCTGTCTGTTGACTCCGCATCTCCACGTCACCCCATCCATATCATCTGTCGTCCATTCGTTCACAGCTTCCACGTGTCATCCACTTTCACCTCCACCATTCATATATTACATCCATATGCCATATTCTAGTGTTTTAGGTTATAAATTTCCATCGGTCCATTCTTTACAGTCCCTCTGCGTTTTCACCACCACCCGGTGTACCGCCACCATTGTTGTCATGACGCTTTGTCACACGCCCACCCTCATTGCGTGTCTATCCCTGAGTCTGGTTTCTTTTAATGTGATTGTGGATTTTTGCAGGTGTCTGGTGCTGAAGGACCATCGTAACTCGTGGTTTACATAACAGAGAACGAGTACATTTCAAAAGATCTATTCAGCAAGTGCAGGATGATGAAGCATAAACCCGGGAGGATATCGTTGATAAGACATTTATTTAATAGAGCAGAGTTGGGATTTACCAAACCCCCTAGAGTATTTTAAAATGAAGATTTTACAAATTGGGATATTAATGGAGCAACCACAAAATATCAGGGAATGATCGAGAACCTCGACCTCCATGCATTTAAGATTTTAGGTGTGAAATCAAAAGATGGAGGGCAAAAGTGCAAGAACTTAAAAATCATATCTTCCAGGTTACTTTAGCAGATTTTTCATCTAAGGAAAAGTACAGAATGTCTATTATATACTATCCTTGAGCCACGTTCCTGGAGAGTTTTTCATCCTCAACATTTATTTCATGAAGTAGTAGCAGAGTACTTGCACCAGTTCAACACCGTCAAACAGCATAGGCAGGTTTTTCTTTCAAATTTGTTTTAAATTAGATCATTAAATGTGTATCACCTACCTCATTCTCTAGAGTTTTCTCCTTCTCCTATAAAAACTAGAAAGAAAGATATTGTAAGGGTTCCAGATTTCTATCAGTAAACTGTGCAGTGAGAAGTTCTTGTATACATCTTGTAACACTTCTGTATGAAGGCTTAGAGCCCGTAGGGTCTCAGTGAGGAGGAGTTATAACTGTAATGAGGATTCTGGTCTTTGGTATCTCACAGTATGTAATCTTCTTTTATGTGTTAATATCAAATCTCATTCCATGCTATTTATCTTCTTGTATCATGTTCTAGAATGCGAGTGGCTCACTGGTCTCAAGGAAGGATTCATCCCAGTTGGTGCCCATACTTGGATTAGTCAAGCGCTTTAAACAGGCCTAGTCGTGATATATTGTTCCATGTCCATTTCATCCATATTTTCTGCTATATTAGTTACTTGAGGATGGTGCTTTTAAAACGCTATTGTCATGTACGGATTCTTAGTTGGATAAGCCCATATGTGGTTTTGTTGTGTATCTGGGTATCAGCCTCATGCTAACTAGTATCTTCTTCATGTTTCTTCACTGCATCCACTTTCTGATATTTGATTTCTGTGGCATATTATTTGAACTGGCCCTCTTTGCAGTAAGATGTCTCTTAACTGTCTGATGCTTTTGTATTGGAGTTTTGCATGATGTTCCTACATTATTCTTATCTTTGTATCAGCTTCTGAGAGAGATTGGTCCCATTTAAACTAATTTCCTTGTTTAACAAGAGATAGTAAGAGAGCTTTTGGACTGACAACCCAAGCTATACTATGAGCTCCTTGCTATATTAAGATGTCCTAGGCACTGGTCTATTGCAACTCTAGACTGTCTCTAGGGGTGACAAATTGTTTACATATTGTTTACAATGTGTGCCATATGCAAAATCATCTCAAAGAAAGGGAAATGTTGATGCCTCATTTAAAGAGGCAAGCCTTTTTTGAAAATTTTCCTGAAATCGAACTTATAATGGTTAAGCTTTAGGATTTGAAGTGATTTGATGATACTAAATCAAAATAATTCAAACACAACTTTTTTCTTTTTTTAACCTAGCCTCACATACAAACATAGAATAAGTTCGGCCAAATTGTTGCCTTGGTAATCTACAATGCGTTGTAGATTAAGATATAAAAGAGAAAAGTTTAGATTAGACTAAATTTTTTTGAGATTATTTTTAGGAGATTTCAACAAAAAAATAACTGCCTATCTCTACTATTCTGTTCCGTTAGTAGAATGTATATATATATATATATATATTACAAGCTTGTTTCTCAAATAAATTAATTAATTTGTCATACCTTGGATAGGGTGGAGACCTCACTATTCGTGAATTAAAAAGCTAAGATTCAACTATTACATTCAAGAGTGGGCTAACCATTCGATGGAATGGCCTTGGGTTTTGTGTGCCCGGCGACTGGCGAATACATCCGGTGAATCCGGGCCCCACACCCCTCACCGTCTCCGTCTGTCTCCGTCTCGTGATGTTACCATTACCATTCCCCGCCAACTGTCCCCGTAATGGGCTAACCATCCCCGTTTGCATCCACCCTTGCGTATGCCCATATGAGCCGTCACGTGGGCTTGCGCAACCGGTTTCAGGGCCGAATTGACAGATTCTCAAATTTGAAACAAATGACTTGCTCGAGAGTAATGGCTGCTAGCTACCAGCTGCAAAGTTGCCGCCCAAATCCCATTTCAAATTTATGCATCCTCCCACACCTTATCCTTATTCATTCCATCGACCACCATTCTGTCGAGAGCGTTTCTCCATTCGGTCGAGAGCAGAGTAGAGAAATAGCAGTAGAACAGAGTAGAGCAGAGCAGAAC
Organism: Pinus albicaulis; assembly: GCA_034641835.2. NCBI lineage: Eukaryota > Viridiplantae > Streptophyta > Pinopsida > Pinales > Pinaceae > Pinus > Pinus albicaulis. The sequence continues at coordinate 1,248,397,821 of CM076578.1, read as the reverse complement.
AGAGCCCCTGGTTCTTCCTTATCAACAGAGCAGAACAGAGCAGAGCAGTAGCAAGGTAAGTAAATTTTCCTCCTTTTTATTCGATGGAATGGCCTTCTTTTTATAACTCATTGTTGCCTGCAAATTTTGTTTTTGAGCAATGGGGGCATCTCGTTGTTGCAGTAGTGACAACTCGCTGTTGCAGTAGTGGCAACAGTGAGTTGCCGCCACTGTAACAGTGTATTGCCGCAAGCAACTGCTGTAAATTCCAGTTTTTATTTATATGAACAGAATTGAAAATTGCATTTTTTATTTATTTCGTAGAGAGCGGAAACTTGTTGTTGCAGTAGTGGCAACAACGAGTTGTCGCGACTGTAAATAAATTTTGAGCAGTGGCGGCAACAGCGAGTTGACGCCACTGTAACAGTGTGTTGTCGCCATTGTAACTACTCGCTGTTGCAGTAGTGGCAACAACGAGTTGCCATGCTGTAAATTTAATTTTTGAGCAGTGGCGGAAACAGCAAGTTTCTGCCACTATAACAGTGTGTTGCCGCCACTATGCAAAATTAAAATTTACAGCAACGGAAACACACTGTTACAGTGGCAGCAACAACGAGTTGCCACCACTGTAACAACGAGTTGCCGCCACTGCGCAAAATTAAAATTTACAGCGGCAGCAACACACTGTTACAGTGGCGGTAACTCGCTGTTGCCGCCACTGTAAGTGTGTTGCCGCCATTGTAACTGTGTTGCCGCAACTGAAATTAATTAAATTTTTATTTATATTGCAAAATTCATTTTGTATTTATTTTGTAGAGAGAGCGATATTTATTTTGTATTTTCTTGTTTTGTAGATGGTTGCAAAATGGGTCCTGGCTATTCAGATATGGCGCCATCCAAACCCAGGGAATGCACGGATAAGGTTCATGCTTTAGAATGAATCCCTTAGCCAAGTTTATCAAAATAGTAGACAAATACCTGGGATTACAATGAACAATGAGGCATACTATCATGCATTGATAGAGGGCCTCACGACTGCATGGAGTTATGGTGCAAATGACATTGTCACTTACACTAACTCCGAGCTAATCATCAACCAGATGAATGGCATCTACTAAGTTAGAAGACCTAACCTAAAGCCCCTTCACCAGCAAGAAAAATCCATTGCTGCACAATTCCACGGGCTTGAGATTATGTACCAATCTAATGTCCAAAGGGTCTCTGATTCAATGCTTTCTGAAATAGCATCCAAAGGACATGGATGTGGTAGATTTGTGGAGCCAACATGTGCTCCAATTGTTATTGATAGACATTGTTATAGATTGCCTATTAATGAATGGATTGTTGCTCTGATTTGGATTGGGGTTATTATGGGGGGAGTAATATTATTGTGTTCATATTTTTTGAGATAGATTGGAGCAACCTGATCTCCATCATTTTTGTATGAGCTGTTTTTTATAGATGGCCTCACTATTTTTTGGTTTTATATGTGATGGATGCTTTTATTTTCTGTATTTATGAAAATCATTGTTTAATTTCTTTTCAGTTTATATATAGTAAATTAATTTGGGATTGTATATCATTTAATAAGTTTTAGGTGGTGCTCATAATTATATAACTCTAAATGCAATATTTATGAAGTGCAACAAATTCTTATCAAATTAATAAGTTAACATTATACTTCTCAATGATTATGTAAATAGAATCATATTTGAAATTTATCTTTTGAAAAATAAATGTCATATTGATTTCCATACAAGTAGAAGTGAGTTACTATTTTTAATTAAAAATATATCTCATACCAAGGATGACTATTTTTAGTTTAAACTAGATCTCATACCAAGGATGACTATTTTTAGTTAAAACTATATCTCATACCAAGGATTATATCTCATATCAACGATGACTATTTTTAGTTAAAACTATATCTCATACCAAGGATGAATATATCTCATAAGAAGCTGCCTTGAGGCTATAACAAACCTCATCAACAATTTTAAAATCAATTTTTTTAAAAATAAAAATAAACATTGATATAAATTTATCTTTTGAAAAGTAAATGTCATATTGATTTCCATACAAGTAGAAGTGAGTTACTATTTTTAATTAAAACTATATCTCATACCAAGGATGACTATTTTTAGTTTAAACTATATCTCATACCAAGGATGACTATTTTTACTTAAAACTATATCTCATACCAAGGATGAATATATCTCATAAGAAGCTACCTTGAGGCTATAACAAACTCATCAACAATTTTAAAATCATTTTTTTTAAATAAAAATAAACATAGATATAAATTTATCTTTTGAAAAGTAAATGTCATATTGATTTCCATACAAGTAGAAGTGAGTTGCTATTTTTAATTAAAACTATATCTCATACCAAGGATGACTATTTTTACTTAAAACTATATCTCATACCAAGGATGAATATATCTCATAAGAAGCTGCCTTGAGGCTATAACAAACCTCATCAACAATTTTAAAATCATTTTTTTTTTTTAAATAAAAATAAACATAGATATAAATTTATCTTTTGATAAGTAAATGTCATATTGATTTCCATACAAGTAGAAGTGAGTTACTATTTTTAATTAAAACTATATCTCATACCAAGGATGACTATTTTTAGTTTAAACTATATCTCATACCAAGGATGACTATTTTTACTTAAAACTATATCTCATACCAAGGATGAATATATCTCATAAGAAGCTGCCTTGAGGCTATAACAAACCTCATCAACAATTTTAAAATCATATATCGATACTACCCAAAAGTCTTTTTGTAGGGTGTCATTGAGGAAAGAAAATCCTACAGTTTCATAACTTAAAAACATTGTTTTGCCAACCTGGTAGAATTGATATTCTTTGAATGACATTATTTGGCATAGTTCACCATTTAACATGGTCATGTTATCACATGTTTATGTAATTTTTATAGGACCAAAGCATGGCAGTTTGTTGAAAGCAATAAACTTGTGAATGATAGTTTCACATTTGAAGGATAGGTTTACTTTGACACTGCTCGATGTCATTAGAAAGTATATTGTGCATCCTTTTTCAATTGTTTTAAAACCTTTTATATTTCATTAGATTATGTGATGGATGCTTTTATTATGCCTTTTATTCTGGAAGTCAAATTCCAATACACCTTCATAATTCCAACTTCTATGAACATTGAAAAATTCATTATCCATGAGCACCTCATGGTCCCATAATTTATACAAGCGTCTTTTTTTACTATAATGAGCTCTAATTCTTATGTGAAATTATGAACTTCATTAAGAAATTATGTGAGATACTTCATTAGCTTATATATCAATCATTATTTGTCCTTTGTTACATTGTTAAATGCAAAATGAAAATGTTACATGGTTACATGAAAAATGCAAATGTGACATCTTGCACTTTTGCAATCCATAGATCCAACCTCATTTAAGGGGTAGAAATGTATCCAAACCAAAAATCCAATTGTTGTGAATTTCTCCATCATCAACATCTACATCCACAAGGCCAGGTGTTTTGAAATGGAGCACGTTTTGACATCCATGACAACAACAACAGCTTAGTCAGCAAATAGAAAAAATAATATGAAGAACTTGCAAATCAATGAAGTTATCTTGACAACACAACTCTTTAACATTGTTATGTATTGAGAATAGAACCCACACATGTACCAATGCAAGTGAATAATGCTAGGGGATATGCTTTGAAAAGCATTAAGGTATATATGATTTTATGATTTGAATGAATTGAAAAGTTAGCTTCACATGGACTTGTAAAGGGGAACATTCATCCCCATCATAACATGTTTATATGAAATCGAGCCATACAGAGACTATTGATCTCAAGATTGAAGGTCTGTTGTTTTGAGAATCTTATATAAACTTTGCCTAAAGTTTTAATAAAAAACCAATCGTTTGATTATGAAAAATGCACATCTGGTGTTAGTAGATAGCTCAACAATTTTATAATGGAATGCACTGTTACAACATGAACTCTTTATTTTCACATCTTACCAAGCATATTGATACATATTTATATATTGTAATTTTAATTTTTTTAAATTAAAGTAGCTTCAATCTCCTATTTCCAAGATATGTTTTAAAAAGCTTGAATATCTATTTCCTGATCCCTTGCGGCAACACGTGTCTGCATACAGGCACCACCATAAATAACCCATCCCCATTATTATTTTATTGTTGTACCCATTAACCCAACTCTTCCATTGCGCCACTGTCCCACATTCGCTTTCTTGCAAATAGCTAACACAACCAGAGCCGCTTTGAACTCTATATAGATATGGGAGGTGCAAGAGTACGCCATGAAAGTGTCGAAGAATTGTTAGACGCATATCCACCCATTAAACAAATGTTTGAACAAGCTGGCTAGATAGATTATATTCGCAGGTTTCAGGGGCATGACAATGACATGGCCCTAGAATTCGCCATGCATTACAGGGAGGGTAGATTAGAGGTAGCAAGGATAGTGGTGCATGCGACAGAAGAGGCGATTGCTGAAGTGTCAGGGTTACTCCAGATGGGAGAAAAGTGGTTTGCACCCTGAAAACCCCAACCTGATATTGTGAGGAATTTTCTTGAGGTAGGTGAACGACTGATCAAGAGTGGCTCAGGATATGAGAGGAAGTCATTACCACAACCCTAGTCGGATGATGTATTCCTTGTACAAAGATTTTTCACTTGTGAAGGAAGGTATGTGGTTATTTATTATGAGCACCTCCGCCTGTTAGACCACCTACGTCATGGCAGGTTTCTTAACATGCCTTTCTTTCTTGCAAAAACCCTAGACCAAATGGCTTGAGGTGTGCAGAAATCAAAGCAGCCACTCGAAATCCTTTCCCACCAATGCCTTGTTAAAATTTTGGTAGTTGTTGTGCTGCAAAAGGAAGGGAGAACTTGGGATGAAGTATTTTGAAGGCCATTGCATGTTGAAGCTACGACTCCACCCAATGACCTCCAAGCTGCAACTCCACCCCATGACCCCCCAGCTGCAACTCCGCGCCATGCCCTCTCAGCGGAAATTCCACCCCATGCCCTCTCAGTGGAAAATCCACCCCATGACTCCTCAATGAAAACTCCACCCCATGACCCCTCAGTGGCAACTCCACCCCATGACCCCTTAGCGGCAACTCTGCCCCATCACCTCCCACCTGCAGAAATTCCCACAAAACCTTTCCATATGGAAACTGAGCCACCATGTGTTCAAACTAGGAGGGTTTCTAGGGGGTCTGCTGCTAAAGCTTCACATAAAGGAGATGGCCAAGATGATGATGATGAAGTACAAATATTGGGGAATAAACCTAGGACCAGAAGATTGAAAGGATACAGGAAACGCCCAACAACAGTGTCAAAATCCCAGAAGAATAGGGGAAAGAGAGGTCGTTATGCTCCAGTTCCTCAAACCCTCCCCGTTGTTATAAAACAAGGATGCATGGAAGAAGGATTAGGGTAGCTTGTTGTCACAAAAGAACAAGTTGATAAGCTTCCCTCTCCTGATTATGATTATGAATACATAGCGGGACTAAGCGAATGGTACCGCTCAGATGGCCTTATCTCAATCCAAATGTTGTATGCAGATGAAGAGGAGTACCGGCAATTGTGTAGGGAAAAAGTGATGGGCCAACCAATTTCACAACCCAAATTGTTTGGGGATGATCAGGAGGACCAACCAGCTGGACAACCAAAATTGTATGGTGATGATCAGGAGGATCAATCAACTACACAACTAGAATTTTTTGGGGATGATCAGGAGGACCAACTAATTGAACCACCAGAATTGAGAAAGAAGCACATTGCAAAAGTAAGTACCTGTAAACATCTTCCTCTGAATATTTCATTATTAAGGAAGAGTAGGACTCTCCAGATGAAAAATAGACAACTACCGATCAAAGTTAAAACCGTAACAGATGAGCTCAGACAAAAAGAAACTTTTGATAGAATATATTGCTTGGCCCAAGTTGCAGAGTCCATACCCACTGATGACATAGGTATTCCTTCTCCCAGGGTCCAACAAGATATACCCCTTGGAAAAAAACAGACTGATGACATTGAAGTTGCAGAGTCCATACCCATTGATGACATAGGTATTCCTTCTCCCAGGGTCCAACAAGATATACCCCTTGGAAAAAAATAGACTGATGACATTGAAGTTACAGAGTCCCATACCAAAATCACAGCTATCCATACAAAGGAACATGAATTACATATCAAAGATACAAAATAAATGGGTATAGACACAGAGGAACAACAACCAGAACTGAAACTAACAGAGGATCAGGAACCAGAGATCAAACTGACCAAAGACATTGGTGAGAAAAAAGATGATGAGGAACCTTACAATGTGCACAAAAAACCACTTCCTAACCTTTCCAAGATATTTGAAGAATAATATCAAAACAAATTTTTACGAAGACATAAAAAAACAGTGGCTATGCTGGAAAGGAGAGTGACCAAGTTGGAGAAGGATAAGTAAGAACTCGAACAACTAATGGATGGTGTGCTCGCTTGCAGGGCTCCTTCAACCAATTACAACGTGTACTTGACTGAAAAATTCATGATATTTAAAAAGAATGCTATCATCCAAAATATCCCTCTCCGGGTTGAAAGCAGTTATTGTTTCAAGGAGGCATATATGTCAATTTTTAATCAAGAGAAAGACTTGCCCTGTGAACTGTACCAACATAATTTTTTGGTACCTTATAATACAAAATGGAATCCCAAATATGTTACAGGGGATGCCAAATTGAGGGCATTTATATCGTATTTGAGAAATCAGGATAAATGCTTGGATGATCTGAACATTTATTTGCATAATTCCGAGAGCCTTATGTGGGTTAGACGAGAACATCCCAAACCTGTGGAGGTGATAAAAGAACATCAAAAATACATCAACTCTCCAGAAGTAGTAGAGGTTATCTCCGAGAACAGGGAGATGACCATTGCATATTGTGCACACCAGATTCAATTATTGGAAACTAGGGCACATGGAGGATGTAAAGCAAGGTGGGATAGCATGGGAAAAAAACCCCAAAATAAAGATCCGTTTAACTACCTCAACTTAAAGAAAGCCTTAACAAGGGCTGCTCAGTATATTATTGCTATGGGACAGTGTTGGAATCACTAGATAGGTCTCAGATTTCGGTATCCAATGGTCTGGCTTCCAACAAGAGTATATAAAAAGAAATATACGCTGAAAAAAAAAGGAAGAATTTGATTACTGGAATGTAATTATGGAGACAAGAGGGTATCTTCGTCCCGCCGAACCAGGAAATAGTGATTATTGTATCATCAATCTTCATGAATGTCCCCCTTCATTCACAGATTCAGATTAACAGACTGGGTCACTGTTGCTGACACACTGGCTCACAGTTGCTGCAACACTGGGTCACCATTGCTGCAACACTGGGTCACCGTTGCAGCAACTCATAGACAGTAAAGGCATTATATTTGATGTTGTAATATATAACTCTCCAATTTGTTTTTTTAGTTATAAAAATCTGGTAAAATTGTGTTTCACATGTTTAGTTACAATTTCATTGCAGTTCCTCTAATAATTTTGTTACATTTCCATTGTTTTTATTCGAATTTATATATCAGATTATTGTTTGCAAACCAATATATGCAACTATGCAAACTGGCTCACAGTTGCTGACACACTGGTTCACAGTTGCTAACACACTGGGTCACCGTTGCTGCAACAATGGGTCAGAGTTGCTGCAACACTGGGTCAGAGTTGCTGCAACACTGGCTCAACATTGCTGCAACACTGGCTCACCGTTGTTGCAACTCATAGATAGTAAAGGCATTATATTTTATGTTGTAATATATAACTCTCCAGTTTGTTTTGTTAGTTATAAAAAACTAGTAAAATTGTGTTTGACATGTTTAGTTACAATTTCATTGCAGTTCCTCTAATAATTTTGTTACATTTCCATTGTTTTTATTCAAATTTATATATCAGATTATTGTTTGCACACCAATATATGCAACTATGCAAACTGGCTCACAGTTGCTGACACACTGGCTCACAGTTGCTGACACACTGGCTCACCGTTGCTGCAACACTGGGTCAGAGTTGCTGCAACACTAGCTCACCGTTGCTACAACACTGGCTCACTGTTGCTGCAACTCATAGACAGTAAAGGCATTATATTTGATGTTGTAATATATAACTATCCAGTTTGTTTTGTTAGTTATAAAAAACTGGTAAATTTGTGTTTGACATGTTTAGTTACAATTTCATTGCAGTTCCTCTAATAATTTTGTTACATTTCCATTGTTTTTATTCGAATTTATATATCAGATTATTGTTTGAACACCAATATATGCAACTATGCAAACTGACTCACAGTTGCTGACACACTGGCTCACAATTGCTGACACACTAGGTCACCATTGCTGCAACACTGGGTCAGAGTTGCTGCAACACTGGCTCACAGTTGCTGCAACACTCGCTGACTGTTGCTGCAACTCATAGACAGTAAAGGCATTATATTTGATGTTGTAATACATAACTCTCCAGTTCGTTTTGTTAGTTATAAAAAACTGGTAAAATTGTGTTTGATATGTTTAGTTACAATTTCATTGTAGTTCCTCTAATAATTTTGTTACATTTCCATTGTTTTTATTTGAATTTATATATCAGATTATTGTTTTCACACCAATATATGAAACTGTGCAAACTGTCTCACCGTTGCTGACACACTAGCTCACAGTTTCTGCAAAATTGGGTCACCGTTGCTGCAACACTGGCTCACTGTTGCAGAAACTCATAAATAGTAAAGGCATTATATTTGATGTTGTAATATATAACTCTCTAGTTTGTTTTGTTAGTTATAAAAAACTGGTAAAATTGTGTTTGACATGTTTAGTTACAATTTCATTGCAGTTCCTCTAATAATTTTGTTACATTTCCATTGGTTTTATTCAAATTTATATATCAGATTATTTTTTGCACACCAATATATGCAACTATACAGACTGGCTCACAGTTGCTGACACACTGGCTCACAGTTGCTGACACACTAGCTCACCGTTGCTGCAACACTGGCTCACCATTGCTGCAACTCATAGACAGTAAAGGCATTATATTTTATGTTGTAATATATAACTCTCCAGTTTGTTTTGTTTGTTATAAAAAACTGGTAAAATTGTGTTTGACATGTTTAGTTACAATTTCATTGCAGTTCCTCTAATAATTTTGTACATTTCCATTTTTTTTATTCAAATTTATATATCAGATTATTGTTTGCACACCAATATATGCAATTATGCAAGTATGAAAAACCACTTGAAAGCTATCTTCCATGACTTACAAAACAATCAATGTATTAAACGAATGAGTGTAAATGCATGGAGTTATTTAATCACCTTAAATGAAAATTCCATCAAATTCGAGAAATATCCAACCATATCCTCACCACCTATCAAACATACATGGACATAGTCAAAAAAACATTAATACATCAAATACAGCTAATACAGGAATAAATATTAATATCAAATTGAAAACAAAATTGTGCACAAGAAACTTGGAAAAACATTCATTGTTGGCATGGGGGCAACCTCACTTATTAAGTTCTTCAAACTGAAACGATTCATCTTCACCTGCCAGGATATTCAAGTCAATTTCGAATCTTGCATTGTGTTGCCTTGTTTTTCTTCTCTTTTTGGGGCTTAGGAAATTCTTCTTCCTCTTCAAAGACAACTCAAAAGCACCCAATCCACACTTGAATTCATAATCCATAATATGAAGATTGTTGGCATCATCCAACAATTTTTTAACTAAAGCAATCAACTGTTCAATCTTGGTCAAAGTAGCAGGATGATTGTTTCGAACCAGGTCTAAGTAGCCAAGTAACTCCTCCTTGGCCATCTCAATTTCTTCAACATTTACATCAACATTGCGACTATCCAAGGCAGTTGTGTTTGCATCTTCAAGAAGATTGGATACTGCCTCTATATATGACTCAGTTGTGCTTTGATGATTTTGTAATTGGTTTGAAGCCATTGAACCAGAACACAACCAACCCACCTTTATGGAATTTTTGCATATGTTTCCACGAATAGACCATGGGCAATCACAAGTTATGAAATTTGTACGATGACAAGTGACAAGACATTGCTTATTAACTTTAGATTGACTCCTCAACCAAAATTCATGAGACATTTGCGAATGAGGGCTGCAATCACTATCGAGTATTATTTTTGCTTTTTCCATTGATGATTCCAACTGTTTCTCTTTCTTGTAATTATTTAAAAATCCTTCCTTTTTTATAATTTCCTTAAACCAATAACAGGGTTCAACATTTTTTAGCAGAACATATACCAACCAATCCATCCTACGAGAACATTTATTTCATCTATCAGATAGAAAGTTTGTCTTTAGGTAACAGTGATATGATTCCACAACATTGTTTGCCTCCTGATTTGCATCAGGAAAATCCCGACAACCTTTGACCCACATCCCTAATTGTATAAAATTTGGGTTAATGAAGATATTTCATCCATATTTCAAACCAAAAAGAGAAATGTAACTTAAGATTTTTTCAACTTACAAATCTTGTCACCAGAAACCAAATTATTGTGGAAATAGTTTAGGAACTTTTCCTAATCAACAAATTTGTTGAAGAAAGAATTAATTGTAGTGCTAACTTCAACATTGGAACAATAATTCATAATTAAACCCAAATCACTAAACATTTCTTTTGCTATTTCTGGATTATTTTCCAATCGATTCACATTTTTTAGCCATGCTCGACGTACGTGCCAAACACACAAGATAACATTGCACCTTGTGATTCTCCTGCCACATTCAATTCATTTCAAGCATGTTATTTTTGTAATAAATACAAGTTGTACTGTAAAATAAGAATATTGAAGTTACCTTAAAGAACCAATTTCAGCCAATGCATCATCAACCATGAAAGCATTAACTTTCCAACTATGATCAACTTGGTGACACCTATGCATGAGCTGCTCCAACCATAGCGAAATGTCCTGTGATGTATTACGTGATGCCACCACCCATGCAACTGGCACCCCACTTTGTTGGTGATCAAACATGATGAGTGTGTACACTTGATACTATCACATTCAAAATACATAGATCATCAACTTCATATCATCAATCATTATTAATCAAGTTATCGTACTAGATCAATCATTCTTAATACACTCACCCCATACTTATTTGTGCTGAATGTCAAATCCATGGCTATTAGGCTATTATTTGATAGCTTCACCATGGTCTCCAAAATCCACTTCGTCTGAATTCCAATTATAAAAGGGACATCTCCACCATTGGGCTTTTGATAAAAGAAAAAAGTCATTTTGGGTGTTTCCTATACCAAAGGTTCACACTCATTTCATCCTTCTTATGCAACTGATAATTTCATTTCATTAGAAGATTATATATGTTAACAACATCTTTTCTACACAAAAATAAATCCCTATCTCGAGCTGCAGCATCCATGTCAATATATTTTTTAACATGCATTTTGCAAACAAAGTCAACTGGCACATCAAAAAATAAACAACTCTCTACATAGGAAACCATGTCCCTTGATAACTTCGGTTGATGCAGCACCCTAGCAGGACTCGAGGTGTCATGTTGGCCATGACAAGGCAATCTTTGGCTATCTACATGCTCATACATGGTATATGTTATTATCGCAACCTCAGGGACTTGAACCATAATTTTTACAATGAAATGGCATTGACATCCCCTCTTTTTCACAAATGAATATTTTCGCTTCACTTCATCTTGTCCCCTTCTATCATCAGGGCCATATGAACAAGCATAAATGCATAAAATTTTTTGGAAACTCAATACATATGATTCCATGAAAACTGTTTGAGAACTATTCATGCCAACATATATACATAGGATTTATAAAAAAACTTACACTTCATATACCAAGGAAGCAGTAGGCCTTGAGCCTGGGCGTTTGCTTTGTACTCGGGTGAAAGAACATGGAGCATTTGGGTTCATTTCCTCTCCTTTAATAAAGTATCCAATCCTAGTTGAAGGAATTTTTGCAATCTGATCTAAGGAGTCCATGTGTTTTCCTTGTACAAGAGACCAATCTAAATCTGACCTAGAGAAGATGAGCTTTTCTTTAGGGTTTTTCACCAGAAGGGAAATTATTGATTCCCATTTCACTTGCTTCACCATTTTTAAGCGAGTATCTGTTTAAGAGAGTTGCCGCAACGGTGGAGTGAGTGCGAAGGGGATTCTCACTTAAAAATAGATTGACATCCAATTAAAAAATAGACCAAACCGGTTTTCAGTAGCCCTCCAGCGACTTTCATTCAATCAAATTTTCAGTAGCATTCCAGCGATGGCTTTCATTTATTCGTATTCAATCAGTTCATTGGTTAAGGAGATGTTCGACTCGATGACACGATCATTCCACGCCTCTCCCCCGTCTTCCCTCGACTGGTTTTCACCAACCTGTTTGCAGTGGGCGTGGGAAATTTGCATTCATGGGCACTCCCGTGCATAGGTGGGTAGGAGGAAATGGTAACAGTCCATGGCTCCTAAATGGGCTCCTTCGAACGGAACGTTTTGTGTGACGGAGATGGGGAGATGCGTGGGGCCATGTTCGCCAAAGGGATTCGTCGGTCGCCAGGGGCGCAAAACCCGAAGGCCATTCCGTCGAATGGTTAGCTTACTCCTTACATTTATTCAGGTACAGTGGGTTATTATGAATGTCGGGTCAAAAATAATAGATTAAACAATTCCGTGGGTTATTACGAATGTCCGGTCAGCTATTTTAGGTACAGTGGGTTATTATGAATGTTGGCTCAAAAAGAAAATATTAAACAATTCCGTGGGTTATTCCAAATGTCCGGTCAGCTATTTTAGGTGCAGTGGGTTATTATGAATGTTGGGTCAAAAGGCAAAGATTAAACAATTCCGTGGGTTATTCCAAAGGAAACCAATATTTTCCAGTCTATTGGCCCATTAATACTCTTAAGAGTACTAATGGGCATGCCATGCCATGCCATATCATACTTGTCCTTACCTGCAGGCGATTATTTCCTGACTTCTCCCAACCATCGAAAAGGATATACATTTCACGTGTATGTTGATTGCTTTGGAGTAGTCTAGCTAGCTGGCTAATTTTCCCGGAAATAATGGTCGGCCGGGAAAAAATACGTTTCCGATGACAGAGAACAAAAGGCCCTGGTCAGTCAGATGATGTGTTTCGGGCAGCCTGGGGATGGCCGCCGACCTGGGGATTATCTTTCTCTACACTCGCACTTCGCTATTCCGAACACAAATTTTGAAACTGCTTCATTCAGCGATTTGAATTTGAATTGGTTTACCGCCAGTTTCATTTTCATTTGCCGTGAATACACCATAATTGAATAAGTTTAGACATAGGAAAGTTCTGAAAGATATCATTTGGGCATCACCAAGCCTGCCATCAGGGGTCTCGCCACGAGAGGAGGTAGAGGAGGCATCAATCGTATCAGTGACCTCAAACCAGAGGCTTCTTGAAGATTTTTGTGGAGAATGTCAACGAAGATGCAGTGACATACAGAGAGCACACTAGGAGAAAGACTGTGACCACTATGGTGAAAGACTATGACTACCATGGACGTCGTCTACTCCTTAAAGAGGCAGGGCTAGAATCTCTATGGATTTGGAGGCTGAGAAATCTTGCTCTGGCAGTTATTTGTGAAATCCCCTTTATTAATGCAAACATGGGAAAGGAAATCCCAAAAAAATTATTAGGTAGAGAATTGTAGTATGGCCGAGCATGGGCTTTTTCTGGAGTACTTCCTTCATTTGTACAATGTCGCTTTATGGTGATTTTGATGGTGTAAAAGGAATGGTCATTTTATAGAGTGGACGTATCAGGTAAAATAGCACCCAGAACTTGAAATATTTTTGAAGCTCTTGAAATATTTTTGCTGCTCAGGAATCAATGGGTTATGATTTATGCCTTCAATTCTTTTTTATTTTCAGACTTATTGGTATTATCAGAATACTACATGAATGTATTGATCTGGTTTAATTTCTCATTTGCTAAGTAAATGAATGTATTGATTTGGTTTAATTCTCATTTGCTAAGTTCACGACTTTGGTCATATTTCTCTAAGCCGGCCTGGGCCTGGTATTTTCCTGCAGTTATATGTTTTGGAAATAATTTGGTTTTAAAGTTGAAATGGTTTTTAACGATTAGAAGCCAAATATCTTATATATTTATGAAATGTTTTTTTTTTTCTTATGTGGAGTTCACATATTCTAGTGGTTTTTATTTTCATCAGACTCTTGTGGAATTCACATATTCCAGTGGTTTTTATTTTCATCAGAGTTTTTCACTTAGTAGCTTAGTACAATATAAATGGTATTTTATGATGGAGCATGTGTGCCTAGAAATAACCCAATATAAATTTTCCTTGAGTTTATTTCTTTCAGTTCGCATCTAATTTTTTTTAAAAGGAACCCAATACAAATTAGTCTTACTCTGTCTGCGTTTAAGTTCTCTGTGGAAAAAGAAACCCTAAACAAAATGGAGTGCAATAAATGGTATAAAACCTCTATTTAAATTAAGTTTCAATAAATTGTATAAAACCTTTATTTAGATTATGTTTTATGGGAAAACATAGAAATGTCCATGCAAAATGTTGAGGGAAATTTATAGTTGAATCGTAATTTGTTTCGTTAATTCTTTCAATGATCAGTTTCCAGATTTTGTATTTGATTTTAAAATAGAGAAACGTATGTTATTTAGGGTGTTGTTTAGGTTTATCAAGATTTAGCTGCTATTAAATTTATCAATATAGTTTTAAAATATTATTAATATATTTATGAAATTGGTAAATAAGGAAAAGTAAATCTATATGGATTATACTTTTTTATGATAAAAAAAAAAGCACAGACACATTTTAAGTGAATTTTTAGATTAAGAGTTAATAAAATTATATTGAAGTTTGTTTGTTTGTTTTTTTTTTAATTGATTTTTAAGTTGTTTTTTAATTTTAAGATTTTATTAAAAAAATATATTTTTAATTCATTTTTAAGTTGTTTTTTAATTTTAAGATTTTATAAAAAAAATAATAATAAAATAAATATTTTATTGTATTTTTTTTTTCAAATTAAATTTTACAAAATAATAAAATAAAAAATATTTTATAATTTTATAATTTTATAATTTTAATAAATAATAAGTAAAAATATTACACACCAAGTTTATATCATTTTGATATTTACATTCATTATAGAAAGTAAGTTACATCCAAGTTAATTATAAATTAAGATTATCTAATATCTAAAAAAAATCATTTTCCATATTGATATCATTCTCAAAAGCATTCTGAATTACATATAGAATATTTCACACTAGATTTTTTCATTAAGATTCCATATAAAAAATATCAATGAATATTAACAATATTTAGTAATGTAGATAAAAGAACTTTCGAATTAATCACATCATTAGGATTAGGTGACTTTTCGAACCAGCTAATGTGGTTCATCCTCACAACAAGGTGGAGATACTAATCAATCTCAATGAATAAATAGTAGAGATGCATCATTGCCTGGAAATAACCATTGAGAACTAGTTGTTAAGATTTAGCCGTTAAGACTAGCTTTTAAGAACTAGTAGTTAGAAAGTTAGTTAGTAAGTTAAAAATAAATTAATTGTTTAAATAAAATCTTGTTTAATTAAAATAAAATATTAAAAAGGTTTTATAAATTATTATGTAATAATAATTATTACCATTACATAATAATTTATAAAACCTTTTTAATATTTTATTTTAATTAAAAAAGATTTTATTTAAACAATTAATTTATTTTTGACTTACTAACTAATTTTCTCACTGCTAGTTCTCAACGGCTATTTCGGGCAATGATGCATCTCCACTATTTATTCATTGAGATCGATTAGTCTCTCCACCTTGTCCTGAGGATGAACCACATTAGCTGGTTCGAAACTATCCTAATGATGTGATTAATTTGAAAGTTATTTTATCCACATTATGGATCACAAAAGTCTTAGATCTAATATTTAGTAATATAGATGGAATATATCAAAAAAATAAAAAAATATACATACATTAAATATTATTTAATATAAATGGAACATATAGAAATTAAAGATAGCATATTAAATATCATATGTAAATTATAAAAACAATATATTTTTGTAATAAATTATAAATTTTTTAATATAATCAAGAAACTTCTAATTTTATTTTAAATTGAATCGTAGTTGTTAAGTGTATTTTATAAATTGATGCGACTAGTTAATTTTATTTTAAATCTAGTCATGTAGTTTTAAGTGGATTTTAAAAATTGAGGTGAATAGTTAATTGAGTTATAATGAAGAGTTATAAAAGGGTTGAATCATATGATGGAAATTCAAAAGTCTTCATGTTGATTCAAAAATTAGAACTTACCATGGAAAGTGAAAGCTTTTCATAGTTAAACAATGTTCAGTTCTTATAAAAACTTTGGTTGAATGTAAATCCTATTAACTCCTTGTTACATAGATATGGAATCACCCCAATTAATATGTGATATGAATATAAAATCACCTAATTACAAATATAACTCTTTATTAAAGATATTAAATAAAATTTGTGATATAATTAAAAAAAATACTAAAATTTGAGCTTTTCAATTTTAAGTACAACTTAGTCCATGGGGTCTTGGATAGATGATAATCAGGTGCTCTTTAAGGCACTTATTTTTTTTTTCTAAGTAAGAGTAAATTCTATTAGTAAAACATATGGTACAGAGAGACTTGGGCCTCAGCAGTTTAGGCCAACATCAGTGGCATAAGTCTAGCAAAATAGCAAAAATGGAGCTGCCCTCGTGGGGAATCCAACCCATGTAGAGTTTAATGTGGTGCTTCTATAGAGGAAACCAGTGACATAATGACATAAGCAAATACATCCTGCATAGAAGTGAGTAGACAACCAAACAAAAGAATTAGAAAAATTGACTCGGAAAAGACCTGAGGACCTAGACGCCATGAGAAGCTTGAGGAGGTTCTTCAACGATCAGACATCTATACTCATCATCATCGGCCAACAGGGGGCCACGTTGAGGCACTGCAGCATCATCATTGTTTCCTCCTTCCTGCATATATGTTTCCCTGAAGTAGCTCGAACTGCCACCGCTCATCGAACTAGAATTATGCCCTGTAGGGACCTGTTGGGTTTTCACTTCCTCAGAAGGACCAAGCTCATTGCTAGGACGCGGAGGCGGAGTGGGTTGACAGGAGACAGGACCCACACCAGAGACCTCGCGAAAGGAAACAGAGATGGTCGCCACGATGAGAGGGCGGTCGGATGTGCATTGGAATTAAAAGTGGGCAGTGGCTGGGTTCTGCGTGGAGGCAGAGGCATTGAGGTGGGGTGGAGGACGCGCTATTGGCTCAGAAGCAAGATGCCGAGGGGAGGAGCCGAGAAGGCGACCACGCCCACTGTGAGTTTCGGGGTATCGGCCCCAGGAGTGCTTAAGAGATGATGATGAAGAGCTGGATAGGGAGGAGTGCTGCGGACGAGAGGTACGACCTTTGCAACTGCCCCTTCGACATCGCATGCGATGTCTGAGTCGTGGCATGTTGACACTTAGTGGATGAAGGGCGCACAGAGCAGAGGAGCGGGCAATGCTGGCAGGGGCAAGTGGAGAAGCGGAAGGTGAATTAAGGCTGCAGGAGGCTAAGAAACTCAATTGACAGAAGAGGCTCTGAGAGTGATGAAAGCCAGGGAGAAATTCAATACAGCTGCCCAGGTTGCAACGCCGCCCATAGGATGTGCGAGAGCAGGGCTCTGCAGCTTCAGGGGAGCATCTAGTTCGCAGAGGCGAGAGCAGTGGCGGCATAGAAGCAACAAGGAGGAGACAGAGCGTCACAAAGGAATAAAGCGCAGAGTCAGAAGGCCGAGGAAAAGAACTAGGGAGCGGAATTTTTAAACAGTGGAGGCCACTTCGACGTTTGCAGTGAAATAAATGCCGCGCAAGGTGACAGCCTGGATACATAAATGCAGAGGGGCGCCATAAGTGAGGCTTGTGGGTGGCCATGTGGCCTTGCCACGCGTCGTCCCACAGGCCATGTACCGTATAATCAAGCCTTAACACCTGCATCCGGGGCTCTTTAAGGCACTTATTGATGTGAAGTCAACTATTCAATTATTTGATGTGAAGTCAAGGGTTCCCTCAGTGATATATTAAACATGATGAACATGTAGTCCTATCAAACTTTAAAAAAAAAATACTGGTACAACTCTATTTAATTACTCTTTTATATATACATTACCCCTCCCTATACCTTTTTTTACAATCACAATTCCAACTCTATTCAATTACTCTTTTATATATACATTACCTTCCCCTGTACCTTTTTTTGACAATCACAATTCCAACTCTATTTAATTATGCCTTAAGGCGTCCTTATTTGAGAATATCTTTCCTAATTGCCACTCTATATGGTTTTGCAACGTTGGATACAATGTTAGATGATTGGAAAAAGGTTAACCGTTAGATCCAACACCTAATCCTATTTTAATTGTGAACTGACTAATTCTGTTATCAACTGACTCACTTCTTGTATTGGCTTTTCAACTTCTTGAATGGACTGCTTTGGTTATCAACCAACTCACGGCTCAACTTCTTGAACGGACTGCTTTGGTTATCACCAACTCACGACTCCTCTCACTTTTAAACTTCTTCAACTGTTCAGATTTCCATTGTTTGAATTGAATTGGATTTTCAACTTCTTGAACAAACTGCTTTGGTTATCAACCAACTCATGGCTCCTCTCGCTTTTAAACTTCTTCAACTATTCATATTTTTGTTTCTTCCAAAGGAGGTTTTTTTCAATTTCTGTTGGAGTTTCTTCGCTCGGTTCATCTGTTGCTATTAGAATTATTTCCTCTTCTTGACGAGGTGGCTTCTCCTGTTCAGTCATCTCGAGACGGAACAACTATTTCAGGTTTTTGAAATCATTTTCTCTGCTGACAATTAAATTTCTTGATAATCTTGAAAATAAAAGTATTCTTTTTCTTTTTATGGAAATCGATTTCCATTGTTTCTTCCAAAGGAGATTTCTTTCAATTTTCTTGATAATCTTGAAAATAACAGTATTCTTTTTATGGAAAGGACTACCTTGGGTACTACAGAGCCAAGTAAGTTTTTTTTTAAGTTAGTTCGAGTTTTTAGATTTATTTTAATGAAAATTTCAAGTTTTTAGATTTCTTCTTATGATAACTCAGATCAGATTGATTGCTCACTGATCTTCGATCTCCTTGGGTCGTTTGCACGTCAGGTTCTTTTTGTTCAAGCACCTTTTCCTAGCTAGGGTTTGCTAATAATCCTCTGAAACAAGCAAGAAATGAGCATGTAACTCAAATAAGATATTTTAAATACATTCAAGTAAGAAGACACTTGTAAGAAGACACTTCCTCCAAGTTACTATTCTCATACATAAAATTAGCGTAAGTCTCCTTCTTGGATTTCATAATCATAACTTTTGTTTTGTCAGCGTTAACAGACATACCCATGGTAGAGCAAAAATCCTTAAGAAGTCTAAGTTTCTTATCAAGATCAGATGGGCACCTTGTGAGAAGAACAATATCATCAGCGTAGAGAAGAAGGATGATAACTATCCCAGCTAAGATCGTGCCAGCACATCCTACTTCCTCTAAACAACCTTCTAGTAAATGCCAAATAGGGTAGGGGAGAGGGGGCAACCTTGTTTAACTTTGATATTACACTTAATATCTTTCAACCACCCCTCATTGCTCTTTAACTTGGCAATTACATTCTCGTACAACCTTATAGTGGTCGCTCTTAGCTCGAAATAAAAATTTATCTCTTCTAATCTATTCCATAGGTTATTTCTAGGAACCGTAACCAAAGCCTTTCTAAAATCCGCAAAGCAACAGAAGAGATTGGATTTATCATTGCAGCATTCCTCCACAATGATCCTAAGCGTAACGAGGTGGTCTGTTATTGAGTGCTTCCTTCTAAACCCCGCTTGGCCTTTAGCCTGCTGACGTTCACTTTCAAGCCAAATGCTCAACTTATTTTCCAAAATAATACCATATAACTTGGCTAAGAGAGGGCTGATCATAATTGTTTGATAATTAGAGGGGTTATTTGTATCCCCACTTTTAAAAATAGGGATAATGAGGCTTTGAGTCCAAGGTTTAGGGAACCCTTGCTTGACCGCTTGGTTGAAAAGCTTGCGGATGCGGGGGATGAGGACAGGACCTCCAACTTTTAAGATTTCCGCTTGGTAACCTTCAATATCTTTATCTTTCCCATTTTCCAGGCGTTTAACCCCAAAATCAATGTCTTCTAATGAGAAAACCTCTTTCGTTGCGAGCAGGGTTTCAAAATCCCTCGCATTTGGAGATTCATAAAGCTTTTTAAGATAGGAATTCCAGTCGTGTAAAGAAATTTTATTATTATCTTTTGTTTTCCTAGTTAGAATCTGCCTCCAGAATTTTGTAGGAGCCTCCTTAGAGAGGTGTAAGAGATTCTCTTGTCTTTTACAAATATATTGCCTTTTTTTCCTTTTAGTTAGGGCTTTGTAGATTTTTATCTTGTTAATTTTGAGAGATTCATCAACAGCCTCCTTAATTTCTCACCTCACACTTTTACAATCTTTGTCATACCATGGGTTGGTTTTGCTATTTCTTTTATTACTTGAGACTTCAATTGATAACTTGTTAATAGAATACGAGAGGGTTGTAGTAAAATTATGATAGAGGTCATCTATGTTGTCTATACTAGATAAAGGAAGCAAATTAGTTTTTAATTCATTTAGAAAGAGATCGTTTTTATTTCTATCAAAGATTAAGTTCTTTTGACTATAAGGATTATCTTCTATGGAATCTCTATGCATGACAAAATTGAGAGTTATGACTAAAGGCCTATGATCAGAGTCAGGCTCGTGGTCGTCTAAGATGTTAAAATTTATTATTTCGTTGTATAAAGGAAGATCGGAAATAACATAGTCTACCATGCTCATGTCAAGTCCATGGATGCAGGTCATCTTGCTAGAATTGGGCCACTTCTTTAGACCGTTGCAAATTATGAGATCCTGAGCACTACAAAGCTTGACTAGCTCCGACCCAAACAAATTATCCCCGAGGTCTTCAGAGCTCCTTTTGTACCGGCTAGCCAGAGTAAGGTCTTCGTCTAACCAAAGAGGATTGGGGTTGGAATGATTGCTTAGAAGAATAGCTTGGTTGCTTGAAGTTCGAGCATTAAAGTCACCCACTAAAAGGATATTACCTTCATTCCTTAGACTAGAAATATCATTCTCTAAACCATTGTAAGGACTACTTTTATCTAGATTATTTTTCTTATAAAAGTTAGAATTAATGGGGGGGAAATAACAGATTGCTATGTAGGTCTTTTTATCATTAATGTCAGTAATCTCAATCCAACTATATTGGTTGTAAGGGTCGTTTTTATAAATCCTAGCATGGGGGGAGATGTTCTTCTTAATGTAGCAAGCTATGCCCCCAATGCCTCTACGGGAGGATCGCTTGTTCCAGGTAGACCATAGTGCAAAGCCATCTATGTTAGGGACCTTAGATTCTTCATGCTCCCAAGTTTCAACAAGCAATATAATATCAACATCATTTGAGATCCAACTTAGCTTGGGGCCTTTGTTCCATGGAAAGCCTCGACAGTTCCAAGAAAGAATTCAGAGCATGTTGAATTGCTATTTATTACTATCTTTTTGGTTTCTATCTCGAATAACGACTTTTCTATTTCTAATTATTGCCCATTTTCCTTCCTTCCTAGCTTCTTTTACCTTTTGAACCTCCTTTCTTAATTCTGCTTGATCTTCTAGAATGAGATCTTCGTTTATAAATATTCTCGTTCCTTTTAGACTTGAGGTTTTACTAAGTATGTCATACTTATGGTCAGTAGAGCTCACCTTTATTCGGATCAACCTTCCTTTATTCTTAGTTAATTTCCCTAACCTTGTTGCTTCTATGTGAGACGTGGTTTCAATTTGTAATCTATTATATAATTCTATCTGGGCTATGGCTAAAGTATCCTCGTCTACCTCCTCTTTCAAACCGAAGATTATAAGGTTCAAGGCCCTTTTATTACGCTCATGGTCTAATTTGATCAATTTTTTCATTTCATCTTTAATTGGTTTGATATCTAATTTACCTGCCCCACTATTTAGGGTGAGATTGTGGTTAAATTTTTCTTCTAGTTCTTTAATCATGTCCTTCATATTAAGACTCTCTATATTATGAGCATCTCCTTGCTGGGATGTTTGGTTCGTATCTTGGTTTTGTTTTTCTATGACTTGCAACCTAGTTTCCATTGCCTCCATTTTATTCTCCAATAGTTCAATTTTATTTTCTATTTGTTTTTGGATCTTGTATTCAAGAGATGTGAATTTGTTTTCCAGCATGGCTTCTAACTCGGTTTGTAGCTTGACTTCTCTTTCTTCTCTATGTTTCTCTAAAGACTCTATATACTCATAAAGGCTCTGTAGAGTAACTGTGCTAGGTCTACCTTTGGTAATCTTTGGTAGCTGTGGTGAATTATTCATACTTGAGAATATATGAGCAGATATGTATTAGAAAAAGATAAGGAATACGTGAATATCGTCGAAATGGAATGGCAGTTACTCATTAATAAATTAAAGAAAATTTAGAAAAAATCACCGCAGACCCAAGTAGTAATGGAGAGAATTCACCGCATAATTTCACCAAGAGACCCAAGTATTAATCGAGAAACCCAAGTATTAATAGAGAAAATTCACGGCAAATTTTTCACCGCAAACCCAAGTATATATATATTGCTAATATTAAGTGTCATATTTTATATGGAATTTTAATAAAAAAATTAGTGTGAAATATTCTATATGTAATTTAAAATGCTTTTAAAAATGATATCAATATGAAAAATATTTTTTTAGATATTAGATAATCTTAATTTATAATTAACTTGGGTGTAATTTGATTAGTTGTGTTAAATTGTAGAGCACAATTATAAACTTGTAAATCAACTATCTTCCATCTATATTACTAAATATTGTTAATATTAAGTGCCATATTTTATATGGAATTTTAATAAAAAAATTAGTATGAAATATTTTATATGTAATTTAGAATGTTTTTAAAAATGATGTCAATATAGAAAATAATTTTTTTGATATTAGATAATCTTAATTTATACTTAACTTCCGTATAATTTGATTAGTTGTGTTAAAGTGTAGAGGACAATTATAAAATAATAATCAATTAGCTTCCTTTCTAAGTAGGTGAATGTAAATGTTAGACTGATATAAAAATGGGCGACAATCTTTTTACTTATTATTTATTAAAATTAAAAAATTATTACTTATTATTTATTAAAATTAAAAAATTGAAAATAAATTTTATTTTTTATTTTGTAAAATTTAATTGCAAAATAACACAATAAAATATTTATTTTATTTATTTAATATTTATTAAAATATTAAAAAAAAAAAAAAAACTTTTTACTTATTATTTATTAAGATTATAATATTAAAAAAACAATTATTTTATTATTTTGTAAAATTTAATTTAAAAGAAAAAATACAATAAAATATTTATTTAATTTTTATTTAAATCTTAAAATAAAAAGTCACATTAAAAATGATTTGGAAAAAAAAAATTCAAATTATTCAGAACTCTCCTATGCTTAAACTTATTCAATTAGGGTTTATTCAAGGCAAATGAAAATGAAACCGGGGAAATGAAACTGGTGGTAAACCAATTCAAATTCAAATCGTTGAATGAAGTCCGAGTGCAGAGAAAGGTACGTAATTAATCCCCACGTCGGCGGTCATCCCCAGGCTGCCCGAAACACATTATTTCACTGACCAGGGCCTTTCCGTTTTCTATCATCGGAAACGTATTTTTTTCTCGGCCGACCATTATTTCCAGGGGAATTAGCCGGCTTGGTACACTATTCCGACTGTTTTTTAAACGCAGCATCGTCTAATTTAAGTCACTCATCGTTTCTCGGGCCCTCAACCAAAATCCATCTTATTAAGTGTCAAGGCAATTTTAGTGCAGTGCGTACTCATTTAGAGTCCGCATGGTACAGTGGGTTATTATGAATGTCGGGTCAAAAGTCCGGTCATCTATTTTAGGTACAGTGGGTTATTATGAATGTCGGGTCAAAAGTCAAAGAATAAACAATTCCGTGGGTTATTTCGAATGGCCGGTCAGTTATTTTAAATTATGTTTATCTTATATTTATTATTTATTATATCATTATTTTTAAAATTATAGTTATTACTTAATTGCATATACAATCAAATTTATAATTATTTTAAACATATAGTTTCCTTTTTTATATTTTTGTGTATCTAAAAAAATATACCTAAATTACATGCACATAAAACAATAATTTTTTAAAATTAGTTTTAATACGTAAATAATTATCTATGTTTTATCTTTTGAACCACCGACAAAAATAAGTGCATGCACGTACATGATTATTCATCTTACTGAAATTGCTTAGTCAGTGTATTTTAAATACATGTTTAGAAGGTTGGACCAGCGGTTGTATCCTATTTCAGCTCCCCTTGGCCATTGAAAACACCCACAATTATTAAGTCTCGCTTTTAAAATAATGGTGATATGGGAGTGAGAAAAAAAGTAAAAATAAAAAATCCGGTCAATTCGGTGTTAACCGGCCTCTTGAAGGCTTTGTATCTAAATACCATCTTTTTGTTTATGAAGGTTATTAATTAGTATAATTATATAAGGAAATGTGGTTGATATAGGTTAAATGGTATTAATTTGGTAATGTGGTTGATAAAAGGTGGAAAATGTTGTTAGATCTAAGAATTTTGTGATCCATAATGTAGATAAAATGTCTTTCGGAATAATCACATCATTAGGATTAGGTTGATGTTTCGAACCAACTAATGTGGTTCATCCTCATGACAAGGTGGAAAATGTTATCGATAGTCAACCACATTTACTAATGTGGTTATGCTAGTAAACCTTAGATTTGTAAACCATGTTTGGCTATGGTTCATGTTTGCTAACTATGGTTAAAATGGTTGTCAATGGTTGACCATTGTTGAATGTGCTCAACCATTAATGCAATAATATACTTATGTTACATTAATGTTGATGATTGTTACATTGTTACATTCATGTTATATTATATTGACCATGGTTGACCATTAATGATTGAAGAGGGTTGATGAGGTTAGCCATGGTTGATAAGGTTGACCTTAGTTTACCATAGTTGACCTTAATTGACAATGTTCAACCATGGTTGGCCAAGGATTTAGATGATAGATTATGGTGGACTAAATGTGATCATGTTTGACCATAGTGACAATGGGTGACCATGGTTGAGCTTGTTTGACAAAGGTTGACTATGGTTAACTATAGATGACCATGGGGGAAGATGGTTGACCATGGTTGTCAACATTTAACTATAAATTAGTATGGTCAACCATGGTTCACCATGCAAACCAACTTCTCATGTTTGACCATGGTTAACTTTGTTAGCTATATTCACCATGGCTAAGTATTATTTAACCAAGTTCATCGTGGTTCACCATGTTGTTTATGGTTATTTATGGTTAATTATGGATGAACATGTTGACCGTGTTTAGCCATGCTCAAACAAGGTTGACCAACAAAAGTATGTATGGCCATGGTGACCACGGTTGACTATAGTTGTTACTTTCAGCATAGTTGACTATAGTTGAGTTACTTTCAACATGGTTGACTATACTTGAGCTGCTTTCAACATGGTTGAACTTGTTGACTATGTTTAACAATTGTGAGCATGTTTGCCTGTGGCTAAGCCTATATGACCATGGTTGACTATGGTCACATATGGTTTATTGTAGTCAACATGGTTGTTAAGGTTTAATTATAGATGATTGTGGCTATCCATGTTGATTATGGTTAATCATGTTTTACCACAATTGATCGTGTATACCAATTGACCATGTTTGACAGAGGTTGCTTTTATTGCACATGTTGTACATGGCTAAGACTTTTTGACCAAGTTCATTGTGCTCGACCTTGTTGTCTAAGGTTTACTATGGTTGACCATGGATGAACATGCTCACCAAGTTTGCCCATAGTAACCATGGGTGAACATGGTTGACATACTTAACTATGGTTGACCATAGTTGAACAAGATAATTATAGTTGACTAGCATTAATATTGAATTTGTAATGTGTTGTGCATGTTTCCCATCACATTGCAATGCTAACTTTTGTTCGTCACAATGCGAAATTGACTTTTGTTTGTTACATTATGACATTGGTAGTTGTTTGTCATAATTCGACATCAATTTTTGTTCATCACGTGTGATGTCAATTCTTGTTCATAACATTGCAACATCAAATTTTGTTCTTCACATTATTGCGATGATTTTTATTTGTCACCTACAACATTGAATTTAGTTCGTCAAATGCACTCGTGACACATTTTGTTTAACACGTTGCAATTTCTATTTTTGTTCATTAGATTATGACATTGATATTTTTTTGTCATTATGTCAACCATTTGTAATCACATTGCAACGTTGATATTTGTTGATGACATTGCAAGTCAAATTTTGTTCATTACATTACAACATCATATTCTTTAGCCGTGTTTGACCATGATTTAGCTTCTTTGACCATGGTTAACTTTGGTAAACTATGGGTGAGTATAGGAGAACATGGTTGAACATGATTGTCAATGTTTAAATATAGATGAATATAGGTGACCATTATTGAGTGGTTTAATAGTGGTTTAAAATTGTTGTGTTGATTTGACCATTTTTAACCATTGAAGACTTGGTTTAACCATTGTTGAGCTATTTTTACCATTTTATCAGTGTGTAACTATAAATATATATGGGTGACCATGTTGACCATGGTCAACCATTGTTGACTTGGTTTGACCATGGATGAACTTGACAATGTTAGCCTACATTTATACATCCATGTGTGACTATGGTTTATCTTGTTTAACCATGATTAACTATGGGAAACCATGGTTGACTATGGGTGAACATAATTCACCACGGTTCCAAATGTTTAAATATAGATGAAGTTAATGTGGTTTTCAACCTCGTAAACCTAAATTACATCAACCTAATAAATCTAGTAAAGATAGGCCATCCTAGTAAATATAGTCAACCTGGTGAATGCATGTTAACTTAGTCAACCTAGGTCAACCTTTTAAACCTAGGTTAACCTAATAAACCTAGTTCAACCTAATAAAACTAGGTCAACCTCGTAAATCTAATAAACTTGGTTCAACTAAATAAACCTAGATCAACCTAATAAACCTAGTAACCTTAGGTTGACCTAGTAAACCTAGTAAACCTAGGTCAACCTAATAAACCTAGGTTAATCTAATAAACCTAGTAAATCTAAGTAAACATATTAAGCCTATGTCAAACTAGAGAACATAATAAACCTAGGCCAGCCCACTAAACCTAATTCAACCTAGTAAACCTAGGTAATCTTGGTAAACCTAGTAAACCTAGGTCAACCTAATAAACCTAGGTCAACCTAGTAAACCTAGTTCATCCTCGTAAAACTAGAAAACTAAGGTCAACCTAGTAAACTTAGGTCATCCAAGTAAACCTAGGTTAACCTAGTTAATGTATGTCAATAATTTCACATTATGAGATTGTTTTTTTCATCATATCGTGATGTCATTTCTAAGTTTATCAAGTTGCAACCTAGTAATCTTAAGTCAACAAAGTAAGCCTAATAAAACTTGGTCAACCCAGTGAACTTAATCAAGCTAGGTCAACCTAGTTCATTGTAAGTCAACCTAGTAAACGCAAAAAACCTAGGTCAACCTAGTAAACCTAGGTCAACTCAATAAAATTAGGTTATTATAGTAAACCTAGGTCAACTTAGTAAACCTAGGTCAACCTAGTAAACCATAGGCCAACCTAGTAAACCTAGATAAGCCTAATAAACCCAATAAAGCAAGGTAAACCTAGTCAACCTAGTAAACTTAGGTAAACAACGTCACAATATGATATTGTTTATTATTCATCAGATTGGATATCATTTCTTGTTCTTTATATTGTGACATTGTTTTTCATTCATCACATTGCGACATCATTATTTTTTCCTCGTTTTGATATAATTTGTTGTTCATCACATTGCAACATCATTATTTTGCCTAGATTTGATATCCTTTGTTGTTCATCACATTGCGACATTATTTGTTGTTCATCACATAACTCTGTTGGTTTTTAGCTGTCACATTGAGGTCAATATCAAAGTTAATGCACATGGTGACTATGGATTTTTAGAAAATCAGAAACGCAGAAAGATTCTCTTATGTTAATAACTAGTTGTGATATTCTTATAGTCTTATTAAAACTTTATTTATGTTCTTATTTTATCTTCTTATCATCAAGTAATCATCAAATCAAAACTTGAATATAAACGAAACCAAATATAGGCACTCAACGAGGGCTAAAAATCCTCTATAGGGGAAAACCTAGTCAAACTCTTCCACTAGCAAATTCAAATAAAACTTGAGATAATCCAAGACCTTAGACTAGACCAAAATACCTTCCCCCTCCACCAAGTCAACCCTCAAATTTTCCTTCCAAACTTCAAGGATCAACTCCAACAATACTGCGCCAATATTGCATCAAAGACAAAACTTCGGCACTACTGCTTCAGAATTTCAACCCAACTTTAGGTCTTCAATTCTGGCCCTCCCACAGCTTCAAAATTTGTAGGTGTCAATCACAAGAGAGAGAGAAATTTGTCTCCAAACTTCTTCACTATGTATTCATCTTCTTGTCTAGGTTTTCCTCCTTCTTCCTTGAATTTCACATCGTCTTTCCTTCTCCAACAATTGCAAATCGAATTTAATGTGAATGTGCTCCAAATGAGGTCGAGTTGCTGCCTTTATATAATGGATTTTTCCTCCCAATTAGGTAGACTTGTCCAGGTTGAGGGCGACCTGGTTGAGGAGGCCTAAAAGGCCTCATTTTCATCAAAATAAATATCTTTCTTGATTAATAAATACCAAGGAGGGTCTTTTACATAACGACAAAGAAATATATTCTTGACACAAAACCTAGAAGCCTATAATGGAGGATTTGACCTAAAAATCATTGACCCAAGCACGAAATCCATGCATTAATAGGTCATTCTTATACAATAAAATTTCTTCAACTATTAATGATATGTTCAATACTACTACTAATAATAATAAAGTTAACCTTAGTAATACTAATAATAATAATAATCGTCATCAACTTTATCATTAATAATAATATGATTATTAAATATTAAATGTTAACCCTAATAATATTATTAAATATTAAATGTTATTCACAAACCTTAATATTATTATTATTATTAGGGTTTGTGAATAAGGTTGGTCAAACCTATAAAATTATTATTATAGTGTTGAATATCTTTTATCATGGTCAAGTACTAATAATATATTCAATAATAATTATAATAATGTCAACCTCATTATTATTATTACTATTATTATTATTATTAAATCTTGATTATGCCCAACCAAGGTTGACCTTGGTTGAAAATGTTTGACTTTAGACAACCATGGTTGCCTATAATTGAATATGGTTCATATAGTCAGCCTTAATAATAATATTATTATTATTCATCTTTATTGATATTAATGTTATGGGGTTGATCGAGTTTTATCATGGTCAACTATTAATAATATATTCAACCATATAATAATAATAATATTGTCAACCTAATATTATTATTAGTCAACTTTATTAATATTAGTATTATTAATAGTAAACATTTTAGAATCTTGTTTGTGACAAACTGAGGATGACCTTAGTTGACTAAGAATGACAATGTTTGGCTTTGGTCAACCATGGTTGACTACAATTGAATATGGTTGAGTTACATTGACTGAGAACAACTATGAGTGAACATGGTTTACTATTTCTAAATATGCTAAACACAAGATTGACCAAGTTTGATCACAGTTAAGTATTTAAACATTGATTATAAATGTTGACTTTGTATGATTACGTTTGGTTAATTTGGTTGATTATGTTTAACTACTAATATTAATCAATACTATTAATAAGAAATTATGTTTTATTAAAAGTGGTTGAATAATTTTGGAATTTTTCATTACAATGTTGGAGAAATTGCAACATGTAGTGTAACATTGCGACAATGTTTGTCACATTATGACATTGGATATATTTATGTACTATTCCGATGTCACAACATGTTTGATTATCAATATTAGTAAACAATATTAATAGGTAATTATGTTTGACAAAAGTTTCATAGTATTGAATGTCAAACATAATCGAACATAGTCAAGAACATTAGTAAATATGGTTGACTAATTGTAATGTAATGTAACATTGCGACAATATTTGTCACATTGTGATGCTGGATAGAGTTTTGTACCATTATCATGTCACAATATTCATATTATTATTATTATTATTATTAGTTAACTTTAGTAATATTAGTATTGTTATTAATAAACATTTCAAAGTCTTTATTGTGATTTACCAAGGATGACTTTAGTTCACTAAGGTTAACAATGTTTGACTTTAGTTAACCATGGTTCACTATAATTGAATATGGTTGAGTTATGTTGACTAAGGATGACTATTACTGAACAAAGTTGAGTATTTTTAAATATGGTAGACATATGGTTAACCAAGTTTGATCATGGTAAACTATTTAAACATTGACTATAAAGATTGGCTTTGGTTGACTATATTTGACTACTAATACTAATCAATAATAATAATAGGAAATTATGTTTGATCGAAGTTGAAGATTGTTGACTATAAAACATAGTCAAATGTAGCTAAGCACATTATTAAATGTGGTTGACTAATTTTGTAATGTCACATTTCGACATTGGATAAATTGCAATGTAATGTAACATTGCAACATTGGATAACTTTTTTACCATTCCAACATCAGAATATTATTATTATTATTAAAATTTATTGATATTAATATTGATATTATCAAACATTTTAAAACCCTGATTGTGACTTACCAAGGATGACTTTAGTTAACTAAAGTTGACAATGTTTTACTTTGGTCAACCATGGTTGACTATAATTAAATATGGTTGAGTTATTTTGACTGAAGATGACTATGAGTGAGTAAGGTTGAGTATTGTTAAATATGTTAAACATAGGGTTGAACAAGTTTGATCATGGTCAAATATTTAAATGTTGACTCTAAATATTGGCTTTGTTTGTTTATGTTTGACTAATATGGTTAACTATGTTTGACTATTAATATTAAAAGATTAATGATAATAATAGGTTATTATTCAGTCCAGACAAAGCTAGTGCTAGAAAGAAAACAATGGCATAAAGAGGAAACACAAAAATGTAAAAAGAACAACATTTGAGCTAAGTAAAAATACTTAGTTACCCTTTCCTTCATTTATTCTTTTCCACTTTCAACCATCCTCCTAAATTTGGAGTTCATTAACAACAGCTAGATGGTTTTCTTCAAATATCATCGAATTTTCCTTATTTGAGTTCGAACTCTCTAATACATGAGTTCGCTTGTAACCTCCTATCTCATTTCCAATGGACAATGTCTCCTTTTGCACTACTATAATTGAAATTCTTGATGCTTCTGGGCCTATTAGACTTGGAACCATTGTCCCCTCTTGGTTGACTTCTCCATCTTATTTTATTTCTTGTGTATTATAATTGTCCTTTGGTGTGGGATTACACCCTTATCTTTTGTCTTCTTCTTCTGACAATTGTTGCTCCAGAAATTGTCATCCCTTGAGATTTTTTACTTGTTTCTTTTTCCTGCTTGAATATTTCTTTGTTTTAGAGCATGAATTTTGTAAATGACTTGTTTGAAGAAAAATTCGACATCTAAATGTCGTATTTAAAAATCTAAAAACTGGGTCCAAATTTTTTTATGATGTAATAAATGAATGTGATTAGGTAAAACCTTTACTAAGGTCTACCTCCATGCAAATTATAGAAAAAGGTAAATCTTGCTTCTTCACTTCTCCATGTATCTTCCTTTATGTACATACCCAACATATTTCCAATTCCTTCTAGCACTTTTGATGCAGGAATTCTGCTAGAAAGCAGATCCCGCATATAAGAACACAACTCCTTCAAGAACCCTGAAAATAGTCAAAGTTTCTACAATATAATCATGAAAAACATTCAGCTCAATTAAACATGAAGGCGAAAAAGAGCCATACAAATCAACTCAACATAACTACATTAAAATTCTATGGCCAGATATTACATTGGGTGGCCTCTTGGCTCTTTGCCCTTTAAACCACTCCTCTTTGCCCTTTAAACCACTCCTCACTCACTCCCCTCAACTCTTCAACTATTCAAGTGTATTTTCCTCACAAAAACCACTCATATTTATACATAAATAATGAATTTAATTCACTCCAAAAATCTCTCCACCTAATCCTCAACTAAATCTAATTTTTAGGTGTGGACTCAACAAAGTCCCGTACATAGAATTCCTACTCCTAATTTTGCTACTTAATACTAATTTCTCTCATATCCTTTTAATTAATAAAAGAATATTTACAAAATCCTCACTTTTATAAATTATCTCCTATTTTATTTAAGAATAACAAATTAATTAATAAAACAATTAAAATGTCACACCCCCCTTTATTACATAATAAAAAAATGAAAATTGCCCTTGATGCTCCTGCATCAGACTCCCAAGGTTGAAATTAGTCATGATCGCCTGATCATGTGTTCGGATCTGTGTATGCCTAGATCCCATATCTTGTGTTGCAACTTCCCACTTGTTGTTGTTTCTATCTGTTGTTCTTCTCCAGGTCTCCACACTTTATGCTACATTTCCCCGCTGACTATGCTTTCACAATCTTCTGTTGTCTTTCCTTTGCTGCTTTTTCTTTGTTTTACTGCTGCTGGCCTCTTCCGGGATACTTTCATCATCATCCACCTCATCAGTTCAATTTCTCTGTCTAATAGACTTTCTCCAGCATCTGCAATAAAACCTGTACTCACAAAACAATTGTTAGAATAAAAAAAATAAGGCTTCAGTGCCCCTTCCACTGCAAGCAACATTTCAGTATGCTGCTCTGAAATTCCCTCATTTATCAGCACATCAATATGCTGATTCAACTCCTCTGTGAGACTATCAGTTAGTCCCTCCTCCACATCATCTGTTTGAAAAATGTTTCCCTGTTCTGTGTCTTTTAGTAATTTTCCCTGAAAATAGATCCTCTGCTTTTCCAACTCTCTCCTTTGAAGATCTAACTTCCGATATAACTAAACAATCTCAACTGGAGTAGAACTTGGAAATTTTACACAATTTTCCCTACCTTCACTTGCTATTGACCAATCATCAGATGGTCCTTCTTTCCCCGCTTCAATATTCTGTCGAATATTTCCATAAGACTCCTCTATCTGAGATCCTGATATCTCAGCATCATTCTGAACAAATTTTAGATTCAACCCTTCTTCCTTAACAAACTTCAAAGTTTGTTTGACACTCTGTGATGTACCTGTAATCACACCCCAATCATTAGTCTTAAACACATAATACCTTGTGATCTCACTGAATGCTTCAGTCGACATCTCCCTTTGCTGTTCTGAATCCTTCATTTGATTCAGTTCTTCTGTAGATTTCCCTTCTGTCTCATCATTACTTCCATTCTCCCTCTGGAAATCCTCCTGAAATTTCCTGGTTTCAACATCATTACATTGTAAAATTTTGTCAGCAATCTCATTAAACAAATACACTTGTTTACCTCCTTGGAATTTTCCTTCAGTATTTCCACTTTCTTTCGTTTCCATAACAGCTTCGACTTGCTGTCTTACCCCAAACAGGAAGTCATTTGTGATTTCTTCCTGTTGTAACCAACCAACACATTCCTTCTCTGAAAGGAATTCTCTACCAGACTTTACCTCAAGAACTTCATTCTCCTTCGTGACAGTTCCTTCAGACTGCTCATCATCTTCCGCACATCCTGCAAACATACATAAACTGTGAGAAAAATTGCAAGGCTTCATAGCCTCATCTGTTTCTCTCGCCATCATCTCTTCAGATGCTTCTGAACTATCCCAATAGTTCATGAGATCCTCCTCACTGATCTCTTCACCCAGAATTTCACCATGTTCCGGGCCACAAATGGAAACATCCAATTTCAACACAGCCTCTCTGAGTTCTCCACAACTCAACATCTATTCGAGCTTCCTCAGCTCCTCCATCAACTGTATGCTTACCTGCTTTTCCCTTTTTGTGTGTAGCTTCTGCCACTTCACCTTCCTCTTCATGGTCCAACCATGTGTCTAGTTTCTCATATTTCCCTGCAACAACTTCATTAACAATTCCAGGTGAATTGTTATCTCGGCCTTCTCCCGCTCATACTCTTCATCAGATCTCCGAAAATGACTATCAACAGTCATCTTTCCCTCCTTTGTGAACTACATCTGTTCACGTGTGGACTCCATTTAATCCACTTCCCCACAATCCTTCGCACCTGTCATTCATCAAAATGCAATTTTCCTGCTGCGCTTGGCTTCTCTTTGTCCTGGGACCAATCCCTGGCAACCTCTTGCTACAAATTTGGTGCAACAATACTTTAGCATGCATGTGTTACAACAACCAATTATAGCGGACAAACCCTGCTAAACTCACAATCACACTCTCCATGTGCATATAAAAATGCATGTCAATGAATTCCCAAATAATTTTAAATCTGCAACTTCAACAATCCCAACAATCTGGCAATCTACATGAAAGCAAAATTTGATCTCATGGTTATTATAGACCAACCCATCTCCTTGCGGAAGCTTATAATGGTTATAAAACCATATAACTCAAACCCATCTCATGAATTTAAATCAAATATTTGAATTTTAAATAATTCAAATATAAGCTCCCATTTCCCTTATAAGACTTCGATCCACACTGTATCATGCCTTTGCAAGGCTCTTCAACGTATGGTTCAAAAACCAAACCCAACAATCTACTTTTTCAAACTTCAAATAGCATTAGAACCCAATCATACCCTCATAAAAACCTTCAGATGTAAGGTGTCTTCATGAAAATATTTTCACGATGTTAACTATGCAAACTTCTCAATTTCAAATGTCGAATTTGATTAATTAAATCCCAAGGCATGTAATTACTACCCGCAACTTATTAACCCAAATGATGAGTATTTAAAGTAAACAATCTTGATTCAAGTATTCATGTGCCTTTACTTTTCCACGTACCAAGTTAGATATTCACTAATCAACCGAGCGCATACGGGATTATACATTCCCACATCTACCAACATGCCAATTCACTCCTAATCAATTTTTATTAAAGTACAGTCAACCTTGCCAACATATATAAGAACGGTTCCGGTTTCATTGTTGACCTTTAGCATTTATAATCACACAACCATTTCAATGTAGTGATTTAACATTCAACCAATGCATCAACGGAAATAAGATGTCCGTCATTAACTTACCATTTGCTTCCTTGTCGACTTAATGTCTTTGTCTGTGTAGCATTGGTATACATTCTAGTTCTTTCTCAATTCCATCCAAACGAATACAACCACAACTTTCATTGCCGCCCCTTGAGGTTTCATTCGCATTCATATAACTACCTTCAGTACCTTCACTTCATTCAAGTTTGATTAACGCCTCGCCTTGCAACAGTATGAATGTTGCACACATCAACTGACCATCACAGTTTGACGGCATGATGCCACATTTTAACACTATTATTTGGGCGCTAATTCCTAACTTAAACACTTCCTTTTCCCTTTGCAAATATCCCTTTCTGTTCATGGTTCACTTCAGATTTTTCTTCATGTCGCCCTCACTGTGTCAACACAATTCTTTAGCGTTGTTCTTAGATCCAAATCGATCATCACAGCAAAGAATAAACTCCACTTAAAAGCAGCTCGAACGTTTTTCTTAAGAGAACAACTGGATATACATTCATGTGAAATGAAGAAGCAATAACAATCATTATAAATTCTGTGTTAAACGCAGTCCACCATCACAGCAAACAATCCAAGCCTCATATCGACTTTTACACCACAGAAGTCGACTCTCACAGGTAAATCGGTGGATATATATATATCGATTTGTTTTCATTTCCCAACACAGGAACAATCGACGTTCATATCAAACATCACAGCAAAGAATTTGTGGCTGTAGCATTCATATCGACCAATCCAACAAACATAAAGATTGCAACAACGAATCTACTCGGTGCATAATCAACAACAGTCATTCATAAATTTCGAACCAAGTGTTACCTTCAAGCACGCTACATCTGATCATTACACGTACTGAATGCCATTCTTCCAGATCCACACAATTTAAAGGTCGAACGCTGTCAACATACTCTTCAGCTCCAAGAAATCGTTCCACTATTTCAACGCTGATCCATCTATTTCTGAATGTTGCAGAATCAGCTTTGTCAATCACTGCTTCAATAACCCAACTCCAGGTCCACACATCTGCTACACCATAATGCTGCCACAGTTTGTCTCTGCGCCTATCACCTGCAAACGCAAATCCGACAGAGCCAACCATACACTACGCACTCATTTCAATTCTGCAGATCGATTCTTAAAAACCATTTCATTCAGCAAATTCCTCCATGCGATTGTAACATCGCTCCTTCGGCATTCTTGAGATTCCCATTCCAAGCCAAAATTTGGCTCTTAACCCAGATTTAAAACGCTGTAAAATGTGAATCGATCACACTCTTCCATCAACATTCCTCATTTAAGCATTACACCTTCAATTTGGTTTTACACTGTCCATACAACACAATTTGACATCAACGTCATTCTTTCCTCATGGATTCAAACTCTGCGCCATCATATCACTGCTTTATCATCTGCCTAAATTGAATGTTTCACTCGATTGCATACCAATATACACCCTCGATTCCGCTAACGTTACACCATTTTACTGGAATTCCATTAAATTTTGTCTTCGACTCTTCAGCGTTGTTTGCCATCAAAAGTCGACTTCCTCACTGAATTTAACTTAAGAACGTGGTCAACACTTCCACAATACTCTGCAATTTAACAAGTTATTCAAATTCTACTCTAATTCCCATCATCGTATTCCAAAGAAAATATGCCAACGCGAGTCAGAACTGAATTTTAATTTCAATATTTTTCATGTATAATCGATCTTCCAGTGATCGATATACCCAATATCAAACTGGAACTAAAACTCGATTTCAGTCTTCACGTGTAATCAATCCCTGCATTAATTGAATACACCAACTATTCATACAATTTCCCTCCTTGCGATTGATCTCAAGCGGTATTCCTTTCTAAAGCCAGCGCTACAACTCGAATTTGAAAGCATCCACGCCCCTCTTTAATTAAATCAATGACCAATGCTTTAGATCGATTCAAAAGCTGCTCCACATTCACTTGTAGCTCAACAGTGCTTCTGCGCTCAACTAGTGTGCGTTCTTCAATTCGGAAACCACCACACATCTGGTTATGCAACCAGCATACAAGCTCGTTCCTGAAATCAGAACCCACATACAACATACATAATTGCAAATTCAACCAGGCAGCTCTCCCGCTTTGATACCAGAAATGATGCAGAAATTCTGCTAGAAAGCAGATCCCGCATATAAGAACACAACTCCTTCAAGAACCCTAAAAATAGTCAAAGTTTCTACAATATAATGATGAAAAACATTCAGCTCAATTAAACATGAAGGCGAAAAATATCCATACAAATCAACTCAACATAACTACATTAAAATTCTATGGCCAGATATTACATTGGGCGGCCTCTTGGCTCTTTGCCCTTTAAACCACTCCTCACTCACTCCCCTCAACTTTTCAACTATTCAAGTGTATTTTCCTCACAAAAACCACTCATATTTATACATAAATAATGAATTTAATTCACTCCAAAAATCTATCCACCTAATCCTCAACTAAATCTAATTTTTAGGTGTGGACTCAACAAAGTCCTGTACATAGAATTCCTACTCCTAATTTTGCTACTAATTTCTCTCATATTCTTTTAATTAATAAAAGAATATTTACAAAATCCTCACTTTTATAATTTATCTCCTATTTTATTTAAAAATAAAAAATTAATTAATAAAACAATTAAAATGTCACACCCCCTTTTATTACATATTGAAAAATGAAAATTGGCCTTGATGCTCCTGCATCAACTTTATGATGCCAAAAATGAAGAGGGAGGTTATTCAATCTGACCTGCACCAACATTTTATATACCACCATTGTATTGACATCAAAATATGGGAACCACGTGGCTATTGAAATACCCACAGATCCCCAAAACCAAGGCCCCTCTCACAAGACCAAATCCCTATCCTTATTTGTTTCAAATTTAACAAGTAAAAAACCCTACGAACATAGATGAATATCACAATTTATTTTCCAATTATGAAATGGCTAGTTAAAAAGATCCATTGTTTTTTTTCCAAAAGCCATTAAATATACATATAACTACCTGATATTGGAAGTTTGCACTAATAAAATTTACCTCTAAAAGATTTACTGTCATATCTAGAACCTGATTCATTTGTTCCACAATGTAGGGGCCAAAAAGATTAAGATTATGATTAGATTTATCTGAAAATTTCAACTTCCCTTTTACGACATCTTTGAAAGACATGGATCCATCAATTTTCTTAGGTGAACCCCCCTCCCCCCCCCGAGCTGCAAATTGATAATGATAGAGGTGTTTCGTTCTATGCCATAGTATTGAAGCAACAATTCATGTTGTAAGGATCTACCCGCGAAGATCAAGCTTTGAAGCTCAATTAGAATACCTATTCTTTTTTGAATCTCCCTCTTCAAATCCTGCACTAGAAGATCCTTTCAAACCTCAATTAGGACATTAAGTTTCCTTCTGGAATATAAAAAATTCTCCCTCCCCTATCACATGTGCTTAGCTGCCATCAATGAGTTCCATGACAAATTGGTTCACTGAGCCCAGATCTGATCTTGTGAAGTCGTTTCCTTCCATATGTATCCCTCAATGAAGCAAATATGCTGCACGTATGGACAGATCCATCCTGCCAAGGAAAGTTTCTATTGATTTTGAGAAGAGGATGCTTAGATCTAAGTAGCATATTTATTTATTAGGCCAAAGACCCTCATAAATGTCAATATAATCCAAGGAATAGATTTAATTTTTGAGAGAGATTATGTATGCACAGGAAAAACTAAAAGAGTTGGCAAACAAGGCTAGATAATCTGTTTGTGTGAAAAAAAAAAACAAAGGAAAGAAGTATGGAATCCATTTATCACTTGTGATTTTTCTCTAGGCCTCACTTATTGCACAATCTCGTGCCATCACTCTAGTCCCTGCAAAGGGAAGCCCCTCTAACCATGTGTGAAGAGAAATCCCTAGATCTTATTTTTGTTTTCTATTGAGAAAAAAACCCACAATCACCTCCTCCTCCCCTCCTCTCAGTCTTGCGAAAAAAGCCACTAACTACATCAAATCGCCTCCTCCTCACACATTCCTGAACTCCTCAACATCGACTGATCCTGATCAATGAACCCTAACACAATTGACCATTCTTTGCAGAGATCCCTCTAGTTGGTCTTCGTGACTGTTGCAATCCATAATAGGTTATTATTATTATTATTATTCAACCTTATTAATATTAATATTTATTATTAAACATTTTTAAATCTTGATTGTGACTAACCAAGGATGACCTTAGTTAACTAACGTTAACAATGTTTGACTTTGGTCAAATACGGTTGACTATAATTGAATATGGTTGAGTTATGTTGACTGAGTATGAATATGAGAAAACAAGGTTTTTTATTGTTAAATATGTTAAAAAACCAAGTTTGATCATGGTCAACTATTTAAATAGTGACTAAAAAGGTTGACTTTCTTTGACTATGTATGACTATTAATATTAATTAATAATAATATGCTATTTTGTTTTATAGAATTTGAAGCATGTTGACTGTCAAACATAGTCAACCGTGTTAGTAAATGTTGTTGACTAATTATGTAATATCACATTGCAACATTGGATAGATTGCAATGTAATGTAACATTGTGAAACTATATGTCACTTTGCAATGTTGAAAAGATTTATGTATCATTCCAATGTCATAACATGTTTTATTATTAATATTAATCAATAATATCAATAGGCGATTATGTTTGACTAAAGTTAAATATTTTTGATTATCAAACATAACCAAACTTAGTCGAACATAGTCAACCACATTATTAAATGTGCTTGACTAATTTTTTAACGTCACATTGCAATGTTGGATAAATTGCAATGTAATGTAACATTGCAACAACGGTTGTCAAATTGTGATGTTGGATAGATTTTTGTATTATTCCGAGGGAACATTATTATTAGTATTATTATTATTATTCAACTTTATTAATATTAATATTGTTATTATTAAAAAAAATTAAATCTCGATTGTGATCGACCAATGATGATATTGTTTCGTAAGGTTGAAAACATTTGACTTTTGTCAACCATGGTTGACTATAATTGAGTATGGTTGAGTTACCTGACTGAGGATGCCTATGAATGAACAAGGTTGACTGTTAAATATGGTAAAGTGAGGGTTAACCAAGTTAGATTGTGGTCAAATATTTAAATATTGACTATAAAGGTTGACATTTCTTACTATATTTGACTAATGTGGTTAATCACTAATATTAATTAATTAAATAATTAATAATAATAATAATAATAGGTGATTATCTTTGACCAAACTTGAAGAGTGTTGTATGTTAAACATATTGAAACATGGTTTAACTATGGCTGAATAAGGTTTGACTATTATTGACCATCATTTGACTGTGATCAATCAAAGTTGAATATGGTTAAATATAGCTTACCATGGTTTGAATATGTTTTGACTACGATTGACCATATTTTGACTATGGTTTATTTATAGTTGACCATGATTTGTCTATGATTACCACTGCAATGGTGGTTGTTGATGGTTGACTATGATTTGACTATGGTTAACCCTAGTCATACACTAGAGGCTTCCATGGTCAACCATGGCCATCAACTATGGTTCATTATGTGTCACCTATAGATACACCATGATGCCCATGGTAAGTATGACTCATCACGGGGTCATTTTGACTATTGTTGACTTTGGTGCCAATGTTAACTATTGTTGACTAAGTCAACAATAATCAACCATAATTAATATGTGTTAATATATAGATTAATTTATAATAAAAAAATTGTAAATGTGTAGATTAATACATTATTAATATGTCTTTAATGTTATTTAAAATGTTATATTAAAGTATTATAAGATTGTATATATGTTTTAATATTAAATAATGTCATAATTAAATATTAATTGTATATTAAATGTTAGTTATATATTAGTAAAATAATAATGAATAATTCAATGTTTTAATTAATATATTAATGAATAAATCAATTTATTAAAATTTGATATATAACATTTACCAAGTAATTATTAATATTAATATTACATTTTAATAATATTATTAAAAATAATAATGGTAACATTATTAATATTAATATTTAATATTAGTTTTTTATTAATACTTACTATATTAATAAAAAAATAATTAATAATATTAGAATTAAGATTAATATTAACATCATTAATAATAAAGTTAGTTTTAATATTAATATTAATACTAAAACCAACCAAATAATATTAATATTAATATTGACATTAATACGAATGTTCAAATTAATACTAATATTAATGAAATTAGGTTGTTTTTCAATTTAAAATGCTAGTTTTAAAATATTATTTTATGTTTTCATTTGTTGTTTAGCAAGATTCCACTGTATTAATTATTTTATAATCAAGCTTTGAATGGAAATTTTCATTCCATTGACGAAACCATAATAAAATCTCGTGAGCATCTCACAACTCAAAATAATATTTTTCAAGTTGACTCGATCCCAATTCCTCATAACAATAGTGTACATCTTATCAAGGAAGCATCCAATGCCTTTTCCTACGCGGCCCATAGGCCATATTTTCTATGGGAAATATCCTTCTATGTTTGAAGGCTTCTCCACTTTTTGGAATGGTACTGGCATGAGATTTCTTGTAAAAGTAACCGCGCCTAAAATATATACAATCTGCAATCCTCGAAATATACTTGTAGGAAACCATGACAAAAGTGGGTGTTACTTTTATAATAACTTGAATCCTGTGTAGATTGAAGTATACACAAACATTTAAAATTTTATTATATATATTTCCGAATATATAAAATGTTTATCATTTTACCATTAAGCATGCCAATCACATCATTGAAAATCACATCATTGAAAGCTCCATACTCCACCTCAAACTATAAAACCACCATTATTAGAATAAATGGTGATCTTCAAATTCACTTCAGTGAATATCAGCGATATCGCTTCATATTGCATAAATTTATTAAATCTTTGTCCATAACGCTTATTTTAGGTGATATTGTAATTTTAATTTGTTTTTTTTTTATAAAGAAATCTATATTTTCACTCATAATAAAATGATGAAGTTATATTATGGTTATATATTACAAGAGTATATTTCTGAAATATTTCAACATTAGCTTTACATTTTAGTTTTCCAGATGATAAACGATCAAATAAAACATAAGATATGCCATCCAAAACACCTATGTTTAAAGAGAAATATTACAACACCTTGTACCACAGGTATATATATAAAAAAAACCACCATTAAGCCAAACTGTCTAGGAGAGAAAACAAATATAAAGATGTAAATGTAGAAACATAAAAATAAGTCTTCGAAAAAATGGATATTTGTTGTTTCGTTGTGCGTTGATATAAAACGAAAAAACATCATAGAGGGCCTATAAGGCCCCTGGTATAAAAATTAGTCTATCTATGTGAATCTATGATAAAACTCACTTGTAAAGAACAATAACAATTTAACAAAATCAAATGAAGTATGCATGAGTATATGTATGGGTCTCTCTTTATCATTTATGGTTAGCAATTGGTACTGAGATATTATCTTTGTATGGATGATGGATGGAAGTATTCATTTGATTTATCATTGATATATTCCACAATAGCCCAAAAATCATTTTTCAGAAGGAGGCCATTTTTTGAAAAGATGTCAGTGTACTAGTAGAAAACGATGAAATTAGTGACTAAGTGACTAAAAAGTTAGTCACCGCAATTATTTCAAGTGAATTACTACTAAATTTGAACAATTTTAAGGGAAAGAACTAAAAACAACTAACTTAAACGACTAATTTAGTTTAGGGATAAAATATAATCAGTGACAAAACTAAAAACGACTAACTAAAATTACTAATTTAGTCCAGGACTAAAATATATGACTAGATAATAAGTGAAAAAATTAATAATGATTAACATAGATGATTAATATAGTCCAAGAATAAAAAAATAACCAAATAATAAGTAAAATAAGTATATGAATTAGTCATTTATGTTAGTAATTTTTAATTGTGCCACTCCAGAAATGAAAAATTGCAATTTTTATACTGAAGTGTTTTATTTCACTACAGGTGTCTCTGAATCCATCTGCAGTGTTAAAACTTACAGACAAGGGGTCTTTGAATCCAACTACATTGTTAAAATTCTAAATACATTTTTTCCTCTAAATTTTAATGTTGTAGATGGATTCAAATATTCTCAACATTAGTTTGACCTTCCTTCGTCGTCGCGAAAAGGCTCTCATTCCCCAGTTCATCCAAGGAGGGCAAGGAAAATGGCACTTGAGATGAAGGAAAAAAAACAAACCAGAGAAAGTCATCACTTCTGAATCTTATGAAAACCTTAAGAAAGTCATAATACATTACATGTATTTCTCTGATCTCTAGGACGAAAGGGAAACCAAAGTCAAAGCTAGACAACGTACAAAAATTGAAGATGGATTCAATTTTAGAAATTATCATTTAAAAAGAGGCTAGTTTTTCCTAAAAATGATAGTCCCTCCTCCAAGACCTTGCCACAACTTCCATAGATTTCAAATTTTACAATAATAGAACCTTTAAAGTAAAAGCTTACCATATACTTCGAACTTAGGTTGGAATTTATTTGATTCTTGAACCCTTTGGATGATGAATAAAGATAATTAAATATATAGATTGAAGCATTTTCTTGTAGTTATTTATGAACTTGTTAACCATCCATAGATGAATACTTCCCTCAGACATGCGCTTGATTTTGTCCACAATGAAAGAATCCTACTATGTTTTTGGTATATTCGACAAGACTACATCTTTAAAGTAATGAAGTTTTAATTCTTAATTTTTAACAATCCTTTAAGAGAGAGAATCAATCAAAGTCACATAGGAGGAGGTATTCTCTTTGTTTAGCGAACCTCCATGGAGATAAAGCAATAAATGAAAGATTAACCTCTTGTTTATGTGATAATTAGGGAATGTATATCCATTCT
Source organism: Pinus albicaulis (assembly GCA_034641835.2). Taxonomy (NCBI): domain Eukaryota; kingdom Viridiplantae; phylum Streptophyta; class Pinopsida; order Pinales; family Pinaceae; genus Pinus; species Pinus albicaulis. The sequence goes on along the minus strand of CM076578.1, from coordinate 1,248,353,411 downwards.
CTCAAAGACTAGTCTTAGATAACGGGAAAAAATCTCCTATTTATTATAAAAAACACTTGTGAAAATGTGAAGCTAGGTTACACTTTTTGCCCTTTTTTGAGAAAAAAATTTCATTTTTTTCGGTTCTTCAACTTTCTGCAAACTATAACAATTTTTCTGTGTAGAATTTCATTTTGTGATAAAAATAAAAGTTGTGAGAAATTTTGTTAGCTTTCTATTACATATTTTTTGAAATTTTTTTATGCAGATTTGATATGTCAACTTAGCGTTTCTTTGAGTGTGTGTTTCTTAACAATCAAAGGATTCATAAGAAGTCATGTTATGACACAATGTTGTATTCATTGAAAATTTGTGTTTTTGAGAAAACAAAATGTGTTACAACAATCTAGACAGAGTCTACTTTGGTTTCTTCATATTTACAAAGCCAATGGATGCATATCATAATTACTAGAATTTTTTGAACTAGTCCAATACGAAAAACTGCATATTTTGGATATGTTTCGCAACGCAACAAATTTCTTAACATATAAGTTATAAACTAAAAATATAAAAGCTACCCATTAGAGACGACGGACCAATGTAATGCCCCATAATTTTTCAATTTTTTTTACAATGTATTTTGGGAGATACAAAATTTTGATTTCACTGAATCACAATGACCCTCAGAAATTGTTTGCACCCATTTTATTAGAAAAATAATTAAAATTAGTAAACGTTTATGAAATTCCATAAAATTTATATTTCTTGAAATTAGATTCAATTCTAAAAATGCTTGTCTTGGTTTCGACAGTTAATTAACAACCTTTTATGGAGTTTAATCAGTCCAAAGTTGCAGAAACGTATTCAGAGCCTGGTTTTTGCGTAACTGGTGATGCATTAGTTCGGGCGAACTTTGATTAACAGTTCGGCCGAACTATGTTTTGCGTCGACGGCTCGTTAATTCTAACGACTTAATAGTTCGGCCAAACTATTGTATAACTTTTCGTCGGCCGGAAAGTTTTGCGGAGCCCCTACTAAAACACATTTCGTGACAATATAAATTGTCGCGAAATTATTCACAATTTTCACACATTTCGCACATTTCATCTCATTTTACAAAGATCTTGGTTTGGGTTTAAAAAATTTTCTTCAAAGTTTGGATTTAAGAGCATTTCTTGGAAGCAAACTGATTTTACAAAGAATTGTTTTGGGTTTAAAGAATTTTTTTGGAAGACATTTCTTGGAGGCGGCTTGATTTTGGCAAAAATTGTTTTGAACTTAAAAAAATTTCTTGGACGTACATTCAAAAGACATTTCTTGGAGGTATGTACATGTTTTGAGTTGAAGTAAATCTTTTGAGCTTCGTTTCATTTTTATAAGACATTTTTCTCTCGAATTTTTTAAAGTAAGTGTTTTGATTGGAGTATGTATTTTTTGCAAAAAATTTAAACTAAATTTTTTAAAATTAAATCTTTTGTGATATTTCTTGTAATTGAGTTATTGTCTAATTTTTTGAAGGAAATTTTTTGAACTTCATACCCTATTATCATGGGAAATCGAAGAACTTGTGTGAGAAAATATGATCTAAAAGGAGACCTTGAGGAACGTAGAGAAGAGACGAGACAATCTCGCAAAAGAAAGTCAGAAGCCCTCTCAAATATTGAAGAGGAAAATCAACCTCAAGCAGAAATTGAAACAGGTATGTAAATGTAAATATTATGATCTATTGATATATTTAAAATTTTACTAATGTAAAATGTGAAGCTTAATTTTTATTTGATGAACTAATTTGAAAAATATTTTATTTAATGTAAACAGATAGAGATATTCCTCAAAATATTGAAGAAGAAAATCAACCTCAAGCAGAAATTGAAGCAGGTATGTAAATGTAAATATTATGATCTATTGATATATTTAAAATTTTCCTAATGTAAAATGTGAAGCTTAATTTTTATTTGATGAACTAATTTGAAAAATATTTTGTTTAATGTAAATAGACAGAGATATTCCTCAAAATATTGAAGAATAAAATCAACCTTGAGCAGAAATTGAAGTAGGTATGTAAATGTAAATATTATGATCTATTGATATATTTAAAATTTTCCTAATGTAAAATGTGAAGCTTAATTTTTATTTGATGAACTAATTTGAAAAATATTTTTTTTAATGTAAACAGACAGAGATATTCCTCAAAATATTGAAGAAGAAAATCAACCTCAAGCAGAAATTGAAGCAGGTATGTAAATGTAAATATTATGATCTATTGATATATTTGAAATTTTCCTAATGTAAAATGTGAAGCTTAATTTTTATTTGATGAACTAATTTGAAAAATATTTGAAATTTTAGATATATTTATTAATTTAGTTATTTATTGAATATGTACTATTTTTCGAATATGTACAGATGAAATCACTATCGATAATGAGATGTTAGAAAATGTTGACACTCACACATATGGAGATAAAAAACCTGACCATGTTATACGATATCGTGTTAACTACATTTTTGAAAAGTATTTCTTAAATGAGCGGGTGACAGTTCAGGCTCAAATGTTGAAAGGTCTCGTATCATTAAGGAAATTAAAAGAAGCTACGACACTATTGGGTATTCGAAAATCAACCAAAGATAAAAAAATGAAGGAAGATGTGATAAAAAATATGAGTAGTGCTATAAAGTAAATTAAGAGATCTAGAGATAAAGATGTTTCAATTGTACGTAGAGGAATACAGATGGCAACAGTTTCATCAAGTACTCAAGAGAATCGTTTGGTAACATCTATGGCACGAGCACTGGGAACCTCGCGAAAAAATTTGCACAAACATCGGAAATTTCGGCTGCAAATAGATGTAAATGATGAACTCGCTTGTTGGAGAGCTATTTGTAGGCAACCATACAAAGATAGACTTGGAGAAAATGTTAAAAAAATAATATATGAATATTGGAAGAATAATTTGCGTGTTTCACCAACTGCAAGACATGTGATGCGAAGAAGAATAGCACGAAATCAGTACGAAGAACATGAAAAACATCTCTTGGAAACCACTCAGATAGAGTTATTCAACAAGTTCAAAAAAGAGAATCGTCAAATTCATGTTTCACTCAGTGCTTTTGTTCAACAAAAACCATGGTATGTAAAACCTATCACCGTATGCGACACTTGTTGTTGCCGTTATCATGTGGAATTTGAGTTATATTATGACACATTCCTTGATTTTGGTAGAACATTATGGAAGGATTCACCTCCTCCTTCCACTATCAGTGATTTCATATCTCAAATTCTATGTGAAAGAGAAAGCGATGAACTATTTTACAAAAAGAAATGTGTTGGTGGTAAAAAATGCGATGATTGTGGAAATTTGACTAAATTTCAAAACAAATATCGTATTGATATAAATGATCAATCATTTTTCAACATAAAAGTGAAATGGAAGAGATATGAATATATCGATACATCGATTCAAGGTGCAAATAGTGTTAAAAGAATTGAATTACTAGAAGACGAAATTTTTCTGATAGACTTTTTGAGAAAGTTTGAGGTAGAAATTTACAAATACACCAAGCATTCCCATAGAGATCGATGGCAAGACTTGCAATTCAAAAAATCTCGTGAAGTTTTTCCACCAGGGACCATTTTGTCAGTGATTGATTTTGCAGAAAACTACACATTTGTTCCACAAAAAGAAATTCAGAGTGAATACTATCATTTTGACCAAGTCTCCATGCTCGTCCATATTCTATATAGACATTATGAAAAAAATGTCGATCATATAGAAAGCATGAGTGAAAATCGACATATCATTATAGAATATCACTTTTATATCAGTGACGATCGTACACATGATACATGTTTTGTACAACATTGTTTTGGAAAAATTTATGATTCATTGAAAAATTGTGGAATAACATTCAATGAACATTGGATATGGTCAGACGGATGCGCAGGTCAATTCAAATCTGCACGATCATTCTTTTGGTTGTGTTGTCTTCATAAGAAAACCGACATTAAACATTGTTGGAATTTCTTTGAGACTAGCCATGGAAAAGGAGAACATGACGGTGCAGGAGCATGCATAAAACGAGCACTTCGAAGATATCAAATGAACCACTCTGCAAGACGAATTGTGAACGCTAAATAATTTGTTCAATGGTGCATTGCTGCTCTAAGCCATGAGATAAACCCATCAAAAGAAGTGCGAAGGTACATTCAATTCAATTTATATTGGAAATCTAATTTTAAACATTGTACATTTATCATGCAATGATTATCTTTGATTGTATTTTGATATTATATTTACAAATTCTTTTTCTAATTTTCCATATAAAGGTTTTTTTGGCATATTGGAATCGAAGACGTAGATAGATCAATTGGAAATGACGTTGAAACAATAAAAGGTACTTGAAAATTGCATTCAATTCAAACAAAGTCGTCTAGAAATGTGTTTGCATTGGATAAAAGAAAATATTCTTGTTTTTGTGACGTTTGCATAGACAACACAAAATCCAATGACGTTTGTGAAAACAAAATGTATGTGAATGATTGGAAACATATAGAGCTAAATACAAAGAGCAAAATGTCTGTTGCAATGTTTGAAGAAATGCAATCAGAGGAAACTACAATATCATCCGATGGTGATCGAGTTTCTGATATTGTTAGAGAAGGTAACATTTGAATTACTTTCTAATGATTTAAAGATCTATAAATAAATTTAAATATGCATAATTTTGTTAAATTCATTTTATTGTGCAGGAGATGTTTTTGCTATAATTTCACCTATTGATAACGATGAAAATGTGAAGTATTATTTTATGCGTTGCACTGAACGAAAAATGAAATTATTACAAAACTATAATGATCACGGATTTCAATATGACATAGGGTCTATTATACTGAAAGATTATTTTTTCAGACAAACTCATCAAAGTGGAGACTTTGTTTACTTTGAAGACTATGAACCTGATCCCATAAGTTGTCAATATAGTCACTTGGTGTGTGCAGCACACATAAAGTTGATAGAAGTTCAATCAAAGAAAAAATCGAAAATTAAGAGATGGAAAATGTCAAAATCCGATCATGAACGGATTATTGAGGATGGAATTCCATTAGATTTTTTTTGAGTGAATTGTCCAACAATTTATTATCTTTGGATTAAATATGTTTTAGAACTTTCAGTACTCAACTAAAAATTGAGTTGCTTATGTTATTTGTGCAAGTGCCTGCACATGTACAAATTGTTTGGGTACAAGCACGTGCTCTAGTATCAACTGAAAGTAGTTTTTCTATACATGTGCATTGATGAAAAATGTTATATGTATTGCATATATATATATATGTGTGTGTGTGTGTGTGTGTGTGTGTGTGTTCTAGAATGAAATTAATTGTTCTAGTTTTACTATGTGCATTGATGAAAAATTATTTACGTACTCAATATATATGTTCTAGAATGCAATTAATTGGAACTAGTTTTTCTATGTGCATTGATGAAAAAATAGTTGGATTTTCTGGTAAACAGTATGGACACAATGTAAATAAATCATCTGTAGTATAGTTTTGTACGAAAATTCCTTTCGGACAAGAGACTCGGAGCACTTCTCCGACTTTTGGTGGGATTTGACCCACATCTCTAATCCTGATTGAAAATCTAGTACAAAATCTGCTTGTCCAATGGTCGGATATGTTCAATGTGCATTGATGAAAAATGTTACTTGTCTTGGATAGATATGTTCTAGAATGCACAATTAATTGTTCCAAGTAGTTTTTCTATGTGCATTGATGAAAAACTAGTTGGATTTTTTGGCAGAAAGTTTCCACAATGTAAATAAATCGACAAGGCTACCTATTTAGAGTGCATTAACGACATTGACCCAAATTCAAAAAACATATATATGTACTAGACTTATATTTCCAATAAAAATTAAAGGGATAATTTGTACATATATCTACTTCTTTAAACTCTTTTTTCAATTAGAACTCAATTGATACATGGTTAGTTGCATTGAAAAGCTATGTTCTTCCTATTGGAAATTTTTTCATTCAAACAAAACTACATGGAGAGATCAAAAGCAATCTTAAAATTCCAAATGTACTTCAACCATCCAAAAGGGATTTGTACAACATTACTTGACATGCCATGCCAATTATAGTGAACAACTATCCAATAGAAACATTTAACATTATATACCACATGTGCCAAATGTAGATTGAAACCATCCAAAACTTTAAAATTTTAAAAACTTTTGATAATATATCGTGCAACATTAAAACATTAAACATCACATGCGAAATGTAGATTGAAACCGTTCAAACTTGAGTTTAAAAAACTTTAAATTATATATAGATCGTTACTTCACATGCCATGCCAATTATAGTTCAACTAGATCCAATAGAAACATTTAACATTATATATCACATGTGCCAAATGTAGATTGAAACCATCCAAAACTTTAAGTTTTAAAAACCTTTTGATTATATATTGTGCAACATTAAAACATTAAACATTTAAAGTTCATTAAATATCACATGCAAAATGTAGATTGAAACCATCCAAAACTTGAGTTTTAAAAACTTCACATACCATGCCAATTATAATTCAACTATCCAACAAAAACATTTAACATTAAATATCACATGCCAAATGTAGATTGAAACCATCCAAAACTTTTAACTTTTAATTTAACAAAAAATATAGATCACAACATTACTTCACATGCCAAATGTACTCCAAGCATCCAAAACTTAAATTTTAAAAACAAAACAAATTATAACACATGTCATTACATAACATGCCAAATGTAGTTCAGATGACAACATTAATTTATAGATGACAACATTACTTCACATTCACATGCAAAAAGTACTAAAACCATCCAAAAATTAAATAAAACAAATTATATTAACAATGTAATAAAATATGTCCAAAAATTGTAAATCTCACAAGTATCAAACTGTATCAAGTTTAACAAATTTTAAGACCATCTAAATTTTGAAATGAAATCTACAAATCATGTCCATCAAATAGAGACGGATCTAGCATCTTCCCTACTAGGGTCTCAGTCCACGCCCTATCATGTGAATGGGAAACCTACATACACAATGCACATGTACTTTAACATTAAAATTTGATGCTTTAAAAATGAATGAGAATATATATATCTAGACTTCATGTAAAAAACAAAATATAACAAAAAAATCATTCAATACCTCATAAGGTTCCCTCTCCATTTGATGAACAAGTTCTCCCATAGGAACATCTGCAGCAGTAAACTGTACAATATACATGTACAGTTATATATATATATATATATATATATATATATATATTAAAAAATTTCAAATGAAAATGCACGTGTACATATATAAACTTATTTTCAATAATATTAAAAAAATGAACTAAAGACAACTTGTTCAAATGTTGTGGATGTTCCTATCTCCGTCGCTAGAGTCCGCGGATTAAAGAAATATTCTATAGGAACCTAAATTCAAAAAAATTTAAATAACTCAAAATATAGATCTCTCTCTCTCTCTCTCTCTCTCTCTCTCTCTCTATATATATATATATATATCTCAATTTTTAATGGAAATTTTTGAGGCAGAATATATATATATATATAAATTTTAAACATAAATTTTAAACTTGTGAAAAAATGTCCATACTTGTGGCTCATCTCCCAAGGAAGTAGAAGGTACATCTCCCAAGGAAGAAGAAGGTACCGCCATCCCAAAAACATCAGACGGAATCGGTACCTGCTAAAACATTTTATCAAATTATATATATACATACATGTACATGTGTGGCAACAATTATTTATTTTAAAGTCACTTAAAAAACACTAACATTTTCCAACATATCTTGACGGTCAGACCCATCTGCATTGTTTGAACCAGAGGTCCCGAACGTGATATTAACATTTTCGTCACGTATCATGTGTGAGAACTGCAAATGGTGTTTTAACATATAATCATACATTTTTGTTAGATTAATGTACACATACAAATAAATGTATACATGTACATACACATGTATGTATTACAAATTGTACACATGTATATGTAAAAATATTTTCAAACCCTAAGATCACTAACACATACCGTTCCGATGCCCTCTTCCTCATGAAAATTAAGTCTTGCAAACCATTGCGACAATTTTTTGCATATGTTTGGAGATCTTCAACATTCATGTTGTCAATCTCCTCATCTGTACAATAAACAAAATTGGCACGTGCATTTTCACGTGCTCTTTGTCGATTTAAAGAAATATCGACTCCACCCAATCCGCTATGAACATTCTCGATCATAACATCCCTGGCTTCTCGACTTATCTGAGAAGTCACATCCATCTCTGATCGCAAATTTTCAACTCGAAACGTTCGACTCACCAATGGCGGCTCAAGACAAGGCAACTCCACGTCTCGCTTAGCGCCCTTACGGTTATATAATCGACCTTTCCCCGGGCCAAAAAATCCTGAAGGAAGATCATTGTAATTGGGTTTCATACCCAAAAAAATTCTGCATAAAACATTTGAGCAAAATAGACAGGAACCTCATCGTTCCATGGAAGCCTTCCATAGGCCGCAAGGTGCCTATCATACAAATAACGAGCTATGTTTGGGTGCTTGAAATACTGCACCTTCAACATTTTTCTTTTTGGCCCTTCCTTGTAATTAAACATTGACTTGGCCACTTATTTTGTAACTTTTTGTTTTATGTCCTCCCATTTATCAGGACCCATCACTGTTTCTTTTCTCTTTCTCATCATTTCTACAAATGAATCAGTCGTTGGCCCAAGATTTCTGTACACATTTACCATTTCACCCAACGAATGTGTAACTATTTCAAGGCTTTGTCAACTCTCAGCAGGTAGAGACAAAGCCACGAGATCTCTTTGCAATTTTGCATGAAGTCTTTCACACCTTTGTAAGGTGCATTCCACCATGTTGGTTTCCCATGGTATATCAGTAATCTCAGCCAGATAAGTTGTGCTGGGTTGACAGCCTTCTTCTTGAATGTAGCGGGCTGCCCTGCGTCTATTTTGACCACTAGTTCGAACATTTTCGGCCTCTGCATCAATATATATAAAATTTCGTATATTAGAAAAAACATGTGTAAAAAAAGTTGTACAAATTTAATGAAAAAATATTGAAATTGATGGCAACCTTGATGTTGTTGGTTAACATCTTCTCCACCATGACCCTGCTGAGAACCAGACCCATAATGACGCTGCTGAGAGCCAACAACCATTGATTGGCCTTCGGGGGAATAATTATCACCCCATTCACGCAACCTACTACCACTCATACCTCGATCGGTTGAACCATGGCCACGCTCCATGGATGGAGTAGAAACCCTTCTCCTCTTACCTCCTAAAAATTAAAATATGAAACTTATTAACAACTAATTTAACTCACAAAGTTAATAAAAATTCAATTCCATATGTACACACATGTATGGATATTTAAGATTATATTTAATACCATGAACATCCCCTGATCCCTGAACCTCCATATGGGATTCGACTGATCTTCGTCGTTCATCCTCCATGATATATATCTATTGGTCAACATTTACACAAAATAGATTTCAAAAAATCAATTTGTAATTTAGTGTACACAAATTATGTAGAACACAACTTTCAAAGCAATAATTGATTATGTGTGAAACTAAATTTAATTGAAAAAGAAATTATAAAAATGATAAGTTCACCAAATTGTGCTTTACATGGTGGGAGCACACTTGGTATAAAATTTACCACTTATACACTTTAGTTTGTGGGAGAAATGACACATGTACATAGTTTACCTTAAAGTTGTTGTGTTTTATGGATATTAAAATGAAGAACTTCTATTTAGATCCATTACAGAGATTGACTGTAGGGGCATTTACTAGATATGTCACCTTTCATAAAAGATGAGATCCAAAGGCTACCTGGCCCTTTACAGACTCTGCCTATAGAACTTGTAGAAGTAAACACTAGAGGCATTAACAATATCAAAGAATGTTTTCATGCTCAGACATGGGAATGTGTCTCTTTCCCTACGCAAAAAAATAGTTCAAGATAGTTAATCTTCATAGACACGTCATCAATCAGGTCAATGTGATCATCCCCAACTTACTTTTCATAAAATTAGGCTTGGAATCCTCTACAACCTGGTGGATGGAGTTGAATCGGAAGTAGGTCAAGGCCTTCACAAAATACATGCTAGTGAATAACACTTACTAGGTTATGCCAACAAATAAAGTGGGAGAAATGTTTTCTCCTCGAGGTTATCCAATTGGGTGTGTAATACCAACTTCACCCATTTCCTAATAGGTTTCTCTCTTAGGTTACAAAGTGTCTTCACCTTATTAGTTATATATTTTTCAATTTCCCGTGGATTCCTTGAATTTTTTCTCCTACCATCTCCCTCTCTCACTCCCCAAATTATTGTCATCAAACATGCCCCATTGAGGATATGGAGCAATGTTTGCACCATACTTAGAACTGTCATTGCTGCTAATTGAAATTGGAGTCATGTATACTATATTGCTTGCTTAAGTGGCTCTTACTTGGACAATATCCTGAGATAGTTTGACATGATGGTCATATGAGGTTGGAAGCTACTTGGTGTAATTTTCCTTAAATCTTCAAAAAAATAGAGCAAAAATGTCATTTTTGATCATTTTTTATTAGCTTCTGCATAAAGCAAATGTTATCACAATTGCAACACAATCATGTTCCATGAGCATGAATTATGAATGTCGCAAGCCAAATTGCAAGGAAATTTGCATTCATTTTAGGCAAAAGAAGGCTATGACATTAAGTTCCATGCTAGAAAAAATTGTGCAAATAAGGTTGCTAAGTCTTGATACTTACCATGTGTTTCAAAGCCATAATGAAGGTTGGCTTTGAGAGTGTCCTCTCAAAGCCCTGTCTTGAGATGAAATTTAATTCAATGTCTCTTAGAGTTGCAAGGTGGAATTGATAGAACTATTTGATTTCTTTACCATAGATGGATATCTCCTTTTATCTATACCTTTCTCTACCATCTTATTTCCAAGTGAAATGGGAATTTTCACATTTTTAATGCCATTACCATGTAATTTGGTAGTCTTCTAACTAGACCTATCACAAGTAAGGTTGTCATACCAAACTATTTCTCTTGCTCAACTCAGTGACCATGACTCTCTTCTCACACTGCTTACCATATAAGATCTTCAATTGTACATGTCACGCAAAGTTGGGGGTTCTAGTTCTACACCTATTAGGTAAAGTTACATATTTTATGGCATTGTGGTCCTTAAATTTGGAGGTGTTCCACCTGTTGTCGCTCCTAGAGACAGCCTAGATTTGTGATAGACCAGTGCCTATGACATCTTAGCATAGCAAGGAGCGTATAATATAATGTATGAAGTTGTCAACTTCAGCTCGCATGCTATCTCTTGTAAAACAAGGAAAATTAATCTGAATGGGACCAAGACCTTCAGAAACTGATATAGAGATAGGAATACTGCAGATACATGGTGCAAAACTCCAATATAAAAGCAACAGACAATTTAGAGACAGTTTACTGCAAAGCGGGCCGATTCAGAAATACTTCAAAAACATAAGTTATCAGAAGGTGTGTGTAGTGAAAGAAATATTGAGAAGATATTAGTTAACATTGAGCTGATAACCAGATATACAATACCACCATGCATGGGCTTACCAATCTAAGAATCCATACATGATAATAGCATTTTAAAAGCACCCTCCCAAAAAAAAAAATATAGCAGAAATATGGTTAAGATGAATAATGGAACAGAATATCATGCATGAGCCATATTTAAAGCGCTTGACTGATCCGAGCATGGGCATCAACAAGGATGAATCCATACCAAAAATCAGTGAGCCACTCGCATTCCAAAACATGATACGAAAGATGGATGAAATGAAATGATATATTAAAATAACACATAAGAGAAAGTTACAGACTGTGAAATACCAAAGACCAGAATCCTCTTTGACAGATAGAACTCCTCCTCACTGAGACCCTATGGGCTCTGAGCCTTCATACAAAAGTTCTACAAATTGTATACAAAAAGCCTTTCACTGCATAATTTTCTGATAAAATCTAGAACCCTCAATAATCTATTCTTTGGGGGTTTTATAGAGAAAGAGAAAACTTAATAAATGAAGTAGGTGATAAACATTTAATTGTATCATAAAAAAAATGGAGGAGACGTGCACGCCCATACTACTTGATGAATTTGTGGTGATGCACGTACTCTGTAGCCGTCTTCTGAAATAAATGTTCTGGGTGAAAATCTCTTCAGGAACACGATATAAGGATAACCATATTAACATTTTGTCCTTTTCTGAAGGTAAATTCTGTTGAAATAAAACCTTGAGGGCATTGTTTTCTGTGCATTGTACCCTCTACCTTCCCAATCCTGAATTAAGCTTTAAAATTTTCAATGCCGAACGCTGAATGCGTCAACCATCCACTGATCTTCCTCTGCTGCTCCATTAATGTTTTCATCTGTGAAATCGGCGCCTTGAATGTCACTGGGAAGCTTTCCAAAGTATAACCCTATTTCTTTAATGGATTTCATGTCACAGTAGCTACCCAGGACTTTCTTCATGAATTTTGCCTCTGAAAAACTGGTCGTTTGACGCGTTCTCGGCTTTTGTAATGGATGCTACAAATTATGATAATTCTTTGTCACTGTAAACCTGCAAAACACACAAAGTTGTGAGGAAAAAAAATGCATGGGGGACGACAATGCAATGGAGGCGACTGTGTAGTGAAGTAACATGATGAAATGGCGGAAGCGTGCAGGGTGGTGACGAAGAAAGTGCAGTGGAAATAATGGTAGGAGAATTAGCGAAAGTTTTAAACGAGAAACAATGGAATTTGACTTATGACTAACATATGTAATGGGCGGAGGAGAAATGCGATGCACACGTGGGATAATGACATGGTGGGAGATTGGGTCTAAGGTGTGCATGCGACTAGATGTGGACCGCCCGATCTCAGGGGGAGATTGACGGTTGAAAGAGCATCAGAGGCGATAGACAGTGGGCCAGGGGCGCATTTTCCGTGGGTTAAAACTCGTGAAGCTTAGATGCGCGACAACCATTCGATGCAGGTCTCCAGATCCAACGGCTGACAGCGATATCGCTGCGCATCTCTTGCCGAACAATAGGGTGCGATGAACGGCGGCTTTGGAACCGTACACTGGGACGCATGGCAGACAGTGTATGGAATCGTTGGCCCAAGGAGAATTACCGCCTACCGCCGAAAGGCGGTGCGATACATACCACCCGGTTTCGAAGTATTGCGTTGCGGGGACCACCGGAGCAAGGGAGATATGGACCGTCGGATTTACGGGTGAAAGGATGGCTGAGATTGTAATTTGAGCGATGTATGGAGTGGGCCATGGGTATATTGGAGGATTGCGAATGCCGTTCGATCTGTACAGATCAACGGCTGAGGGCGCGCCCGATATTCATATGTGATAAGCGCCTAGTGTTTTAGCGCCTGGTTCCAGCACTGGGTTACATGGAGGGAACGACTAGGGGGCCAGGGCCGAAAGGGCTAAGCCTTGAGTATTTTCAAATGCGGATTTTCGACTCTTTTATGCAATTTGGAGGCTGGGAGAAGGCGACGATAGGTGGATAATGGATTTTACAGGCTATCAAAAGAATTTTGAAGGGTTAAAATGGAATGGCCTAACAGAATTTTAATGGGAGTTTGACATGGTTAACATCGGCTCCATTTGGGGACGGCACGTTCATCCCTGAACGTGTCGAGAACTTTGCAGACCATCTGATCATCTTCTATATGAACTCTGCTCTTCGGCATTTCAACTTCTATCCTTATTACTCCATGAGACTAGATTAAATTGTTGGTCTCACATTTTCTCTACCTAAACTACATCTGCTAGGATTAAGCTATCTAGCAAATTTCTTCTCTACATTCTAAAACAGAAATTGGAAAACAGCCAAGCCAGGATTAGACTGTCTGGCTCGCTAGACTTTGCAGAAATTAAAACAACTAACTACATGCTCACAGACTGAGCTTTATTGAGTTTTTCCTACCTACCCTACTCTAACTGGACTATTTACAAGTTTAGCCTACAAACATTGCCTTCCAATGCAACCAGTCCATCAAGTGATCCCATGACTGGTCTATTCTGCCTAGCTTCTTGATCAGGCTGGATAGGTAGGGCTGCTCCCACCCTTTCTGTTCTTCGTCAGCAGCTTCAAAAAATTTTCTTTCTATTCGCAACATGCTGCTCACAAAGACCTTTGATCCTTCCTTAAATGTTTGCAGGAAATGAGCATACGGATCATGAAAAGATACCTGGTCATGAATATTTGGTAGGTAGGCTTCAACCAGGATCTCTTCTTCTTTCATTGGATTGAGAAGAAGACTCTTGGGGTAGAGTGTCTCCTTCATCTTCTGAACCATAGGACTCATCGTACATTGCTGCTGAGTCCTCTTGGAGCTCTGACATGTTTTGCGCTGCTGGAGAATTTGGGCTAATCAGAGCCTCCATATATTCTCCCACAAGATCAATGAACACATGGTTTACACTTTCTTCTTTCTGGCCTGCCATGACTGGTAGGCTTTTTTCATCATGGGCAGCCTTGATTTCTGCATATTCCACTGCGTCTTCAATGTGGATCTTGAGAACCGGATCATCTTCCTCTTGTACTTCGACAGGCAGTGGAATCTCTTCTATTTTAGGGGGAGGGAGACTTTCCAAAAAGGTTCTCGAGTCTATGAACTCATATGATTTTTCTTGTGAGTTCAAAAATTCGATCTCAGCTTCATATCTTTCGACCACTAATTTTAGTGAGATATTCTTAAGTACTGGCGGAAAACTTGAGCTGAGAAGAATAACCTGTGGAAGGTCCTCCACTTTCATTCTTTCCAAGCTACAACGACACTCTGCTATGAAACTTGGATGCATTTCTACAAACTGTTCAAAGTCTTCCATTGATGAAGTGGCTTGGTCTTTAGCATGGTTGATGTTGTACTGTGACATGGTTTCCTAGTAGAGTCTCGTGAAACCAAGATAATCAGTGGCCTACAGATCACCAGTGGAGTCCTTTAATCATTTGGGAACTGTGGAGTCGCCAGGTGGATGATTTAAGATCTTACTGTCCACCACAGTGATTTACCAAATCAAAGCCATTTGTCTCTTCCCCAGCGGAGTCGGGACTGCAAATAAATTTAACTGATGAATGAATGTGGAGTCGCCAAGGTGAGGGATCTACAACTCTCAACTCTCTATTCTCACCTACCTAGAGAGTGAATAAATTTTTTTCGAGGCCCAGGGATTCTGATTTTCTTAAATTCGTCCCCGGCAACGACACCAAAAATATGTTGTCACTCCTAGAGACAGCCTAGAGTTGTGATAGACCAGTGCCTAGGACATCTTAGCATAGCAAGGAGCATATAATATAATGTATGAAGTTGTCAACTTTAGCTCACATGCTATCTCTTGTAAAACAAGGAAAATTAATCTGAATGGGACCAAGACCTTCAGAAACTGATACAGAGATAGGAATACTGCAGAGACATGGTGCAAAACTCCAATATAAAAGCAACAGACAATTCAGAGAAAGTTTACTGCAAAGCGAGCCGATTCAGAAATACTTCAAAAACATAAGTTATCAGAAGGTGTATGTAGTGAAAGAAATATTGAGAAGATATTAGTTAACATTGAGCTGATACCCAGATATACAATACCACCATGCATGGGCTTACCAATCTAAGAATCCATACATGATAATAGCATTTTAAAAGCACCCTCTCAAAGAAACTAATATAGCAGAAATACGGTTTAGCTGAATAATGGAACAGAATATCATGCATGAGCCATATTTAAAGCGCTTGACTGATCCGAGCATGGGCATCAACTAGGATGAATCCATACCAAAAATCAGTGAGCCACTCGCATTCCAAAACATGATACAGGAAACATGGATGAAATGAAATGATCTATTAAAATAACACATAAGAGAAAGTTACAGACTGTGAAATACCAAAGACCAGAATCCTCTTTAACAGATGGAACTCCTCCTCACTGAGACCCTATGGGCTCTGAGCCTTCATACAAGAGTTTTACAAACTGTATACAAAAATCCTTTCATTGCATAATTTTATGATAAAATCTGGAACCCTAAATCATTCGTTCTTCTGGAATTTTATAGGAGAAACCAAAACCTAGTAAAAGAGGTAGGTGGTGAACATTTAATTTTCATAAAAAAAAATGGAGGAGACGTGCACGCCCACATCGCTCGATGAATTTGTGGCGTATGCACGTACTCGTTATCCGTTTTCCGAAATAAATGTTCTCGGGGGTAAAAATATCTTTAGGAACACGATATAAAAGGGTAACCATATTAACATTTTGTCCATTTCGAAGGTAAATTATATTGAAATAAAAACTTGAGGGCATTGTTTTCCGTGCATTGTACCCTCCTCGCCTTCCCAATCCCGAATTAAGTTTTTTAAAATTTTCAACGACGAACGCCGAATGCCTCAACCATCCACCGATCGTGGCCTCGTCGTCCATTAATGTTTTCATCTATGAAATTGGCACCTTGAATGTCACCGGGGAAGCTTGCCAAAGTATAACCCCGTTTATTTAATGGATGTCATTGTCGCAGCAGCTACCCGTGACTTTCTTCATAACTTATCAAATTTCGCCTCCTCGAAAATACCGGTCCTTTGACGCGTTCTCGCTTTTGCAATGGATGTCGCAAATTATGATATTTCTTTGTCACCGTAAACTCCGCAAAACACACAAAGTTGTGAGGAAAACAAATGCATGGGGGACGACAATGCAATGGAGGCGACCGTGTAGTGAAGCAACATGATGAAATGGTGGAAGCGTGTAGGTAAGAAAACGAAGAAAGTGCAAGGGGAAATAATGGTAGGCGAATTAGCGAAAGTTTTAAACGAGAAACAGGGAATTTGACTTATGATCGACATATGTAATGGGCGGAGGAGAAATGCGATGCACACGTGGGATAATGACGTGGTGGGAGACTGGGTCCAAGGTGTGCATTCGACTAGATGTGGACCGCCCGATCTCAGGGGCAGATCAACGGTTGAAAGAGCAGAGGAGGCGATAGACAGTGGGCCAGGGGCGCATTTTCTGTGGGTTAAAACTCGTGCAGCTTAGATGCGCGACGACCGTTCGATGCAGGTCTCCTGATCTGACGGCTGACAACGATATCGTTGCGCATCTCTTGCTGAACAATAGCGTGCGATGAATGGCGGTTTTGGAACTGTACGCTGGGACGCGTGGCAGACAGTGTATGGAATCTCTGGCCCAAGGAGAATTACCGCCTACCGCCGAAAGGCGGTGCGATACATACCACCCGGTTTCGAAGTATTGCATTGCGGGGACCACCGGAGCAAGGGAGATATAGACCATCGGATTTATGGGTGAAAGGACGGCTGAGATTGCAGTTTGAGCAATGTATGGAGTGGGCCACGGGTATATTGGAGGATTGTGAATGCCGTTCGATCTGTACAGATCAACGGCCAAGGGCGCGCCCGATATTCATATGTGATAAGCGCCTAGTGTTTTAGCGCCTAGTTCTAGCACTGGGTTACATGGAGGGAACGACTGGGGGGCCAGGGCCGAAAGGGATAAGCCTTGAGTATTTTCAAATGCGGATTTTCAGCTCTTTTATGCAATTTGGAGGCTGGGAGAAGGCGACGATAGGTGGATAATGGATTTTCTATGCTATCAAAAGAATTTTGAAGGGTTAAAATGGAATGTCCTAACATAATTTTAATGGGAGTTTGACATGGTTAACACCACCTGAAAAAGTAGGCATTAAATATGGATGAAAAGGATTTGTTTTAACTTTGATAGAATTTCCTCGTGGAATTACTGAATTTCTCGACGACATCATGCTACCTTTGCTCAGAGAAGAAGGTTTTGGAGGAGAAATTGAATTCTTTCAACTTATTTTTGGCATTGAAGTTTGAAATAGTAGTTTTGATGACTCCATTGATGACCTTGCTTAGGAATTTGATGCACACAATATTGACTTTGAAGATGGTTTAGAAGATGTTGAAGAAGTTGTAGATTTTGGTGTTGTCATTGAATGTTTCTTTGTTGTTGGACTTGATCAAGACACAATTTAACTTTACGAGCAGATTGAAGACCTTGAAGAGGTTTTAGATTTTGTTGTTCTCACTGAAGGTTTTTGTCTAGTTTTGTTTCTTAAACCATCATTTCCATATGACATTTTTGGTGAATAGATTCTTGACCTTGATGAGAGGATATGATCAATGTACTCGTTCTTGGATTACAAGTGAAGGTTTCTCTTTTTTATGTGTTTGACCTCTCCTCTTAGTGGATGAGTCCACTTTATCATTTTTTATGTATTGTCCAAGGTCTTTGAGACACTTGTGACTTGATCTTGCCATGTCTTCCTCATTTGTTCAAACTGGACCCTTTCAACTCTATGCTTCTGCCTCTTTCTTCAAGACTGATATCTCTTTCGTTGCCTCTTTCAATTGTTCCTTAATGGTTTCTAATTCTAGTTTTTCAGTGATTTTATCTTTACCCTTATTCTGTTTGATGATCAGATCTTCTAATGCAGGTGAGGAGAGGTCTATGATGCTTGGTGGCGGTTGAGCAATTTCACTGTCATTTTGAATCTCTTTATTTCTTTCCATGACCCTTCTTGCATGCCTGGTCATTAGTTTTCTAGGTTGAAACATGAATCCAGCATCATCACCTGCAAACTCCAATTTTTTAGTTGTTTTTCCTTTCTTAAGCTTCCTTCCTCCCTCTTCAACATCTTCAACTTGGACAATGGGAGTTTCTTAATTATCAATTTCATGCAAGATGTATTCTAAGTTACCCTTAACCACTGTTTGGCTCCTTGTAACTCTCTTGCTGCCATGTTTTTTACCTGTTGGCTTCTGTTTTGCAGGTGTAGCTTTGGGTGTGTCAATCTTCTGCAAAGGCTCTATCTCCATGCTCATTGGTTCTAACTACTCTGCCACTGTAGGTGATGAAACATATCTACGTTTGGGAACTCTTTTAGGAGTGACAGCATCTACTTCAAAACCACTTATGAGCAGAACGGATGTCCAATATCTGCCTAATCTCTTTAACCCCTGTAACACCAACAACTTGATCAAACCATGGTGAAAGAGAGAAGTTTAATTTCCTTCTTTTTTAACTTGAACCTTATCTTACATTTTTAGTTAGACTTCTGTCTAAATAAAAGGGAAAGTCAAGAGACCTCTTACCCACAAAATGTAGCAGAAGCCTAAGGTGGTAGGAGTAGACCATATGAAACCTTCCTTCACAGGTGAAGTACTTTTGAATGATCATCAACAGCTTTGAGTAGTTTTCCTTCATGTAGCTCCTTGGGATAGCATTTGTGAGATAAATTTCACTATGATCTGTCTTGATAAATTATTTGTAGTCCTGCATGGTGAACTTGATGTTTTTAAACCATTATTCCCCTCCTCTAGGGATTCCTTTTGCTGCTGAAATGATATCTGGTGACTTTGAGGTTTAGCATTCCCACCTTTGAAGCTGTCCCAGTAAAACTATTAGCAAACACCTTGGAAACTTGTAGATGGCACCCTTGCAATCTTTGACAGAATTGCAAGCAACCTGTTCTTCTGAACACTTGCAAGGCAATTGGGTCTTCATTTAACAAATTCATGTCCATGGGCTCATACCTGAGGCAGTGACCACCTTTGTTAGTCTTCTTCCTTGCAGCCATGGTGAATTTATATATTCTCAGCCTCGCTTGATTAGTGACACCTGCAACCTTTGAAAATGCCAGCAACCAGCTTGGCTCGGTGAAGCAACTCTCCAGAAACTCAATAAAATGCAAGGATAAAGCAGAGAATGACAAAAATACTCAATTGGGTAATTTTTTAAGGTTTCATGGACAACTCATGCCCTAATCAAGACTCATGCATGCTAAAAACGGTAATGATGACCTCAGGCAAGACCTTGTACCTTTGAAATAACCCTAACTAACTTGAATGACATCCACCCTAACTCCTCTAATCATGAACTGACACCTTGCATCGGATTTGACAAGACAGACAGAAAAACTATTTTTCGTAGCATAGCTAGTTCATTTCCTGGCAGTTTCATTACGAAACTATTAGGCAGTTTCGTAGCGAAAACTGTTATTTTACAGTGTGAAACGCTACAAAAAGAGGTAAAACTGGCTAAAGTGTCCTTTTTTAATTTAAATTCTTAGGAAATAAAATATGCCAGCAAATGATGACTGATGGAACATGACATGACTTGAATGGAGGTGGATTGAGATGAAATGGAGGTCGTCTTAAACCTTAGGATAGGTTGCATATGAAAAAATGAAAATTTCCTATACCAACTTGAGACCTTTGATAAATGAACTTGAATGAAAACGTCAAGTAATGTTTCACAAACTTATAATTGATAACATGTTTGACGAAATAATGGTCGTGGTTGGGCTTGGTTAGGTCAAGTCCTTGATCAAGTTTTATATTAGAATATTTGTCTTGGTTTCATTCATTGTCTCAAAAAGACTCATCTAGTTCTGGGCAGCGGTTGGAGAATAGCCCTAAAAAAGTGGTTTAACTCTCGTAATCTCTAGCACAGAACTAGATGAAAAAAATTGTAGTATTTCCCTTGCAGGCATTATGGGAGTGATTA
This sequence comes from Pinus albicaulis, assembly GCA_034641835.2. NCBI lineage: Eukaryota > Viridiplantae > Streptophyta > Pinopsida > Pinales > Pinaceae > Pinus > Pinus albicaulis. Next base: position 1,248,332,764 of record CM076578.1, on the reverse strand, counting down.
TAGGGTCCTAGCCGCATGCATTCCTTGATGGGAGTGACTGGGGGTTTTTTCAGTGAAAATAAAATTTGACTCAGGGCTCGAGCACTTGGAGTGGTAGATTGGCTCCTGAGGGTCCTCTATCGCCTAAGGGGGGTCTGTAAAGTGTTGGTTTGTCAATTCCACTTCCTTAATTTCACTTAGTGAGTTGAATCATATCATAGTAACTCTTCATCACATGTTTACCCTGGTTGGATGGTTACTTGGGTAGATGTGCGAGGAGGGTGTTACAAAGTGGTATTAGAGCATGGTTCAACACTTGGACTGGATGGGCAGAATGTGGTTGTCATGGATGCATGTAGGTTGTATACGTGCTCGATTTGTATGCATGATGATGGTCATTGTTGTAGTTGTGTTATCATGTAGAAGTTGATGATGTTGTTGTTGGGATGTGTTTGTCAGGAATGCCTGTCAGTGGTATATGCATTTGTTACGAATGCTAGTGTCTATATGTTGTTATGCATGCATTGTCATGGTTATATTTATGCATGTATAGTAGGTCAGAAATGCATTGTGAGGTAATTGTATGTATTATGTGTCATCATGATGCTTATGTGATGGTTGAGATAGAGCAGGAGATGCAAATCATCAAGGTGAGGTTGAAACACTAGACATCGTCATACAGGTATTGTATATTTGGCATACAGGTATGTTAATTAATGGATATTTATATGCATTAGGTTTATATACATGTTTTTCATTTTATTGTTGTTGTGGTTACATGCATGGTATATGTTAGTGAATCAGTGTGGTCATATGCACATGTGTCGAATAGTCATGAAGAATAGTCACTTGTTGTTATATGCATCATTGTCTTTGTTTTATGTTAGTTAACTTGATGATTATGTTATATGTTGTTGATAAGTATGTTATGTGTTAACTTATTGATTGTTATATGTTATTTAACTTAATGATTATGCTATATGTTGTTGATGAGTATGTTATATGTTAACTTTTTGTTGTTATATGATTAGTTAACTTGATGATTAAGGTTATGCATTAAGTTCTTGATGTTATATGTATCGTTCTAATCTATATTGACCTATGCAGATGATTATAGTTATAACATTCAGGTATGAATTATTATATTATGATATTATGTCATACTAATCTAGGCTAACTGTGTATATGTGATTGTTATGCATGAATGACAATTGTGTATGAGCTTATGATGTGAACATGTTAATTAATTATTGTTAATGATATCATGACATTATTTATGTTTTAAATGATGTGTTGTGAAGTTATATCATGCTAAACTAGATTGATTGTGCACACACGATAGCCTCCATTGAGATACATCATGGTATGAGTTTGATTATGTCATTTATTTGGTGTTTAAGTGTTTGATTAAGTCATCTAATTGATTTATTTAACATGGTATGTTTGCAAGTTGTTTGAATGTTTGATTAATTGCATGATATGAGTATGTGTATATAAGATTTCATGAGGTAATGATTTTGTTTTGAGATGGTTTTACTAACACATTATGTGCTAAGACAGTTGATATGTACTTGAGTGCAAGTGAGTGCTAATTGTAGTGTTATGATTTATGACTATGAATTAATTGTTGAGTATGACATGGTTGATAGTATTGATAAAGGTTAATTTCAATTATTAGATATGGTGTCTTGATCTTTGGAACATGTGGCTAACATGTGTGACCAGTTGCAGGGAAATATGCTTGACATTATTGTGACAAGGTAATGGTTGATTTGTTTATATAACTAACAGTTGGGTGATGTGACAATGCATAGTACGACTCAATTGTAGCAAGGAAAATGTAAAAGAAAGGAATTAGGTGAAAATTCCACTAGTTATGTTTGGAAGCCGCAATTCCAAACGAATGAGTGCTTTACATACAGGAAATCTTCTTAACCATGATTTCATCTGACATTATGTGGATATGTGCTATATTCATGAACATGTATTTGACAAGTATAACAACTAGTTTCTAATTATGGTTGGATTCGTGAAGGTAATTGGAGTCCCTTGAGAGATCGCATGGACGTGTTCAATTACAAGGCAACGTGCTTGGCACAACAAGGCAAGGTAACCGATATGTTATTATGTTTATTTATGCACTAACAACTATGGATTTATGGAAGTTTGATGCAGAATATTGCATGGCAAAAGAGATTACCATGAAATATTGAAGAAGGCTTAGGATGAGGTTTCCCTTGGAAGCATTTGAAACCCATCAGTATTGAGTCATGGTGTTTGTTTCTAGTCTCGTGCTTTCAGTTTTTTGTGATTTGTTACATTTGATTGCGACTTTGTTTACGTCTGGTTATGGCCATACCACTTTGTTTGTGGTGTCATGTTGCTATTGGTTTTTCATTTTTTTCTTCTTGTTATTTCTTTTTCTTGTATTTTATGTTATGAGGGTATGGGGACCTGGTTGGAAAAGATGAATTTAATGGAGCTCATGGAGAGCTAAATGAAACCTAGCAGGTAATATAAGACCTGGATGAAGATCGATGCATGTTCTAGCAATGGTATTTTCATCCCACCCATCCCAACTTATTTTACTCTTCTTTCACCTCATCTTCGTCATTATCATTGACCTCGCTTCGTTTTTTAACCATTTTTCCCAAGGGTTCCCAAGTCATCATTGTTCACAAGCACCAAACCCTAATTTCCTCTCACTGAGCTACGGTTTTCTATGGAAATGAGACATTTAAGCAGAGGAGGCATAAGATAGGTCATATCGGTAAGTATGAGGCCATTCCAACTCATAATATCATGTCTCCATCATTTTTTAGGAAATCATTCCAAGGGTCAAGTCATTTGCCACTTATAGGGCCAGTTTTTCTTCCAACCGTATTTCTGACCAAACAAAGATGAATTTGAAAAGAGTGAGAGAGGTTTTTTTTCCATCATAGGTCAAGGAAGAAAAACCTCCTTCAGTTTTTAAACAGGAGTCAAGTTTTGGAGAAATGTCAAAAATACAGGTGCCACAAAAGAGTTGTTGCACTTCTGGAGTGACCTTGGGAAAATGACATTTTATCATAGCTAGAATGTCCAAATGTCTTGTTTGATGAGTCAAATGGGAACTAGAAAAATATAAATATCCAATGAGCTATCCTGAGCTCAATTTAGAGTTGAGGAAGTCCTCCAAAATTTTCCTGCAACAGCACTATGCATTTATGCACCCTCATTCTGCACTTTTTGACCAGTCTTGGTAAAATAAACTTTTTAAAAGTCAAATCAAATCTAATAAAAAAAAAGTATATTTGGAAAGGAGACAAGATAATATTTCCAACGAGCTATCCTGGACCCAATTTGGACAAAGGGAAGGCCTCCAAATGTGGCCTGCAAAAAGGTGCTTCACATAGAGGGTGTGCTTCCTTTTGGTCGCTGCGCTTTTACCAGTATTTGGAGAAGTGATTTTTGACTGGGCAAATGGGCTTGATTTTGAAAACTGAAGCTATTTCTGGAAATTAGACTTGAAGGTATTTCAAACGATCCATCATGGAGCATATTTGGATACAGGGAAGGCACTCAAATTCAGCCTTGAACAGTGGTCATTTTTTCTGCTTGGACGCTGCGCATTTTACAAGGAAATTGTGCTTTTGCAGTCTTCAGAAATTTTCTGAGTTTCACTCTAGTTTTGACTTTTACCTTGGGAAATGTTGAATTTACCTATGTAAATGATGAATATGAATTTAATTATTATGTTTTTACGTTTTACTAGGGTAGATACATTAGGTAAATCAAGCATATGAGGTGTAATGAATCAATTCACTTGAGATAGGAATGAGTCACTTTTATCATCCTATACTCTAGCTATCAGTTCAAATTTTTATGCAATATCTTCCAGAGCCGCACTTTTGCCTTAATTTTCATGATATTTATTGAATAATGAGATGCTTGTACCTAGCGTTTTTGTCCTATTATGTTGCTAATTAGAGGCATTCATGGGAAATACTTATTAATTTATGAATTCTTCTTATTAGTTAAATTGATGAGGGTTTCATGTGTAAATTTTATTAATAAATGTCTCCTTAGTGGCAGGTGAATAACTCTAGTACAAGACTACGTTCAAATACGGATCCATGCTGCATGGTAGCTGAGTCCGAGATTGTTGTAGGTGAAAATATCCAATTTTCAACCAAATGAAGTAGAATCTCTGAATTTCAAGACATGGGTTGTGTTCAGAGCACCATGTTTCCTATAGCCCAGAAACTGTTTGGCGAAATTCAGCTTCGTGAAGGAGTTATAATCAGGGGAGTATTGGGTTTCTATAACTATTGCACTCTCGTTATGTTATTGAAGAAGACTACATTTTTTCGGCCACAAATTTATATCTACAACCTCCTACAAGTCTTGTAAGAGATGCATGCAATGTTGGGCTGGCAATTGTGGAAGTTTTTGGTACTCTGTTGCCGAGAGGTTTTAGATCATGGCTCCTAGACCATTGGATTAGGAGTGTATTAATGAGAATGTGAGGGTTGCTTATGCTGTCGAGGGGAGCTCTATCTGCGAAGCTTCAGAAGGAAGGAAAAGGATTATTTTTAACATGAGCATTCCGTTCCCAGCTGATGCAATAGCAAGTAAGGATCCTGGATATATCTAAATGAATTTATCTGAGTTAGATAATTCTAAGCATGGAGATGCACCTTTACTTCATGGTGATCCATAGAAATCTACTCAGAGGGCAGAATACTGGTCTCAGCTATGTCCTACTTGCAAGATAATCAGGCCTGTGTGGTCCAAGCATTGCTCTTCTTGCAACCACTGTGTTGAGCAATTTGACCATCATTTCCCATGCATTTATAATTGTGTTGGCAAGAAGAATAAGTGGGACTTCTTCATATTTATATGCCTTGAAACTTCTACGATGCTTATTGGTGTTGTAGTTTCTATTCAGCGGCTTTGGACTGATCCCATGGCACCTTCATCATTTTACACATGGATGCATGATATAGTTGTTCACCATCCTAGCGCAGTAGCCTTTCTTTGTGTAGACACATTTGTTTTCATTGGAGCTGCTACACTCACTGGCACACAGGCATCACCGATTGCACGGAATATTACAACTAATGATATGGAAAACTCTACTCGCTATAGTTATCTCAAATCTCTTGATGGACATTTTCAGAACCCTTATGATTCTGGTTTTCGAAGGAATTGTACAAATTTCCTCATTCATGGCTATAATGATGATACTGTTGTTGCTCGAAAATCACTGGCACAAAATGGACTTTGAAGTGCTCAGATGATTCAGCATTTGGGGCTCACCTAGTTTTGCAAACAAAGGTAAAACAATGAGGTCAAATTTCCGATGGTGTCAACTCTAGAGTATCTCAAGTCTATTTCCACATCATAAAGTGACACGGTCTGTCCCAGACTTTGAACTTAGGATTCATGTGCCCTAAGATACCTCTTCCATCAGCTCAACAAAGTCCAAATTTCCTCTATAAACCAAGGAACACACCTTCCTGCACCTTCCTAGCAACAAAAGAATCCCATAAAAAGAGGAACAATTTCCTGAATCGACAATATGTTTCAAACCAATTTTAATTTCGGCAATTTGTAAAACTAATCATTTTCTCTATTTCTCGGTTGAAGCTCCAGGTTGGTAATCAAAAATGTATATATAAGCTGTTGTATTCAATAGAGGGATAACTATGTGTAGGATATAGGTGGACGATGTGTGCAGATAGGGAGAATTCGATCAATTATAGAGGGTAGCTAAAAATGTAGTAGCTGTGCGCATAGAAATGGAGTAGTTGCACATTAGATAGAGGGATGGAGAGAGCGCTGTGCACATTAAAGGGAGAAGTCGATCAATTATGGAAGGAGTAGCTGCTCAATTGGATAGAGCGCAGAACATAGGAGATGCTGGGCAGCTACAACAACATTGGATTATGGATCAAAGGCAGCTCAACTTTTGTATCGTTTGATTTAAATTTTTGTAATTCGATTTTTGCAATGTGATTTCATTTGTAATATGATTCAGCATTCAATTTGCATTTCCAGATTCTTTAATTTCTGAATATGGTGTGTTGACCTAATTTTACAGGAGCTGGGTGACTGGGCCCATCATCCAACTCAGTGTTTGGATTGTTTAGTTTATTTAATTTCATTGATAAATTATCTGCATTTGATTTCATGTTTGAGTGATTTAAATAATTTTCTGCAATTTCATTCTTTGTATTTTGTTATTTAATTACTGTAGATTTGATTCATGAATTTAGTGATTTAATTATTCTAGAATTTATTTTTGAATTTATTTCGTTAGTCTACACTTTTTTTATTTTTGTCTTGCATTTTCACTATTTTCCGTGTTCCTCTATTATTTAAGGAAATATATTTCTGATTGCAGAGATTTATAATGGAGATGATATGATGATTTAAAACTCAGATTTAATTGATCCAATGTTATTTGGGCATTCCCTAAATTTTAAAGATTTGTCATTATAATTTCCAGAAATAGTATGAGGATACTTTCAGCAGAAACTACTTGATAATATTTCCAATCAATAAATTAATTTGAACACTGCAATTCCATTGTATAATTTCCTTTACATTCCACTGCACGGGCTAGATAAATTTCATGCTGGTGTTAATTTAGAGTTTATTTTTGTTCGAGAAATGAAATAGATTATTAATTAGTAAATGCTTCTTTTTCTCAATTTCATTCTTTCCCTGTTTAAGTTATCTTATATATATAATCAGTAGCAGGGATTTAAGACGAGGACAAGATCAAAAAGGTTTTCATCTAATTAATTATTTATATTATGGGGAACTTATCAATAATTTAAATTATTATATGAATTGATCTTGGGATTGTAAGGAGATCATGTTTATTTAAATACCAAGATTAGTTTAAATATATTTTTAACATAATTAAAGTGTCCGAGATAACTCTTGAACATATCCTCGCTCAATTTGCATTGAATATTTTCACACTTATGAATTCCTTCCATCAACATTACTTACATCATTTGGAAGCCACATTTTTAAGTACTGATTTTAAAACGACATTTTAAGTACAAATCTTGAAGAAGCATTTTTAAGTGTAGATTTTGATTTCATGTTTTAGTATTTGTGAGTATAGCTGACTTAGAGGTTTTTCATTTTTTTTTTTGCGTAGATTATTAATTGGTGGTGTGTTATCTTGAAACGCCTTGCTTATTTTCCCGCATGATTTCCTTTCTGCATTAGATCTAGGGTTTTTATTGGACAAATCCCCGAGGCCATATTCTGGCATATATTGTAGAGGTGGTTTTCATGTCTATTTAACTCAATTTTTCACATAATTCAATGATTGGAATCAGTTTCATTTTTCTATTTGATCGAGGGAACTTGTACTCATTTTTGGCCAAGCTAATAAAGAGGAGTTGCAGCTACATTTATGGGATACATGTGGTATTGAATGTCTTTCATTTTTTATTCTTTAGTCACATATTTTTGAATGTATTGTTCATCTTCACTTTCATTTCTATGTTATGATCTTTTATAAGTGTAAAATTCAGAATAGATGCTTTTCACATGCTCTGTTTTGGGTAACTGGTCATATTTTGTTTCCTTATTTTTTGTCTGAGAGAAATACATCTCTTATTCTTCCCTCATCCTCCTTATATTTTCTAAACCATTCCATAACCATTCTCTTCCAATGATTGGCATTGTACCTACCTTGCCCCATTGATCCCTGCAACCCTAACTCCATTGCCCTGGCCTAGCTTTCCTTGACCTAATTCCGTTATCCATTGATTCACCCAACCAAAACCAAATCAAAACAACCCTTGAGTATCATACCTAGCCTAAAACCCTAATTGCTTCAGCCCTCCTAGCTGTGACCCTTTTGGATAGAGCCCTCTCCGGCTTGATAGGGCTAGCTATCAAGTCAAAAGCTTGGTTTGTGGTTACCTCTGTTGGGATTCCTTCCTTAGCCTTGGGGATCTGGTGGAGTGATAACATATTGGCGTCGTTGCGGGGGAACAAAAGGACAAATATTCCCTGGGAAATAATGACAAAGATTTAGATCTAATTGTTGATGGTGAATAAGAGTTGGACACATATGAAGGTTGAACCATTCACCTGGCGACTCCATTGACTGAAAGATCCAGAAAATCAACACTTCATGGCGACTCCACTGTATAAAGATTAGTAGCTTCAATAATTTTCAAGATGGAAACTATTGCAAGAAGGTATGCTCCCATGAGTCGGGATCACATTCCAGGTTTCCAAAATAAAATGCCTAAGGTGGATTAGCAAAGGAATTTGCCTATGTTCAAAGATGATGATAGGAATGATGTTGCTTTACATCTGGTTAAATTTCACATGCACACACACAAGTTGAAGGTTGAATTTTTTGAAGATTATCTTTTAAAGATGTTCATGGCTTCTCTTCAACGAAAAGCATGATATTGGTATGAAGGTTTGCCACCTGCCAGTATTTGTTCTGTTAGAGTTTTCCATTCAAAATTTTATCAAGAATACAAGGAGTCCTACCCTTATTTGTCTTTAGTTAATAATTTTTGTGATCAATTTGATTTTTTCATTCAAAACCTAGAGGATTCTTATGACGATAATGAGTTCATGGATGAAGAGATCTTGGAGGCTTTGCATGACAATCCTTTTCATCACCAAAAAGACCAAGTGTTTTCTTTCATGGAAGAAAAATATGATGTATATTGTCTTGTTGTTCATAAAGACTTCCCACAGGAGACAATTGTTTCTGGGAATTAACACCCTAGAGGTTGGTTGGGATACAACCTCCACAGAATATCACCCTAGAGGTTGGTTGGGATACAACCTCCACAGAGCATGGGCATGCTACTTAACAGAGACTCACACAACCATGCACGTTCAGAAAAACTAAATAGAGCAGAATGAGAGAGTTACCCGTAGGTCCTACGGTTGAAGAAGATCCCGCAGGGTTCAAACCCCCAACAACCGTCCTTCCTTCTTAACCTGAAATACAAGAAGAAACAAGCACAAAGGACTGGTTGTACAGCATATATCTACTCTAAATGTCAGTGAGATTCATATAAAACATTAAATAAATCATAATGAATGCTTGTATAACAAATATTCTCATACATAAAAACATACACTAACACGTTTATTTCGGGAACAGCATGATACTTCTGTATTATAAATAGTACGTACAAAAGTAATCAAGAGGAGAGATCACCTGATCCTTCCAAGGCCTTCGCAGACCGTCGTCCGGATCCGTCCAGCCCTTGCCTCGCTAAGACTCCTTCAAAACTGGTGCATACGAGATAACATATAAAGGGATGTGTATCTCAAGGAAACAAGGGTTTCCTACAATGAACTGGGAAAGTGCAGGAGGCACGGGGAATCGGACTTGGATAGGGAATACCAACAGAGTATAATATCAATAATTCTCTCTCTCCCTTAGGCCATACACATGAGGGCTTTTTATAGTCCCTCCAAGTAGTTTCAGCAGTTGGAAACAGTTGGCCACGGGCTGGGGTGGTTGAACTACATGAGTAACCAACAACCCAGCGCGAAATTAGGGATTTTTTATATATTTTTTAATCATTTTAATGGCATACGCGGAAAATTCTAGCTGGACTCGCGTATACACGCGGAAAAGCACGGGCATAGTCGCGTATGGGGGATTTTACACTGTTTTTAAGTGAATTTGTCCAAGTCTGTAGGAATGGGTGCCCAAAAGCCATGAAGCAATCATGAATCATATCAAGGTGAGAAATGATGCTATAACAGATGCCCCCTAATATATGAGGTCAGAAGGGGTACATGATGGCCGAAATGTATTATGAACATAGAAAGAACTTCGCAAGGACAAGAGAGGACTTCACCAGATTTCAGCCTGCCAAAAACCAATGAAAGAAACCAGAGAGTCAACTCATGCTGAGGCGGGCATACCCATGCTCAGTCAAAAATACATCATATGGAAAGTACTAAAATAGATCCAACATGTATACAAGTATAGCTGAACTGAAAGTACACAATGAATCATCTGAGCATGGCCCGGAAATACAAGTCTGAATCAATGTCCAAGTATCACATATAGAAAGCTGATCAAAGATGGTGCAATTGGATGTCTGATCAAGTAACTGAATCTCCAAGTACCGGATCATAAGAGGTGGATCAAACGGTACAATCACGCAACTCGGGAGCCAACATATAGGATGCTGCTGTACTGAATTGCAACATATAAGGGTGGACGGCATCACTGGCAGAAACTGAATGGACTGTCAAAAGTGAACCGAAAAATGCTGATGCAACCCGAGGTCTTCACCGATCACTATGGCACAATTCTACACAATGGGAATAAATGAGCTGAAGTCGACCATGTGAGAAATCGTTGGATTACCGGGAAATAATGTATCTCGTTAACCAACGCGAGACAACCCATCGATAATGATAATGAGTGTCAAGGTGCCCTAGTACAATCTGACAAGTGCGAATGAATGAGTTGAAGTCAAACACTTGAAAGAATCTACTAACCAGAAGGCAATGATGAATCCCCACTGTCGATAGCGAAGAGTATGCCACTGATGACTGCAAACCCTAAGGTACTGACAAAAAGACTCTAGACCTTATTCCCATAGCAATGAGTCGGAGTCGATGGGAAAAGATCTGCTGGAAGGAAGGCATTAAGGCATCCCACATCAGTCCAGCGCGAGTGTAACCTGCAGGCCAAGATTTGGAAGGAATCGGACGAAGTAGAGTGATGGAACCAAAACCGAAGTACGTTTCTGACATGCACAAGATGAAGCTAGCGCACGGAAGAAAACCTCTGAACCAACCAATAATGAAAGCTGACACAGAGGCGAGAAATCCACCGATAGGGTCAAATGGAAATCAAGGTACTGCACGAATCCCAAGTGTGATAATGTGTGCTAACGTCGAACACAGGGGAAACCACTCAGTCAAAGACCCATGATGATGATCAAATGCTGAGCGCGAGGTCACCTATCAATGATGGAAATAGGCCCAAGGTGCGGCTCTAGGTTTGCTCTCAGAGCAATGTGTCGTAGTCGATAAGAGACAAACCCGCCGGCAAGAAGTCAATGGGGACCTTCTCAAACCAGCACGAGCAGAAGACCAAAACATCTAATGTGATAGAACATGATACTGACAAGACCGGGAAGGCCGACTGAATAATGAGTCAAGAGACACCGCAGAATGGCCGACTCAGGCTAAACTTCCCTTGAACAAAAGCACGACTCTGTGATGACCATGGCAGCAAAAAGTGACACTGTATAAGTCTGTTATGCAGGAGGCAAAACAAACTCTCCATATGATTGGAATAGATAACCAACCGGGGGAGAACTGACAAGTGAAACATGGTAAAAGGCTGAACCTAGGTCAAAACTAAAACCATCCCAAATGAAGGAGATATATATAAGTATATGTGCTTTGTTCAAGGGCGACAAAACTGACTCTGTACTGCCATCAAAATAACGAAGATACATCCCGTTCCCGCTCTTTTTGTTATATTTGATTTTTTTTTCTTTTTCATAATAAGCCTGAAAAAGAATAAAAGAATGCTATGGTACAATGGATAGAACGAGTATCAAGAAAGCAGATGCACTAGTTCCTGAGATTGGAACAATCCTATGCTCAATGCAAGGTGGCGAAAACTGGTCAGTGATACTCAGAGGAACGTTCCATCCATGGGTACAAAGGTGTCAAGTCGTGATAGCTAAGTGCATGCAATGGTTAACTTGTACGGAAAGTCAAGGTCAAAAGTTGGCTTAAACATCGAGTCCAAATGAAGCCGGCTAAAGGCCAGGATAAACAAGTAGCCAATATGCAATGCAGTAATACAACTTAACGACACCAGGGAGCCTCTAGGGTAAAAGCCAGAAAAAATGATAAGTGATGAAGAAGAAGAATGAAGCTTCAACACATAAGACATGGCGGGACTAAATAGGACTCCCGAGCCTACATAAAAAGCAGCATGGGCAACAAGTGATAGCGAGGAACTAACTAGGAAGCCCATGTAAAGGAAGGCTCTACCATCAAGTCATGATTAAATAATCGGCAAGTGAAATGGGTATAATACTCATGACCTGATGGGATCGACCCTAAGGCAAGTGATCAGTATGGAGGCTAGAATGCAAGATGCAACGGAAAGTGATTCCCTAACCTATATGCCAGTGAATATCATATACTTGCCGTGAAGAGTCGGAAATGATAGATCAAAACCGGGAAAAATCTCAAAATCGTCAAAATGTACCTGAAAACATACCAAACTGGGCACTTCCAAGCAACCGAGTTATGCAGCTTAAGATAGATCGAAAAAATAGGCATAAGGAAATTTTGTGAAAATTTTCAAATTTTTAGCCATAAATAGACAAATTACCTCTCATTTGGTTCATTATTGCATAGCTGATTTGGAAAAAGTGCTCTGGAGCAAAAAAATTCTTTCGTCAAATCAGGAACAACCGACCGTCGGAACTCAGCGAAACTTCAGGTAGGCTCCTTAATCATCTTGTTTATTCATTTTGTCCGTTTGGAAATTAAAATTAAGTAATTTTTTTCTTTAAAACCCTTGCTAAAATATGAGTACCTGCGCATACGCGGGTTCATTGAAGGAAACCCGCGTATACACGTGACTGTGTACAGGGAAAACCGCGTATGCGCAGGGCCGAAACTTAAAAAGCATGGCTAATGCATAATTTGATGAAATTTCTCAGGATGACCATTTCATGGAGGGAACGTGAGCATAGCACAATAGACCAAGAGGTCATGCAGGATCGCGCAGCACAAAATATCCTCCGAAATTGTGGATTGTTCAAATTCTTTAAAATGCCAAACATGAAAAGCAATGTGCGGTTGCTAGAAATGCTCGTAAATTACTGGGAACCAGATCAGGATTGCTTCATAATTGATCAGATGCCACTACGCATTGAAGTGGAGGATATATATTTCATCACTGGACTCTCCAGGAGGGGAGAACCAGTAGACCTGCACGGAAAACCCCTGGGAGGGTTAACCGTTGAAGATTATGTCCACGTATATTGCGTAGATAATTCCAAAAAGGTTGGAACGCAGATTGCAATTAGAGATATCAGGGATTTGCACATGAAGATCCTCCTTTTCACCATCAGCAGAGTGGCAGGATCTGCCTCACTACATCAGGCGTCCAGGACGCAAATGAGTATAGCTGTAGAGTGTCTGACTCATGTGTATGATTGGTGCACAACCCTCCTACTGAACATGAAACAACAACTGACCTCCATTCGCCAAGCAAAGACTAAACACTTTGGCTATGGGACCATTTTGACAACATTCTTCTTCGAGAGGATTCCAGCTTTGAGACCCAGAGTGATCTCGACTATCAGCAGCCCGCAAGACCCAAGAATCGCCCGTTGGGCAGACATGATGAAGAGACTGGGGGGCAGCGAAGTACCCCGAACCACATGGGACGATGAGTTCTTCCTGTGGTGGGGAGAGCAGATCATCGCAGTGGACGACTATCCCTATGCCGAGATGGATTTCCGAGGAGATCCAGATCTAGTACTTCCACCTGGCACAGCATGGGGAGCAGTCGGTAAGTTTTGCAAAAAAAAATTGACTTATATGATTTTTTTTTGGATTTTTTTTCAAATATGTATGAAAAAATGAAAAACAAACATGTTTTTGATTGGATTCATAATGACTGACAATTAAAAATGATCATGTTTTAGATGTTGGACCAGTTCGACCTGAGGTTCTCCCATGCCATAAGCATCGCAGGGGTGAGGCAGAGACAGTGGACTCAGACAGGACACTCCAGGCCGTGCAGAGAAACTTGGAGGGATTAACCCGCCAAATCCCTATGGCTGCCGTGGAGGACTTGCTTGAAGCCATCCAGAGACGGGTAGTTGGAGTACCCCGAGACTGGGTTAGATTATTCTGCCGTGTGGCCACTGCAGTTACGTTCTATAGGAACACGACTGCTGGACATGGATCTCAGGAGTAAACAGATTTTATATATTAGATGACTGTATATTCTTTTTTGAGATTGAACATGATGGGGCATAAGCCCAAGTTTTGTACAAGATTATGGATCCAAATTTTTTAAAGTTTTTTGACACTCCGATGATATATACAGCGATATTTGATGTGATGTGATAAATGTATCAAATGTATGATGTTTTTTGATGAAAAAATTTATTGTATTGAATGATTAATATGCCAATCCAATGCTTGATTAGCTAATGAGTCAGCAAACCAATTGTCAGCTCGAGGAATATGAATGAATGTTAAAAATTGAAATGACCTTTGTAACAAACGTACCCTCAAGAACAATCGTAATAAAAATGGATCTAATTTTTGATAGTCATTTGTTCAACTAGACACCACCCAGGCAGAGTCCAACAAAACTACCAACGAATCATGCAAAAAGATATTTATAGAGGTAGATGAAACATTGCTGTATTCTGCTACATTATTGGGCAGGGATAGTACGGAACACCTCTTGACAATAAGTGGCGGAAGGATAATGAAGCACCCAAGCCGCGGAAGCTAAGTTCCGGGTGTGTCTACTAGCACCATCGGCGAAACCAAATGACTCATGACATCGAACACAACCTGCCAAAGCAGATCAAAAACATCACCATCTCATCAAAAACCGAAAATCAATCAGATATGTACAAAGCAAAAACTACTATATACAAAAGCAACATGCCAGGCCGAAACCTAGGCATAATACTTCTTCAAATAGAGCCATGGCCCAGGGGCTCCGTACAGCTCAATTCCTTAAAATCAACAAGGTATAAACTCCTTTCTTAAGGACTTTTTTAACGATATGAGAGCCACCACATCGATTTAAACTTTCATACCCCCAAGGCATCTTTGCCTTGGGCACCGACCAAAATAAGATCCTTGAAAGACCCTCGACTAACGACTTATCGTCTTGGTCACACCACAGGTTTATGCGCTTCATTCATCGTGGCGGTATCCCGACGCTGCTCATTGAGATGTTCCAGATGAAGAAGCCGCTCTGCCAGACTAGAAGTGTCAGGAAGAAGCTCAACGGCTAATCTAAGGGAAGGAATCTCGCATTCAATAGGAAATACAGATTCCACCCCGTGGACTAAATGAAACGGAGTAAAGCCAGTTGCAGTTTTAACTGACGTCCTGTATGCCCAAAGTGCAGAATATAGCATAATATGCCAGTTGGATCTATGTTTATCAATTGTCCTTTGAAGAATTGTCTTCAAGGATTTATTCACGGCTTCCACTTGCCCATTGGCTTGAGGATAATATGGAGATGAATGCTCCTACCGGAAACCCAATTTGAAGCAACAATACTCATACTATTAGAAAATGGCCCTTGTAATTCGGTGACAATCTCTCTAGGTATACCGAAACGAGCAATGACTTGATTGAAGAAGAAAAGAGCTGCACTCTCACCATCGTTCCCAAAAGTAGGCATAGCTTCGACCCACTTCGTAAAGTAGTCTACGGCTACGATAATGTACTTGTGACCTTTTGCCGAAGGCGGGTTACAAGTAGTATAATCCATACCCCACTTTGTAAAGGGTCCGACAGTAACGACTGGAAAAAGCGGAGCTGGATGAGCGCGCATTTTTCGAGTATACACCTGACAAGGATGACACTTCTTGACCGATTCAATACAATCTTTGAAAATCAAGGGCCAGAAGTAGCCAGCACGCAAAATCTTTTGGGCTGTAGCAAGCCCTGATAAATGACCCCCACAAGCTCCACTGTGAGAATCATTGAGCATAGCCTCGGCTTCTTCGAAAGTTAAGCAGCGTCTTAGGATTGAATCAACCCCTCGACGGTACAAAGCATCACCAATAATCGAGATAATTCTTGGCTAAGTGACCACGACTTACGACTCATCTTTGGCAGGCAGAGAGCTGGTCTGGGATGCCCAGTGTAGTGCTCCCCAGCACAAAGTTCTTTGGAGATGAAGCAGTGTTAGATGGGAAAGGACTCATCATAGATCATCTCCTCTCCACAGGGCAACTCGGAGATCAATTCCGCAAAGAATAATGACTTCTTGGATTTGGTAGACATGAACTCTAGATCAAATTCTTGTAAAATCACAATCCATCTATTATATTTGCCCCCAATCACTCGCCTGCTGAGGACAAACTGAAATGGATTGGCAGCTGCCAAGACATAATTTTTGCGAAGAATAATATAATGCCGGAGTCGCTGCACAGCATGGACTGCTGCTAAGGCTAATTTTTCTATCGGGGTGTATCGAAGTTCAGGTCCTACCAGTCCTCGACTAAGGTAGTAAATAACATGCTCGACAAGAGCATCATCCTCCTGAACCAGAACCATACCAATGGTAGATTCTGCTGTAGCCAGATACAAAAGAAAATCTCTGCTATAATCGGGTGGACTCAGCAAAGGAGCAGAGGTCAATGCCTTTTTCAAGGCGTCGAATGAGCGTTGAGCGTAGTCATCCCAAAGAAAAGGAACTCCTTTCTTCAACAGTCTCATATATCCCTTTGTAATCTCAGCATAGTTGACGATAAACCTCCAAAGAAAATTAGACTTCCCTTGGAGACTTTGAAGCTGACGGATTGAAGACGGGGGAGGCAACCGAAGTATTGCCTCAACCTTGAAGGGATCTACCCTTATCCCTTCCCTAAACACGATAAATCCCAACAGCCGACCGGATGTTACCGCGAAAACGCACTTGTTCGGATTCAAATGAATTTTATAAAAATGACATCTTTCAAATATTTGCCGGAGGTGACCAGGATGATCCATCCTCTTTCGAGAATGAGCAGCTAGATCATCTAAGTATGCCTCGATAATCTTCTTGATGTCATGGAAGGCGTAAGACATGGCCCGCTGAAAGGTAGCTCCAGCATTTTTAAGACCAAAAGGCATTTTCTTATATGCAAACGTACCCCAGGGACAAATAAATGAGGTCTTATGTTGATCTTCTGGACGGATAGTAATTTGATTATAACCAGAAAAACTGTCCATGAAGGAGAAAATCTCGTTACCGGCACACTCGTCAATAATCTGATCGATGAAAGGTGTGGGGTAATTATCTTTAGGACACGCCTTATTCAGGTCTCTGAAATCGATGCACACTCGAATCGTTCCTTGCTTTTTATCAACGGGAACGGGGTTTGAAACCCATTCAGTCAGAGGAACTAGGAAAATGAATCCCGCCTTAAGCAGCTTTTCAACTTCAGCTTTGATAGCTGCTGCCTTCCTAGGATTGACCGGACGAAGCTTTTGCCTGACCGGCTTAGCGTTTTCATACGTCTTGATCTCATGCTGAACGATAGATGGGTCTATGCTAGGCATTTCCTCATAAGACCAAGCAAATACATCCCTATACTCTTTGAAGAGCTCGGTATAGATTTGAATCTCTTCACGGGAACATTCAGCTCCAATGAAGACATTCTCGACAATATTGGGATCCCTGGAAATGTTCACCGGGATAGTAGGAGAAATCACAGCCATGTTCCCTTCAGCATATACCTGTGTTGGTGCCAAAGGGTTCAAGACTGGGTGAACAGGACCAGGAGACTGAGGACTTGGAAAACTAGTTTCAACTTCGTTCAAGTCAGGTAGGAAGTAAGACCGATGATGCAAGTCATCCCACGGTCTATCTATACCAGTCATGGCTTCCGGGATTGCCTCTTCAGATGGAAGAGTGGTATCAAGACAATCTTGGGCCGAAGAAGAACTAATCGTCCAAGCCGAAGCCACATCACCATCCAACTCTTCCCGTGAAAGAGGATTTGGAATGGATTACGTGTCAGCAATAGTGATATCACATTCGGTACAGAAATGGAAATGCCATTCCACCCATGACCTTTCGCTATGTGTAGCGTGCCCAGGGAAGGTAGATTCAAAGGTCGAAAAAATATGAGTTAGAAAGAACTCTCTTCGAAGGAGCCTTGGGAGGATGAAATAGCATTAATATGCAGGGTAGGAGTGGGATCGAAAGAACCCATTGGGAAGAATACATTCCAACTCTAGATTCTCAACGGCGCCTTAGTATCCAACTTAGGAACAGATGAGTCGGAAGGCGCATCCAGGTCTACAGGAGGACAGTCCAGTTGATCCACTGTGACTATCCTCCCTTCGTGGGGGAAACATACTATTCCAAATAATGAGGATGCAATAGCATCCATCTCATAATCCGGTTCCTCCCAACGAAGGTTGTAGTCCAAGCTGCATCCACTACCTCAACTTCTATGTTGACAGTTTTTCCCCCAACACAGATGGGCAAAGCTGGGACAATACCATGGGGTCTGTGAGAATGGCCATCGAACGCAGTGAGAACAGTGCTAGATGGAACAGCTTTGGGAGATCCAAGTGTCTACCAGCATGTGAGAGACATCACGCACATAGAAGCACCCTCATCAACAACCGTTCAAAAGATATTGCACTTCCGATACGACGATTTAATATGAAATTCCATGTGATGAGGAAGTCTCTTCTTAAAATTAGTCATATCAAAAGTAATCAGAAGAGAATTTTTCGGATCAATAGCCTCAATGGCAGTGAGCAAAGCACTGCGCTGAGCCGGACAAGACTGGAGTACCTCTAAAGCTGACATAGCACAAGGACTCTGCGCCAGATCTTCTACAATCGAGTAGTTCTGGGTAGCCCTCGCGTTCGGATTAATCATTGACCGCTTAGAAGATGCTTTGGGCATCTGAGGCATAGACTCAACAGTAGGCTTCGTTATGTGAAGCGGCTCAGTAGCATCAGGAACTTCCTTAGCCTTTGAAGATTCCTCTCCGCCATAATCACGGGATCTCATAGCGATATCCGTGTGAGCACTCATCATAAAGATGGTCGATGGAATTTCCCCTTCCTGGGTGCCTCCACAGGAAGCCCCAGGATTTTGGTTCGCGCCAACAACTAATTGTTGCCCTTGGGGAAAAGGGTTTGTTAACACAGCCTGGGAACTAGAAGAACCCTGCTAGGATAACAAGCGCTAAGCATCCTAAATTTTAGGGCAAAGGTGTGTGAGATGGTCTCCAGCACAAAGCTTGCATGGAAACTTCACTTTCTTTTTCTCCTTTTGACCCTCACCAACACGCTCGTTGGTTTTATTTGCATTTCCCTTCCCGTTCTTGCCCTTCTTCTTGTTATTTCTTCCTTTCTTCTTCCCATCAGATTGTTGATTTCCTTTGGGATCAGAAGCTTGGACAACATTTATGGACAAACACTGGGAAGGTGATGAATGAGCAGGCGCAGCCTGACCAGAAGGAGCAGATTGTAAAGACAACTGCTGCAGTTGAGAAAGCAGGCTGGCTGCACTACTACTGACCGATCCGACAAGCCTGTCACCATGCAGACCAGGTTTAGTTTTCGACAAATCCAATTTGGAGCGAGGAGCATTGGGAAAATACTTATAAAGTACCCTAGACTGAGAATAGATCAATTCTAACTGATGGGCCCTAAAAATGGCCTGCTCCTCAGAAAATACCCCAGATAGGGATACATCTTTCGAAATATCTGACTGCAGAGATTTCAAAAACCACTCGAGAAGGAATTCACCTGGAATATGAGCTTTGATAAGCCTCTTCCTTCTCCTCCATTCTTGAATGTGATCCGAAATGTGAGTTGCCTCATCCTGCTTAAAATTAGCCAGGAGTTCGGTCCCAGCCTCATATCTGATAGGCAACTGAAAATGGTTTAGAAATGTGACAGCCAGTTCTCCAAATGTGGCGAAACTGCCCCCAGTGAGCTCTATATACCATTTGGTAGCATTTCCAGTTAGGGTGCGTTGAAATAATCTCAACCTGATCGAGTCATCGATCAAGGAGTTCGAAGAGCACCATAAGTGGAAAGTGGTGATGTGGTCCGCCGGATCCTCTCCATTCTTACCTTCAAACTTTGGAATGTCTGAAGGAAGTTTGGTCGGGACCGGAGGCCACCCCGGACTATAACGAATCGGGTCATTAGTCAATTTCGACAAATCTGGCAAGTTTAAATACTGCTTCGAAACTAAAAATAGTTTGTGGTGGAGCTCCGAGAATTCCATCCTTGATGGGATGGATTCCCCAACATTCTCGAAAAGAATAGTCCTGGATTTGATAAGGCACCAGCTGCCAGGACTCGTAGAAATGGAGAAGAACTCTCCTCCCCACGCCTCTTTTTCAAAAGTTACCAAAGCCACGTACTCCAAAGGCTCGAAGTGTTAAATGGTATAAGGAGAGCCCCCGATAGGGGTTCCAAGCATTGACAAATGAGAAAAGGTCCGGACATACTCGATGAAGGGAAAGAAGCATTCCCTTGATGACTCGCGTAAACCGGTTCTCCGTCACCGTTGTAAACACAGATTCCATCCCGTAAAAGTAGTCAAACTTTGCCCCCCAGACCAAGGGTTGAAACTCTGGGTCTGGGACGTAAACGGAAACGACCCTAAAGAAGGATTTGAACTGGGAATGTGTCCAGTCCCAAAGGGGAAACCCTGAAAGGAATCTGATCCACTAGCCATGTTAGACATGGACGTAGATCCAACTGAAGTAGCAGAAAAGGAAAAAGAGGGATTTCCACTAATGGACATCCCTGAACAGAAGGGACCAGAATGAGAAGCATGTGCTTGGGTGAACCCAGAGCCAAACACAGCAGCACTAGAAGCAATCGAAGATGAAGAAATAGTGCCCCCTGCTTCGACAGAAGCAGGAGTCTAAATGCCTGCAGCACTCACGGTAGAAGCCGTGTTCCCAGTCGTGGCCATCGAAAGATAAGAATGATACGGAAGATCCGGCGGTCTTTCTGACTCCGGTCCGATGTACTGAACAACAAACGGATAATCAGGAGGAAGAGGAGATGGACCTGTAGCAGGAGGCTCAGGTACGTCTTCAATTTGAAAATATTCTTCCTGAGGAAACAAAACTCGCGAGGTGAGCGGAACGCTCCTCTCAGGACCGACACCAGAACCAGCTACGAAACCTTCAGACCTTGGTGGAGGATCTCTCTCCACAGCATTAGACTCCATAGGGTGGTAACCACCTGCTAAATCACTCCTACGCCTTCTCGAAGAAGGCTCTACACTCTCGGGAGATAACCCCCGGATTCTCCTCGAACGTCGAGGCGTTTGATCAGCCACTTTTATAGATTTATTAAATTAGACTCAAAAAATTGAAAATTTAGGCAAGCTAGGAGCAAAGAGCACTCACTAAAATAAAAATCCCTGAGAAACAGCAAGCAAACAGCCTCCAAGTATTTCCGCTCCAAGTGATGAGGACCGGACACCAAAATATAGGAAAGCGAAGTATAGGGCCTTCCGAAAACAGCCTGGGATGATTAGGGCCCAAAACAACTAGCGAAGGTATCAGAAACAGTTACGCCGACCTCCTAACGACAGCCTTTTCCGGCTCAAGCACCCAAGCTTCGCAAGGGCACCCCCCAGAAGTACTGCTGAAAGTGATGCGACGTCTGCCTCAGGTACCACGGGTATTCCCCCCCGCAGTCACCTATGTGGAACCTAGGAGTGGCAACTATGGACACCAATCCGTATCAGAAGCTGGGCGGAACGGTCTTGAGGTCAGATTCAGCCAATCGGAGAGGGGGTATCCCTCTTCTCAGCCTTCACTCCCCCTCTTGACTCTTGGATGAGAGCTTTCCCAGTCCACCTCACGGAGTTGTATTTCGCTCAATTAATCAACTTCTATGTTTGTTTGAGCGGCCTTGGAGAGTTAACTCTCCACTCACCTATTCCAAGGCCCTACAACCTAGCTAGTTGGTGATTGACACTTAGAAAAACTTGCTAGTTGATTTTAGATTAAATCGCTTATTTTAAGGGCTGTTATATTAAGTCACAAGGATATGGAGATGAAACCAATGGTGTTTTTGACGCAAAAGAAATTAATAAAAACTTAACTACATGCAAATTCAGTTCTTTGTCTTTCGATGAAGAGCAATCTCTATACAGGTTCTACGAGACTAAAAATTGTATTTTTTCTTTTCAAATAGCAGACTCGCACTCACAAAAACTAAGAAGCTAACTAAATGATTATATGCACCTAATGCAAATCACTACAAGCATGTAAATCCTAAGATGCAAATCTCTTAAAGCAGAGTGAAATTCCCAAAAAGTCCTTCAGTTTTAACCCATCTTTTGTTGTCCAGAAAGCTAATTCTTGAAATCAAGAACTCTTAAAATAAGGACACCAAAAACACTTAAAAACAAGAAGAAGAAATCAAATGACAAATCCTCCTCAAAATCAAGCCGAAAACTAAAAGCAAGAAACCTCACAAAAGCTTCAAAAGTTATGGCAAACGAAAATGAAAATGCAACAACAAAAGCAAATAACAAGTGAAAATGTTTTTTAAGCCTTTGAAATGCAAAAACAAAAAGCAAAGAAAATGTTTTTTGAGCTTTTTTGTTTTATAGAGAAAGAGCTCGAAAAGACTAAGCACAACTATCAAAATCCAAACCAAACGAGACCGAATTTCAAGCACAAACTTCAAGAATGCTCCCAAACCTTATAAGGCTACCTAGTAGCAAGATCAATAAGAGAAAAAGAAGACCAAAAACTCAGCCACCCAGCCTAGACAAATAGTGCAAAACTTGTCGCAAACAAAACTCCAAAGAAGCAAGAAAAGCCCTTCAAAAGTTGCAACAAAACCCTAGCCTATGGAACTCAAGAAAACCAATAAAAAACGAAGCAAAAATCGCAGTGCAAAACACAACACAAAGATAGGAGTGATTCAGTGAGCAGAAGCTCTCTGTTCTGATAAAACAGAACAGCCAAGAATGCTCAGAAAGCGATCTTGGAACTCAATCCAGAAGTGCCAGCACCAGAAACAACACTTTGCCAAAAAGACTAGTTTTCACTAAAACGAAAGAGAGAAAAGACATGAAACCACTTCCTTCACACTCCAGTAGGTACAGAGACACTGTATAAATAGGCCTCCACAGCCAGAAAGGACCAAAAAGTCAATAAACCCAAAAATTCAAAATCTGCCTAGGTATACACTACTTCACAGCTATGCAACCAGCGTGCATACACGTCTGTGCTAAGGGAAACTCGCGTATACGCGGGTTCCTTTATACAAACTTGCATGTCTACGTGACTGTGTGCAGAAAAAAGCACGTATGCAAAGGTAAATAATGAAAAACAAAAAAGGACAAGCCTGGAAAAGAGACCAGGACTTCAGACTGACTGCAAAAAAGTAAACTGGACTGCAAATGAAAGACAAAACTGTCGGCAACCTACCAAACAGCTGAAACAACCCAACAGGAGAATCACAAGAATGTGTTCCCCAGCGGAGTCGCCAGTTCTGTTTCGGGGAAATATCACCCTAGAGGTTGGTTGGGATACAACCTCCATAGAGCATGGGCATGCTACTTAACAGAGACTCACACAACCATGCACGTTCAGAAAAACTAAATAGAGCAGAATGAGAGAGTTACCCATAGGTCCTACGGTTGAAGAATATCCCGCAGGGTTCAAACCCCTAGCAACCATCCTTCCTTCTTAACCTAAAATACAAGAAGAAACAAGCACAAAGGACTGGTTTTACAGCATATATCTACTCTAAATTTTAGTGAGATTCATATAAAACATTAAATAAATCATAATGAATGCTTGTATAAAAAATATTCTCATACATATAAGCATACACTAACACGTTTATTTCGGGAACAACATGGTACTTCTGTATTATAAATAGCATGTACAAAAGTAACGAGTGGAGAGATCACCTGATCCTTCCAAGGCCTTCGCAGACTGTCGCCCGGATCCATCCAGCCCTTGCCTCGCTAAGACTCCTTCCAAACTGGTGCATACGAGATAACATATAAAGGGATGTGTATCTCAAGGAAACAAGGGTTTCCTATAATGAACTGGGAAAGTGCAGGAGGCACGGGGAATCAGACTTGGATAAGGAATACCAACAGAGTATAATATCAATAATTCTCTCTCTCCCTTAGGCCATACACATGAGGGCTTTTTATAGTCCCTCAAAGTAGTTTCAACAGTTGGAAATAGTTGGCCACGTGCTGGGGTGGTTGAACTACCTGAGTAACCATCAACCCAGCCCGAAAATAGGGAATTTTTATATATTTTTTAATCATTTTAATGGCATACGCAGAAAAGTCTAGCTGGACTCACGTATACACGCGGAAAAGCACGGGCATAGTCACATATGGGGATTTTCACACTTTTTTTAAGTGAATTTGTCCAAGTCTGTAGGAATGGGTGCCCAAAAGCCATGAAGCAATCATGAATCATATCAAGGTGAGAAATGATGCTATAACAGGCCCCCAAGATCTAAAAAAATTGAAATGGATCTGACAAGATCTGCAAAATTATAATGCCAGAAAAAAGAGAGAATACAAAGAAAATAAAACCACAAAGAAACTTGTTTTATTAAAACAGAGAATAACTATAGAAGCTACATTGTGGCGGACAATCTGTCCTTTTACAAACTAAGGCTTGTTATTTATAGCCTTTTTTGAGTTACAATACCATGTGTAGATACCATAGGCCAATACCATGGGTAGATACCACTTACAATACCATGGGTAAATCCCATGTGTGGATGAATACCATGGGTGGATATATACCATGGGTCACTTACAATACCATGGGTGAATAAATATCATGGCTGGATGAATACCATGGGCTGATGCCATTTACAATACCATGGGTGGATGGATAACATGGGTAAATGAATACCATGGGTTGATGCCATTTACAATACCATGGGTAAATTCCATGGGTGGATGGATAACATGGGTAGATGAATACCATGGGTTGATGCCATTTTCCATTTGGATCATTCCTCCCTCCTTAAGAAGCAATGGTCTCCATTGCATGAAGTTCCCTCCTGAGAAGCCTTTATTGAATATGAAGAGTCACTGAAGAGAATGGTTTTGTGTAGTTAACCCATAACTGTGATGAACGAAGATCCGAGGATAGAGATACCCTGTAATGCTTGTGAGCAACTGTGTTATTGACAGTGTGCGGCCTAGAAAATGGACTTCGATGAAGTGTGGGTTTGTGGATGAACCAAAACCATGAAAAATGAAGATCTGAGGATAGAGATACCCTGTAATGCTTGTGACCAACTGTGTGACTAACAGTGTGCGGCCTAGCAAATGGACTTCGATGAAAAAGATGTTGTGTGGTTGACCCATAACCATGATGCTGATTGTTGATGAAGTAGCAAGTGCCTACATAGCTTGGGGTGGGAGGGCACGTCTCCAAATAACCCAAGCCAAATGCTGCTATGATGAAACTGATGAATGTGAAGCAGGTGCCTACTAAAGCGGGGTGGGAGGGCACGTCTCGAAAGGGAACCCGCTCTGAATGCTGCTCCAGATTTAAAATGAGCATAACTCAGTCAATATAACTCATAATATTTATTATAACATGTTTTTGGAAATGGAATGATCATTCTGCATCTTCCCACATGTTTGAAACCACTATCTGGAGACTCTAGACTCTCAAATTCGCGCTGGAACTGTCCTGCCATCACAAAATTTCTGAAAACATAGTTGATTTTAAATCAACAATAACTCCCACATCCGGACTCCAATTCGACCAATTTTTTTTTTGAAATTGGGTGATTTTTCAAGAGGAGATCAGATCTATATCCATTCTTCTAAAATTTTTCACTAAAAATTGTGAAAAATGACAGGAGAGCCACCGTCCATGAATTGTTGTCAAAAAAATTGCTTCAACATTGCTGATTTTGAATTAGCGATATCTCCCTCATCCGAACTCCAATTTGGCCGATTTGTTTTTTCAATTTGAGTATTTGTTTACAAGGAATCCATATCTGGTCTTTATTTTTGTAAATTTTTCACCACAAGTTTCAAATCTGATCTGAAAACTCGCCGCCCAAAAAAAATCATGAATTTTGCTGAAGATTGCTTCAAAACATTGAAACTGAAATACCTTTCAAACTCTCATTCCCATGGAGGCGTGACCTAAATATGATACCACTGATCCGGATCTTGGGGGGAGGCCCCCAAGATCTAAAAATTTTGAAATGGATCTGACAAGATCTGCAAAATTAGAATGCCATAAAAAAGAGAGAACACTAAGAAAATAAAACCACAAAGAAACTTGTTTTATTAAAACATAGAATAACTATAGAAGCTACATTGTGGCGGAAAATATGTCCTTTTACAAACTGAGGCTTGTTATTTATAGTCTTTTTTGAGTTACAATACCATGTGTAGATACCATAGGCCAATACCATGGGTAGATACCACTTACAACCATGGGTAAATCCCATGTGTGGATGAATACCATGGGTGGATATATACCATGGGTCACTTACAATACCATGGGTGAATAAATATCATGGCTGGAGGAATACCATGGGCTGATGCTATTTACAATACCCTGGGTAAATTCCATGGGTGGATGGATAACATGGGTAGATGAATACCATGGGTTGATGCCATTTTCCATTCGGATCATGCTCTCTCTTCTCAGTCGCACACACTTGGAATTTGTTTCAAGACAGAATCAAGGAACAATATTACCCCATGGGGAGATATGAGGACAAGTACATCCAATGGACCACATTGTGCTAGCAAAGGGATCAAGATGTAGATGACCTAACAAATTTGTTCCATACTCTGTGCACAAAGTTGGATATTAAAGATTCAGAGAGAAATTTGGTGCTCAAGTACCATAGTTGTTTGCAGAGATACATTCAAGAGGAAATGGAGTTCCTTGACATTATATCACTTGGCATGGTGTTTCAATATGCCGCCACGATAGAGCAAAAATTTTAGCAAAATAAGTGATACTTTGGATTTGTGAATCCGAAGCCAGGGAAAGGCGCCCCTGAACCACAAAACAAGGGGAAAATCAAAAGCAGGGTGACTCACAACAACACCACAAAGCCAAATAAGGAACGAAGAAGTGTTGGAACAGCTCCACTCACAAAAAAAGTGAGTGTCAGACCAAACAGTCGTTGAGGCTCAAACTAAAGGCATCTGACTCAGACGCATGTTTTGATTTCGAGTCAGAAGCAGCCAAGGTGAATGAAAAAGGGAAGAAGATCATTGATGCATATCCCAGTGCCACTGTTTCCACCATCACACTCTAGAGGTAGGATCCCGAGGATCCATAGGAGGGGGAGCGCCTCTTCCATGCATAGATGTGGGTGAATGGTTCTCCACTACAATTCCTTGTCGATACCGAAAGCCAAAAGAACCTCATTTCAGCAAAGGTCATCAAGTGGCTAGGACTACTGACCACAACACAACCACAGTCATATACCATCGGGTGGCTTCAACAAGCAAGAGATCTTCACGTGAGCTAGAAGTGCTACCTTCCATACATCATCCAACCCTTCACGGATGAGGTACTATTTTATGTTGCTCCTCTTGATGTGCCTGATGTATTATTGGGCCAACCATACTTGGGGAAGCGACATGTTGTGTATCAGTCTAGGCATCATTCTGATATTATTATTTTGGGAAATAAGTTGTATAAGATAACAGAGGTAGTACCACCTCCTGCCATCTCTTTGATTACTATAAAGCAACGTAGTAATATTATTTCCCAAACCAGAAAATTTATTTTGTTTACAATTCGCTAAGAGGGAAAGAAGAATATTATGGCCACAACCTCCAAATAGGGTTCCCCTACATGACAACAACAAATGGACAAATATTTGGAGGAATACAAGGACATTTTCTCCTCACCCACAGAGGTTCCTTTACGTTTTTAATTCAATCACTCCATTTATATGACCCTAGGCACACCACTACCTGATGTTTTCATACCTCATGCAACCACACAGACAAACTCGACACATGTATCATATAACATCTTCCAGTAGGTCCATGACAATGTGGAGAAATCCAATTCCTAATACAAGCAGTGCCAGGATCAACATCGAGTGCCACACATGTTCTATGTAGGCAAAACAAAATGGTTACATTTTCAGAAGGATCACCTCTGTCAATGCCACAACAAGATATGCCCACATCAAAGCAGGCCAACTCCTTCACCAAGTTGTCAAAGTAGACCAGCTCCTTCCCTACGGAAAGTGGCTCACCCGGGACCAACCTTAACATAATTTTCCCTTCCTCATGGAGGCTCTGCATGCAACGGGGGCCATTACTTCCTAAGGGGGAACGAATGATCCAGGTGGATATTGGTAGCCACCTGCCTATTCCACCTAGTCATTTCATCTGTTTTATTATTTACTACTATTAGCATTTTTTCAAGTCCTGAACTTCCATAGACATTTTGAGGTCCTAAACGGTGTATTCCTCGGAGATATTTTTCCAACAAGTTAGCATATGCACCAAACGGAGATACTATGACCAAGTTATGACCCCGAGAAGTTGGTTGACCAACTAACCCCAACAAGGCCCATAAACTCTTGGTGTTACATCTCCTCAGGTTAGGTTTCTAGTTATTTAGTGTTTTCTCTTATTGCTCAATAATAAAAAGGCCCTTGAACCTCATTGTAACAAAATTCAGAGGAATGTAGCTGCGAGATCTCTTCTCAATGATAAACTACCATCACCATAGCTAGTTTATGTCCATTCCATCTGTAAACATATTTCAATCATTTGATATTAATGAAATGAAGTTTTATTTCTACTACTTATCTCTTTTTATTTTTATTTATGTATTTTATTTCTTCCTTGCATAAATCAAGGTTCAGTTTATGGCTCCATGAGGGTTTGAAACATATTTCAGTTTGAATGTTTTGCAGTAATCTTCAGTAAACTTCATGCAAGTTCCAATGTATCCAAAAATAATATTATAGAGTGAACAATATCTCATTTGAAATTATTTTTTATTATCTCAAGTGGGTTTTTTGCAGAATTTTATTTCGTTCCCTAGTTTGAGATTTCTGAGAAATTGAAGCTACACCTGTGTGGAATATTGTGCAGCCACACGTCCTATGATTTTGTGGAATCATTTTCTCACCCCAGATGTCATGAAATTTCAAGTGTCTTATATCACTGGAAATATCTATTCAATACCTTGAATGGGTCTTTCACAGAATTTTTATTTCATCACCTGTAGCAAAAGTTATCAACAAAGTTGCAGCAAGAGATCCATTTCAACCAAGATTTGGATTAGCCAGGCCACATGAGATGCAGGTGGGAGCGGTTTTGCAAAGACACCAAGGTGGAGGGCCAAATGTAAGTTGTATAAAACCAATGGAGAGAGGAGTCATAATAGGAGAATCGTGCATAGGAGAAGGTGTTTTTGTATACTATACAATGGCAGGGTACGATTTTCAGTTTGAGAAGTGAAAAGTATTTCCAAAATATTGCCAAAGATGTTTATGAAATATTTTCAATATTTTTGATAAGAAAATTATTGATCAAGCTAGTTCATAGAGACAAAATGGTGATAAGATAGGCTAGTGCATAGAGACCAGCTACAATTTAGCTGATTGTAGAAGGGCTAACAATTGCTCGCTCTGATACCATGTAAAACTCAACAATGGAATACGTAAGAATAGACAACATAGAAAACATAAGCATGAGATGCA
The DNA here is from genome assembly GCA_034641835.2 of Pinus albicaulis. Lineage (NCBI taxonomy): Eukaryota > Viridiplantae > Streptophyta > Pinopsida > Pinales > Pinaceae > Pinus > Pinus albicaulis. The sequence goes on along the minus strand of CM076578.1, from coordinate 1,248,303,325 downwards.
TATTATTAACATATATGTACATTTATATTACATTCATTGTGAATTTTGGATTCCACATTCCAAGGTCTCTTAGAATCCTCTTTGATTCTTTTCCTTCCCCACTAACCCGAGGAGGATTAGGTGTCTAAAAATCTACTCCACTTTGGTAATTGACCAAATTTAAATTTAATTATAAAGTTCGTAAGAAAAATTTTCTTTTATCAATGTTCATTTTATTATTAACACTTCTAAAGATAATTTTCTTTCATGATTGGGGTTGATCACCTACTTATAAAATCTAGCTTTCATTTTTTCCCTCTAATTCTTTATCTACCAAATAACTCTCCCTACATTTGGAAGCAATAAATTTTTAATATTATCATTACTCCCTCCATCTCCTCTTTTATACCCTAATTGGCCACCCAAGCTTGGGCATCATTATGCTATCCTTGCTTGATTTAAAGATGGGATTTTTTTCTAGAGTTAGAAGTAAATTTAAAAAACCTCTTTCCTTCCATGTTATCTAGCTTTTTCTTATACATAAGATACCCATTCATATCCATCCTCTTGATTCAAAAAATAATTTCTTCAATTAGGAGAATGGGGTAGGAAGTAGTACCTTAGTATTGATGCTGAATTATATAACTTTTCAAGCACATAATATTCTTTCCAACCTCTATTTATCCTTCTCTCAATAATATAACAACAATTAAGATTTTGATGAATGTCCATTCCTAATTATTTGTATGAAAAAAATACTACAAGTAGGTGTTATCTAAAGGGAAGTATCATATGATTTTATTGAACTTAGTTATTATGATTTTAGTTTTATGTATTAACACAATCATGATCTTGGAGTAGAAAATTTGGAGGATTCCTTGCTTCCTTCCAATATCATAGTGGTTCTTGCCAAAAGAACAATATCATCAGCATAAGGAGAATATTTGTGACTATACCAATGAGTGTATGGTTGACACAACCTAACCCTTAAAAACACTCTTGCTTGAATCTCATATAACATTTAATCTCTTCAACCAAACCCTAAGTGGTCTTAATCTTGGCAATAATATTATTTTATACCCTTGTCACAACTATCATCAACTCTAGAGGAACTATAACTTATTCTTCTCTCCTCACTTCTCGAGAGTTCACTCCACTCTGTATCTCCATTTAGTTTTTATCTCATATTACTTATTGTCGCAACAATTTCATTAATGAGAGGATGGACCTTTGAGTATTTTTCTACGCTAAGAATTACATCACATTCATACTGCACAGTCATGGAGTACCACAATTAAATTCTACTTGTTACATTTTAGAACATTAGGGTGGCTTTCAATGGTTATTAATTTATCATTATAAGTGATCAAAACATTGTTAGACTCTCCATTCTCCTTTGAATTTCCTGAAATATTTTCTTCGTGTAATTTTTCATGTTGCCAGGAATACTTTATTTTTATGTACACCATTTGGATGTGATATTGCATTTTTATTTGTATAGAAATAATAATAAACCCATAACAAGAGTAAATAAAATCACCTACTCCATTAAGATTGATCTATGCATTCAACTAGTGCGAACAATTTTGGTAGAGGCTCTAATTTTAGCACGCTGCTAAGTTTGATGAAAATCTATCTAATATGTATTTTATGACAAAATGTTCTTCAGCCATTCATACTCTTTTTAACTCTTCTAGTGCCCTTTTAGAATGGCTTAAGTATGTGTGTGTTTATATATATATATATATATATATATATATATATATATAAAGATATAGATATATCTCTTATAACCATATGACAACAACTCCCTTTTAATACATAATTCTATAGCTCCTTATAATAATCGTAAAGGTTCAAGCACACACAAATTCACAATGTTTGCTGCAATAGTAGCCGGGTCACATAATACGTGAAAAATATTGCATAACCAACCCTATGTGCACTTTTCAATGTTGGTTGGAAGGTTGAAAGTCGAACTACTTTCTATTATGTGCCTACATTACCTCGACTCACTTGGAGGTTGTAATATTCCAAATTTTCCATAAGCTAATTGGAATATTAGAGATCTTAATTTTATTATTTAGTTAAGTAAATAAGATGATGTAGGGACCCATAAATGGAGTATATGAATAAAATCCACTTCTATTGTGTGAATGTGGGTTAGTTGAGTAGTGAAGTAGCTTAATGGAGTATTGGAGCAACATAATAATGAAGAAAGAATGGAGGTCATAGAGAATTTATGAGGAATATGATGGAGATAGTGGAGAAATAAATGCAGGATGATGGAGATAGTGGAGAAGAAATTCTAGATAAGATGGAGGAACTAGTTCATTAAATGCACACATGATGGAGGAAGTGGAGAAGTAATTACAACAATGATGGAGATCATGGAGGACAATGCAGACTTTGTGGAGGCTAGTGGCCACATGTGTAGCGTAGTTATGAGATGGGACAAGGCTAGGGAAGGCTCAAAACCATAAAAATAAGATGAGAGCAGCAAAGGAGGGGGAGTCTGGCTTTTTATTATTGAGTTTCATAAGACATTTCTTTGCACTCTTCAACTATTTAGCTCAGTCTGTTGTCTTGTTTAACACCGGGTGTTCCCTAGTGGGAATCTCACCCTTACCCAAGGGGGCCTTTGAGTGCCTACTCTAGGAAGGTTTTCTTTTGTAGTATTCATCATCCAGAAATCAGCGCCACTTTCAGCCACTCTCATTTTCACTTCCAGCTACAGGAATTACACATTCCTGAACTTGGGTTTGACAGTTGGAAGGTTGTTCTCAGCACTCAGTTGAGAAACATATGGAGGGATGGGCCCTTCACACTATGGATCTATTGCAGTATTCCATGGGTTTCATTATCATATCCTTCATCAAGACATCCATCTAATTCTCCTATTCAGCAACATTTCCTACAGGAATTGCGTAATTCTGCAATGAGGGTTTGAGCAGAAGAGGAAGTTTCAAGAAACTCAGCTTGGAATCCTGTGAGGGCTTAATCCATCATTCTGGGGATAAAATCAGTAGCATAGGATCAAATTTTTTTTATCCATCAGTGGGCGACATTATCAGCCTTCCTAGACAACATAGTATTTCCCAGTAGTTGACAATGCAAGAGCTGCGTATTTAGTGGAGGAGTTAGATCTCAAGTCTTGAGCCTGGGAATCGGGAGAAGGGACCAACCCTTCTATTAGTGAGATATTTGAATTATATTGCAGCTGCTAGATCATTATTGCAAGCCCATATCAGTATTTTTCTCTAGGGAGTGCGTAGCTCAGCCAGCAGGGCTGTAGTGTGCAACCCAAAAAAGGCCGAAATTCCAAACTCAAAATTTTCCCAAACCATTTCTAGGTTTTTCTGGGTTTTTCGAGTAGATTCCATGGTTAAAATGCAGAATATTTCAGAGAAATCCAACAACCTCTTAGACATAGATATTATTCCCAGCAACAGCAGTCTCTAGTAGCAACAACAAATTTTACTTTACAGTGCTATTTTTCAGTAGAATTGTTTCAACCATATTTGGGTGGTTTGTGTGCATCCCTTTTTTTAGCACTGTGTATATCCATTTGTTTTTTATACATAATGATATGGCTCAGTTTTCTCTACCCATATGTATGATGTTTTGATATATTCCAACATTTTTCCAGTTTTATATGTTTTATTGTTATTTTGAATTATTCATATGTTCTATATTCCCGTTTCTCCCATTTTGGGATATTACAGTGGTATAAGAGCATGATATTTGGCTCATATTGTGGGAATTTCATGACAAAAGAGGAATAATAAGAAGAAGTAGAAAAAAGAAGAAGTCTTAAATGGCGAAAGGATTGAGTTTTAGCACACTTCTCTTCAGATCTATGTGATATATCACCATGGAGATAAAAGAAATTAGAATGGAAAGGTGAAAGGAAACCTCAAGAGGGTTTCAAAATGGAGAAGGTATGAGCACTTATTATCAACAGTATAAGGAATCGATGGTGCAGAAAGTTCCACAACTCCCTACTATGCCCACTTTCCTTACAGAAGGAAATGAATGGCATCGAGATGGAGAATATTTGGAGCATGAGACTCTGAGTGATTATCTTGTAGAGTACATATCTCAATTTAGAGCATTCAAAGAGAATCTGACTTTCCAGCAGTTTTTCAAAATCAAAGAAAATAAGAGACCCCACAGAAGCAATAGAAGAAGAGGGCACATGCAGAATAGATTCTTTCTGCCTAAATTTGATAGGTCATCCACAAGCATGACAAAATATTGGATGGAGAAATTAGATGAATTTTTCCACCTACACCAAGTAGTGGAAGCATAGGCTACTCATATTGTAGCGCTGCACCTTGAGGGTGAAGCAAATGACTGGTGGTTTGGCAGATTGAAACATGCAAGAGTGACTATGTATGAAAATTTCGCTCAAATATTGGTAAAGAGGTTTGACAGAAGAAAACCATAGGAACTTTCCATTGAGAAATTTTCCGACATTGATAAGGAAGTATATGAGGAGAAAAAGGAATATGTCGAGACTGATACTCTGGAAGAAGAGCCACTACCACCACCAATAGTGGCAGTATAGGTACTTTCATTACTGCAAGGAGCACTTGCATTTTGGCAAGATGTTCCCAGATCTTCGACTTTCATATTCCAAGTCATGATTCAGGAGGTGCATGAGGAAGAGGAAGCATATACCAGCGCTAGTGCAACAACCGTCACCATCACCAGCAGTTGGAGAATAAATTTCACCAGTTGGAGAACTCTTGTAGCTTTGCAAGATGTTCCCAAGCATAAGATGATCCATGGTATGCAAAAATTTCCACCCCATATTATTTCAGCACCTTAGATTGATATTTTTGTGATCATACCATCAGGAAAATTGCATAACCAAAGGTTAGAGCACATTGCTTATTTGGAGCAGCAGACTATCACTGCGCAGAGGAAACTTGACTGGTTCAAGTAGAAGAGGTATAGCTATCCTAAATTGACATTTTTTAGCTTCACACAGCACTTAGTGTTGGAGTGTGGAGTTTCTAAGGATGATATTAGCATATTCCTAATGTAGGGAAACTATACAATAAATTTTGAGAACCAGAAGTTACTATCGCATGAGATGTCATATTCTGTTTACGAAAAAGAGATATTAGCCATTATGCACGCATTGGTCAAATTCCAATAGTTTTTTATTGGCAGTATATTTTGGGGGAAGACCAACCACATAGTCTCTGGAATCTTTTTGAGGAGGAGCGACAGCTGCAAAGGAGGCAGCAATAGTGGATCAGTAGAATGCAAGACTGTGAGTTCATCATTGTGTATGGAGAGGGCCATGAGACATCAGATGCACTATCATGGAGATCAAAAACGCTGTCAATAAGGAGCAATGATGATTTTAGGGCCTAGTTATTATTTTAGAATTTCGATGACCACTTCACTTATGAAGCACGGGATGGGCAGATGGTAGATGGGAGACCTCATGTAATGGATAACATCTTCGATTATGAGGTAGAGCCTTCGTGATGAGCACCTCACAGCTCAGAGCTAAGTTTCTGCATGCAACATATTCAAAACCTCATAGGTTCTATCGGGTCATCAGTGAGAGGTTTTCACGGAGAGAACTCAAGGAGGATACACTTCAACATATCATGGAGTGAAAATATTGTCATCAGATTGTGGAGGATGGTATTTTCGACATTGATCCGCTGTTGAGGTATGCACATTTCTTCAACATTTTCACATAGTACATCTCTTCACCCATGACTAGATTATCTTTCCAAGATGTCTTCATGCTTCATGGTCTTCACAAGGCCATAGATAGTGGTGGGGACAGTTATTGTATGAGAAGTTTTTGGCGGTTTTTTCTCCATTGGCTGGATATCAAGGTGGTGCATGATATGAGTCACCACCCACAATTGGATGGATGGATGGAGATGATGAGAAAGTGCTTGGAAATTTACTTGCAAATCTATGACACAGGGCAGTGCAGAAGCATGGCTACACTGGCTACTCTTGGGTGAGTATGGTTACCATCGGAAATTTCATGTTTGTATGTTCCATGCCTTGCATAGTATTGGTATGATGCAACAGCAGGAGACATGGTTGTGGTGGTTACTTTTGAGATATTTTTGCCATCACATGACATATCACATGTCAATGGGTTTGTTAGTGTTTGGGACTTTACATGAGACTCATATGATGTGGCATCACGATGCCTGGTTATGTTGGTTTCTATTAGGAAAGTTCGATGTGAAATTCTACATGTCAATTAGTATATCATTTCTACATGCTTTTCATTATTATGATGTGGGGTGGCAGCAAGATTGATTGTTGTGTTGCTTACTCTTGGGAGAATATGGATTGACATTCTCCCATACCTTGCATTATGATGATGTGGGATGGAAAAAGGAAGTCTTGATGTGTTGGCTTCTGGTAGGAGATTATGGCCACCATAGTTGGTATGATGATGTGGTGGTGTGGCTGCAAGAGGCATTGTTTTGGTGGCTTCTATTGGGAGAGTATGGCTCAACATTTCACATGTCAATCCATATGTCTCTATTTTCTAATTTTCATAGTGTTGAGATGATGCTTATAGCAAGCAATCCCACTAGGGCCAAGGATTGGAGCATGGAGAGACACAACCTACTGCATGTAGCATGGGTTGGAGAGATATTTTATGATTTGGGACCTTCCACTTGTGCAAGGAACCACTACACTTCACATATCTCATGCAGAGAAGAGAAACTTGGGCAACATATGTTTGACACTTGGGGACTGATTGATGAGGAGAGGCATCTAGCTACATAGCTGGAGGCCATTCTAGAAATTCTAGAGAGGAAACTATGCATCCGAGCATTCGTAAGACATTGTAGTGTATGGGGAAACCTTCCGTATGAGGATGCCACTTGGGAGGGAGATGGATATCTGCAACATCCACTTTTGCAATTGCTTGAGGAAAAGAAACATTTTGGCAGGGAGGACTGTAATATTCCAAATTTGCCATCAACTAATTGGAATATTAGAGTTCTTACGTTTTTTATTTAGTTAATTACATAGAATGGCGAGGGGGCCCATAAACCCATTAGATGAATAAAATCCACTTCTGTAGTGTGAATGTGGGTTATTTGAGTAGTGGAGTAGCATTATGGAGTAGTGGAGCAACATTATGGAGTAGTGGAGCAACATTATGGAGTAGTGAAGCAACATAATCATGATGAAAGAGGGATTTCATAGATCATTAATGAGGAAGATGATGGAGATAGTGGAGGAATAAATGCAGGATGATGGAGGCAGTGGAGAATCAATTGCAGAGAAGATGGAGGAAGTAGTGCATTAAATTCACACATGATGGAGGAAGTGGAGAAGAAATTGCAGTAGTGTTGGATATCATGGAGGGCAGCACAGTATTTATGGAGGCTAGTGGCCACATGTGCAGCATAGTTATGAGGTGGGCCATGGATACGTAAGGCTCACAACCATAAATGGAAGATGAAGGAGTCTAGGTTTTTATTGTTGAGTTTCGTAAGACATTTCTTTGTGCGCTTCAACTATTTAGCTAATTTTGTTGTGTTGTTTAGCACCGGTGTTCCCAAGCGGGAATCCCATCCTTACCAATCGGGGACTTCGATCTCCTACTCTAGGAATGTTTTCTTGAGCAACATTCATCATCTGGAAATCAGTGCCACTTTTAGCCACTCTCGTCTTCACTTCTAGCTATAGGAATTACGCATTCCTGGACTTGGGTTTGAGAGTTTGAAGGTTGTTCTCAGTACTTCAGCTGAGAAACCCGTGGAGGGATAAACCCTTGACACTGTGGGTCCAAGGCAGTCTTCTGGGGGTTTAATTCTCATATCCAACATCAGGCCATACATCTAATTCTCCTATGTAGCAACATTTCCTGTAGGAATTGCGTAATTCTGCAGTGAGGGTTTGTAGAGAAGAGGAAGTTCTAAGCAACTCAGCTTGGAATCCTGTGAGGGATTAATCCTTCAATAGTGGGATCAATTCAACAGCTCGGGATCAAAATTTTATTATCTATCAGTAGGCTATGTCATCAATCATCCTAGACAGCACAGTGTTTTCGAGTAGTTGTGCATGCAGCAGCTGCATATTCAATGGAGGAGCTAGATCTAACGTTTTGAGCTTGGGAATCGGGAGAAGGGACTAGCCCTTCAATTAGTCAGCTGAGTGGGTGCTATTACTGCTGATAGATCATTCTTTCAGCCCTAGATCAACATTTTTCTATAGGGAGTGTGTAACTCAGCCAGCAGGGGTGTAGTGTGCAACCCAAAAAGGGTCGAAATTCCAATCTCAAAATCTGGCCCAACCATTTCTAGGTTTTTCTAGATTTTTGCGAGTAGAGTCAATGGTTAAAATCCTAGATCTTTCTGGCCGCTCCAGCAGCCTCTCACACATATATCTTATGCCCATCAACAACAGTTTCCAACAGCAACAACACATTTTACTTTCCAGTGCTAGTATTTAGTAGAGTTGTTTCAACCATATTTGGATGCCTCGAGTGCATCCCTTTTTGGAGCACTGTGTATATCCATTTTTTTTTTATATACCTAATGATATAGATTAGTTTTTTCTTCCCATATGTATGATTTTTTGATGTATTCCGACATTTTTCCATTTTTATACGTTTTATTCTTATTTGGAATTGTGCATATGTTCTATATTCATGTTTCTCCCATTTTGGGATATTACAGAGGTCAAACTAGCTTGAAGGCCTATCATAGGGACATTTCCTATGATTTTTTCCAAAGGCTTTATGTTCCCCTTGTTGTGTAGGTAAATCCCCTCTATGGACAGAAGCGATCCCTCTAGCCCTAGGGTGGGTCTAGCAGCAAGAGGACATGCTAATGTGTTGATTCCTAGTCAATGAATGAAACTGAGTCGGGATAGATGTCCTACCTTTGTTCCAACGTAGTTATTTTAGCTGTGGCAATAGTCTCTTGATCTCATCCCAACATTTCATGGTCTGTTAGCGATGTTACTCAGGTGCCTACACAAGGATCAAAGAATGATAGTAGCATACGAAACAATACTTTCATTCATAACCATCTAATTGGTCAAGAAGAATTAAATGCATTCTGAAATATTAATCATATAGAATGAAAAATGTGAACCAAAACATGAGTCATGTACTAATAAGATAAAAATAGTTTACAACCAAAAGAGCCTTGACGTTGCAACCTCTTTTAGTGGGTCTAGTCAAAACGCATCTCGAGCATTCATCAGGGAATTGTACTTGGCGAGGCAATAAGCCTAGAATCTCTCTTCAAAATAGATATCTCTCTGCTCTATCTCACACCAGCTATATCGGACTATTCAGCTATTCAACCATTTCAGCTATTGTACAAAAATTTCATCTAGCTACATCTATGTGAGAGATATGTATTTATAGGAGAGGAGGAGGAGGTTGGGATCCCTCAAATGGTGGAAGGGAGGCCATATCCTTTGGGAGGTTTCTCAAATATAGGAAACAAGAATCCAAAGGAAGATTTTCGACATTATTCAGTCAAACAACCCATGCTGACTCCACTCACGAAGTGGTTGGCAATGGAAACTTCACTTCTATTTTAAAAAACTTTCCAAACACAGCTCGGCACAGGCAACCCACTGAGATAGAGCACCAATGGGTGTGGGGCCCAGTGCTCATTTCTCTATGGGTGTGAGGCAATAACTTCCTTCCAGTGCTGACCCAAAATCATGTGTTTTTGATGGTATGTCGCAGGAATAGTCAATAGAGGAAATGTTATTCTCATGGCAAGGGATGCAATGACACTTTTTGCAAGGCATGACACTACATATAAGTCACATAAATAGTCCTCCAATGTGTGGAATGGGGATTGTATGGATGGTGACAAAATGTTGTGTAACAAATTCCCCCTAAAGCATTAGGTCTGAGAGAGAGGGAGGAGTGAAATTCTTTACGAGAACACATTCAAACCAAAAACTGTTGTCGGAAGACATGCAAGTACAAATACAACTGATGTCTCTGATACATGACCATGTGGCATGGGTACAACCATGCATAATAGAGTATATATAAAACTAAGATCCGAGGTATGGATGCAGCCATCCTGTAATAAGGATCAATAAATAGACTCAGGCATGGTCATAGCCATCCAATCGAAAAATTTATGCATATAGTCATGATAAACCAAAATATACTGTAGCCTAGATCATATCAGACAAAACCCAGGGTCTTGCACTCCATCTCGACTTGAAAAAGTACAAATTAAAGCATGTGAATATGTAAGCTAAAGTCGAACATGCAAGAAAGTCACCTGATTACCATCCAATGATGTAAGTTGTTAACAGGCACGAGAGAAACCACTAATAATGACAATGGCACTCAAGATACAATAGGTACAATCCACAGAATGTGATCAGTGATCTGGCATCAAACACCCGAAAAATCACTCGATCAAAGCCCAATGATGAGGATCTGTTATGAAAATGTGAAGAACTTGCCATTGAGGCATGCAAGCTCCAAGGTACCGGAAGGGAGTCTCTAGATCAATTTCCTGGCTAATGAGCCGAAGTCGACAGGAAGTGACCTAGTCAAAGGAGGGCCATAATTTTTTCCACATCATCGACACAAGGCAGAGGAATAAGATGATAGTGAATCAGGACCAAAAAAGCGGATTAGAGGGAGGTTGAAAACTGCAAAAGGAAACTTCTCTTGAACATATCAGCGACATGACTCTGGATTTTGTAGTATTTGACATCAAGGGATCTCAGGTCATGGAAACGTGGTGAAGAGGTGATGAGAGGTCAAAAAATATTACCCAAACCCATGGAGGAAAAAATGACAAAATGAGATGTCCCCAACTCAACACGAATACATATGAGTGTCATGTTCAAGAGCGACATACTGCCGACACAACTGAGAACTGGTTCCATTGTCCCCCACCATTTCTAGTGAGTACCCCAATTATTTTTGGAAACAATATTGAAGGGGATAGCATTTGCTTTTCATGTAAGTTTTTCCTTCGGACAAATCCATCCTAGTACATTTTATGATCCCTAGGAAGGAGGAACTCGGTTACGTCATGATGACGATTTCCGATGTCATTTAAGTTTTAGCGAGTCTGACAAAGGAAGAACTCGGCATATTTTCATGTTTAGAGAGTTTCAAAAGAAGTGGAAAATAAAACTCCAATAGGTCCCTTTTCTCAAGTAGTCTCACAGATTTGAAAAGGTAGAAAACTATGTCTAAGAGAACCTATTAGTCGTGATAGGCTAAGGTATTCCTTTTTCGTAAATAATATATCCTAGTCCGAAAAAGGGGTAAATGTATACTGGGTAGATATCATTTCACAGCCATTTAACAAGTTCAAAACAACAAGAGTCTCGACAATATTTTCAATTTTCGAGAGTCAGAAAAGAGTTGAAATATGACTCCAGGGATGAATTTTTCGTTTTTTTTACCGAGTTAGAAATATACAAAATACAATTGGTTACTTCATCGTTGTCACCTTGAGGACCTGTCGCTGCAAAATAGATGCACCTAAAACCCATTTTTTGAAATAAAATAGCAAAATAATCGAACAATATGGTTCAAAATCTAATTAGGGTTCTGAAAATTTTTTAAAATGCCAAAAATGGTAAAAAATAAATTACTTTTCACTTTTACCTCTTGTGACCAATTTGTTACCTTTTGTCACTATGATTTTTCGGAGCTGATAGTGGTCAATCCGAAAGGCCAATTGTGAATATGTTTGTTCCAGGTAAGAACTCATATCATTCCTTGCATTTTGATAGCATTTTCATTACCTACAACCCATTTTGTAGATCTAAGGGGGAATTTTTGCAAAAAATTAGGGTGCGAAAGTCAGTGCAGGTATTGGTCATAGACTTGCACCAACTGCCCAAAAATATAACGAGGGCGCACCAACCGCGACTACCATTTTTAGCTTGAAAATTCAAACAATGAGCCCAATTTAACAAGTTCAAAAGAATTTAATTTGGCTAATGACAACCATATGGATGTTATTGTAAGTGTGAAAGAGCAAAATGGTGATCGAATGGAAAGAATGAGAACATAGTGAAGAAGATGTGGAAGCCATGGGCAGTGTGAGATGTATGGAAGTTCTCAGGGACTACGGGCTCAAGAAATTATTTATGGCACCATTTCTCAGAGCTCAACCAGAGCTATTGCAGTACTTGATTAGTGTTTAGGAAATTGATCAGGAAAGATTCATTATTCGCAACCAGGAACTTGAGATTGAGGTCTCATATATTTACTTCATACCGAGATTGTTGTAGAGGGGGATAGTACTAATCCTGATAGGTACATGACCCATAATGGAAAACATGAGTATGGTTATCGACATAGTGTGCCTACAAGAATGGAATGGATCCAAAAGTGGGAAGGTGGATATCCAAACCATTCCTGAACTAGCAGTTAGAGTAGTGCTACACACCATCACACAAGCTGTTGGAGTTCAGGCTCCACATGAAGCCACAAAAATAAAATTAATTATTACAGTGGATTGCATGGCACTAATGTTCTACAATTGGCCAGAGGCAATGAAAATCAACATAAAATTCTAGTTGACAAAATGCAAGAATGGTAAGTTGAATCAATTTGGCTATGGGTCCATCTTGTTACCTTTCATCTTGGAATGGTTACCAATTTTCCAATGCGAGGAAGTGATATTTCTGACACCACCAGCCCAGGAACCATGGATGGTCCATTGGGAAGCTTTAATGTCAAGATGAGAGGGTAGTCAATAGATTTCCTGGAGACCATAGTTTTTTAAGTGCCTCAGCTGACAGCTGATTTTCGTGGAGGATTGGACCTATTCTAGCACAGAATTCACCAGTGATGTGGATATCCCGCTCCCAGTAGGAGAATATTTGGACGAAGCATTGGGTAAGACTCATTTTTTATGTTGAGTATTATGATTCTTTTTGTTATGCATGTTCTGACATTAATCCATGTAACTACAGATGTCGGCCCAGAAATACTTGCAGGCATGTCTCTGATAGCACGTAGGATTCCCAGTGACTTTGATGCGGCCCCTCCATGTGAGGGAGGCGAGGAGGATGAAATCATATGAAACTTGGAGGGAATCTCCCATGGGATCCCTGACTATGAAAGATTAGACGATGTCCCTCGTGTGTACCAGAGACACATTGTAGGGCTGTCGAACCATGTTCACCGCTTATTGAGGTGACTTGTATGGGAAATGGGAAATGACGTGTTATCATGAGCATCACGCCGACTAAACACCTAGGATTTTATTTCCGCATATTTTTTGAGAGACATATTGTCTCAGGATATAATCGAAACATACATATTTTTTGAACTTATGGTGCACGTGGATGAAAACACTCGATATATATATATATATATACATACAGCTATTTTCCTGTATGGATGTTGCCATGTCATGATGTTTTTTTTACAAATTACGCAGATGTCTATCTAATACAATATTAGCTACTGTATCAGCTGACGCATTCATTCGTCTATGAATTTGTTGATATGTAATGTAATTAAAATGTCTTTCTTGTAAACGAACACACAAATACAACCTTAAGATCTGAGGACTTCTAATAGAATAATGCCCATTAAGCTGAAGAACAACAAGTTGTGAGTCTAGTTTAACAATTAATGCACGAATGGCGAGAGAAATGACCTCGGTTAATAGTTCAATAATAACACTCTCTTCAATGACACTGTTTGTGGTTCATCCTAGACAGATACCTTGAAGGTCTATCAACTCACCAGCAAGATCATAAATCACCCAGGTTGTTGAAGACATAGTCCGGGTTCTACAGGAAGAACCATTCGCGAAACCGACACAAGGGTTAATAGAAATCTACACAATAAGCAACGATCCAATAAGCATGGAAATGCTCGTAAAGCAAACCAAGCCAAAAATGTACAAAAATGAAAAAACACATGTACAAAGAAACATGCACGAATGACTCACGCATAGTAATTTTAAGATACAACCCATTTTTGGGCTGATCCAGAGGATGAAATTCATAATAAATAATCTCATAAGCCCCATTCTGTAAAACACACTTAACAATGTAGGGCCCATGCCACATCGGTTGAAATTTTCCTACCCCCAGCTTATCGTGAGCTTGGTCATACAGGAGGATGAGGTCTCCTTCTATAAAGGGATGAGGGGAAATTGATTGGTCAAAATGAGCTTTGACCAGATTTTTTTGTGCTTCTATGACCAGAGCAGCAAAGCAGCGAGTTTCATGAAGCCTCTCTAAATATAGAATATGCTCTTCTTCGGGTGAAGTATTCGGTAACAATTCAACAACTAGTTTGAGCGAAGGAATTTCACATTCAATTGGAAGGGTAGCTTCCAAACCATAGACAAGTTGGAATGGAGTGAATTCGGTCGCATCCTTCACTAAGGTTAGGTAAGCCTAGAGAGCTAAAAACAACATGAGCTGCCAGTTTGATTTGTGCATCCCAATCATACGTTGAAGCATAGTGATGAGAAATTTGTTCACCGCTTCAGCCTAGCCATTGCCCTAAGTTCAGTACAACTTTGAGCTGTCATGACGCAGACCCAACTTGGAAGTCAACTCAGCCACCATGTAATGCTGAAAATGGGAACCATGATTGGTAACAATGGCTTGAGGGACACCAAACCTAGAAATGACATGATTGAATAGAAACTATGTTCTTGTCTTACTCTCAGCTGTAAGTGTAGGCATTCTTTGGCCCATTTAGTGAAGTATTCTACGTCTACGATGATATAAGAATGCCCCCGGGTCGAGTGAGGTTACACATCATAAAATCGATTCCCCACTTCGCAAAGAGACCAACAGTAATGACAGGGTGAAGATGGGAAGGTGGCACATGCATCTTGCACTGATAGATCTAGAAATCATGGCACTTACAGACAACAGCAATGCAGTCTTTAAATATGTTGGGCCAGAAATAGCCAACAGAAAGAATATCTTGTACAGTAGCATATCCATACATGTAACCACCACAGGCACCACTGTGATAATCATTCAGGACCTTTTCAGCCTCCTCAAGAGTCAATCACCGACGGAGAATGGAATCAACTCCGATGCAATAGAGAGTATCTCCGACTATGCGATAGGGTTATGAGTGATGGCGGATGCATCAACAAGCATCCTTCATCAAATCAAATCAGAACGTGGAAGTCTAAATATATACGATGATATCACCGTACCAAGGATCGAGGGTGCTAAGAAAAAGCATGTCGTCTGGAATGTGTTCGTCGAAACCAGACAGAGCAGAATTAGAAGGGAGAAAGCAGATAAAATTGGTGAAGACCAATGACTTCTTCGACTTGGTGGTAGTGAACTCCAAATCGAACTCTTGGAGGATGAAAATCAACTTCGAGTATTTTCCCCCCAGCGATTGACGATTCAATATGTAAGTCATAGGGTTGCAATTAGAAATCACAGTCACTGTGCGTAACAGAATGTAGTGACGAAAACATTGGACAGCTTGAACGACAGCCAACGACAACTTCTTGACATGTGCACAATGTGTCTCAGTATCAAGAATATTGAGACTTAGATAGTAAATGACATGTTCATCACCATGATCATCATCTTGTACCAAAACCACAACAATTGTACTATTAAATGTTGTAGCCAAATATAGGGAATACTCGCGATGATAATTTGGAGGATACAACAGAGGAGCATTGACTAGCAATGTCTTCATTGCATCAAAGGACTTTTGGGTGATCTCATTCCAGAGGTACGGGACACCTTGCTTCAGTAATCGCGTAAAGCCTTTGGCCACTTCAACATAGTTAGGTATAAAACGACGCAAGAAGTTAGCTTTCCCCTGTAGACTCTGGAGCTAATGTAAGGAGGAAGGAGAGGGGAGACTAACAATAGCTTCAAATTTGAGTGGATTGAGATGAATCCCGTCTTTGGAAATGATAAACCCCAAGAGTCTACTGGAGTCAACGCAATAGACACACTTATGCGGATTGAGCCGGATGTTATAGCGTCGACAGTGAAGAAAAATCTATCGGAGATGATCGGGATGGTCTTTACGCGTATTCGAATGAGCTGAAAAGTCATCCAGATAAGGCTGAAAATTGCACTTGATATCGTGGAAAGCATACGACATTGCTCGAATGAAATTTAGCCCCAACATTTTTAATACTGAAAGAGAGGTTTTCATATGCGAAATTACCCCAAGGACAGATAAAAGCGGTTTTGTATTGATCAGCTGGAAGAATATTAATCTGGTTATACCCACAAAACCCATCCATAAGGGAAAAAATCTCACTCCCTGCACAGTCATCAATGATTTGATCAATAAAAATATTTGGATAATTATCCTTAGGGAAAGCATGGATAATGTCATAGTAATCAATGCAGACATGAATGGTACCCTACTTCTTACCTATAGGAATAATATTGGAAACCCATTTGGTCAAGGGAATCGGATACATAAAACTAGCTTTAAGAAATTTTTCAACTTCTCCCTTAATAGTAGCTGCCTTTCTAGGCTGGACAGAATGAAGATGCTGGCAAACAGGCTTTGCACTAGGATAGGTAAGAATCTCATGCACCACTATACTTGGATCCATGCCGGGAATTTCTTCGTAATACCATGCAAAAACATCGTGAAACTTGTGGAAGAGACTACTATAGACCTGAATCTCATAGGGAGAACAGGTCATCCCAATATGGATGTTATCGACAACCCTTGATTTAACAGAGATGTCGATAGGCATCCTTTGTGTGATTTTTCCCAAGTTACCTTCCATAAATACTTCGTGTGTTAGGATGGGAATTTGAAGCAGAGGAGAAGGAACTTGAGAAGAAAACCTCTCGAGACATGTAGACATGGCCCCAAGGCCAGGCATGAACGAGGAACAATGATGAATATCTGCCCAAGGAGGATCCTCAAGTGGCATAGTTTCCATGATGGCCTCATCAAAGGGAAATATCTCACTCAAGGGATCGGGCGAATTCGAATCGCCGAGCCAAGGGGATTGATAATAAGTGTCAAGAGACATGCCCAAAGGAGCATGATTAGGAGGCAAAGGATCTAAAGCCAAAATAAGTTCAAAATAATCAATCTCGATCAGAATTAATGACATCGAGTCTCCAAATGAATCAATCTACTCAGGTGAAGGGATGATCCATGGATCAGAAGACCTGGAGATCATATTAACCTAAAAGGTGTTGGGTGGAGGAAGAGGAAAAATACCCATAAGGGTAGGATCTTTGAAGGGACTCAGCCCTATGCTCTCTTAAGGCATAGGAATTTTATCTACATACAGAACGTTTCTCTCAGAAGATGAAGAAGTGAAAAAATACAACTAACTAACATTCACGATCTTTCTTTAGTGTGGAAATTTCAGAACATGAAAGTGAGTGGACGGAATGCACAACATGGTGTGAGTCCAACTGTGACTGAGGAGAAGATTGTAATTAAGCTTGGCATCAACTAATTCAATCTTTACGTTAACTATCTTCCCTTCTAGAGTAATCAGTAAAGTAGTGAGAACACCAAGTGGTTTAGATTCCCTTCCATCAAACGCTTCTATAGAATTTGGAGATGAATTGAGAGCTGAAGAACCAATGGCTTCCCAAAAGGAAAATGACATGACGCACGTAGACACACCCTTGTCCATGAACGCTCGATGGATATTCAATCTGTTAACCCCAACTTTGATGATCAACGTAAGTTGATGAGGGAGACATGGAACGAAATTCTCCAAGTCGAAAGTGATAAGACTCGAACTGGTGAGATCAACCCCACTGATGGCAGATAACAAAGGTCCCATTGAGATGGAAAACCATGAAGTACTTCTAATGTAGACATAACAGATGGCGCCTGAGCCAAATCCTCAAAAATACTATAATGTTGAGTAGCACAGGTGTTAGGATTATAAGAATACTTATGGAGTACACCTTTGGAAGGTGGGCGTAGAACGGGCTCAATACTGGGCCTTTCTATCTGAATAGGGCTAGAAGCAGGCAGAGGGGGACGACCATCAACGATCTCTTTCCCTGCTGCCTAACGCGGTTCGGTATAATCTTTCGAACGGGTAGCAATAGAAACGGATGTAGGACCATCCATCATGAAAACTTGAGAGCCAAATGGGGTAGAGGACTGAGGTTTCTCTACCAACTGAGTCCGCTATGATGGAATAGGTTCTTTGAGAATAGCCAGAGTGCCTTGGGTGCCTTTGAGAAGCCGACTCACTTCGACCCGTCAGAGACAGTCCTTGGTGTAGCGCTCTTCATCAAAATTCAAGT
The DNA here is from genome assembly GCA_034641835.2 of Pinus albicaulis. Taxonomy (NCBI): domain Eukaryota; kingdom Viridiplantae; phylum Streptophyta; class Pinopsida; order Pinales; family Pinaceae; genus Pinus; species Pinus albicaulis. The sequence goes on along the minus strand of CM076578.1, from coordinate 1,248,285,106 downwards.
AAGGGTACTTCGGTTTACATTGTGAACCATCATCAGCATGATTTTTCTGAGAATCCTATTTTGGGGTATCATCTTTGGCCTTACCTTTACCCTTCCTTTTACCCCTGGAAGTTCTATCTGCCGGATTGGCCTGAATGGCATTTACTTCAATGGTTTTACCAGAATTTGGGGTTTCCCGAGAAGAAGTATCATCGAAAGGAGTAGATTTTTTCTTCCCAAGATTCAGAGGAGAAGACTTCCAAAAAGTTTGAGACACGGAACCGATGATACTTTCGATGGTTGGCATCGCTGATGCTTTGGAAGTTCCAGGTCTAGGACCACCAGGCAAGATTTTGTACAACGTTCTAGACTGAAAGTACATAAGAGCAAGGTACTGGGCATGATAAATGGCTTGTTCCTCAGCAAAGCATTCCCCCATAGCAATGTCCTTAGCAATCAGAGCAATGAAGGAGGTAGTGAACCAATTAGTTAGAAGCTGATAAGGAATATCAAAATTGATCAGGCAACGACGATGCCTCCATCCATGAATATGATCACAGATATGGGTATCTCGATCTTGCTTCAAGGATATGAGGAGGTGCATCCCAGTCTCATACCGAACCGACAACTAAAAGTGCATGAGAAACGACATCGCTAAAGAGTTGAAATCTTGGAATACACCATGAGATAATTCTATGTACCACTTGGTAGCAGCACGAGTAAGATTCTGTTGGAAAAGATAGAGTCAGATAGAATTTTCAAACCAAGAGTTAGAGGAACACCAAAGGTGGTAAGTCATAACATGCACTTGGGGGTCTTCTCCGGACTTGCCCTCAAATTTGGAACAATCGCTAGGAATTTTGTTTGGAACTGGAGGCCAATATGGATTATGAAGGATTGGATCGTTCGTCGGCTTCAACACATCGAACAGTTCCAACGTAGCGAGGAAAGGTAATTGAGTATTGAAAGGCATTACAGGTCATTGATAAAGACCAACATTCGAATTCCACCCAGGTTGAGAGAAATTCTGGCCCCATATGTTTTGTCCCAGAGGATTCTGTCCATAGGGGTTATAAGCTTGAAATTTCTGCCCATACATGGGTTGAGGAACACGGTACTGATTCTGAGCATACCACCGAGGTCATTTCTGAGAAACATACAGATTTTGTTGTTGAATGAAAGCAGTGCCTTGAGGTGCATTATACAATAACTGAGTTTGACTTGGTGGAAGATACACAGGGCCTTCAGGACCATTATATATCATCTGAGATTGACCTTGAGGGATGTACGCAACACCTTGGGGTGCACTATATATGACCTAAGATTGACCTGGAGGAAGATAAGTTGTGCCTTGCAGCTAAACAGGTTGTCTCTAGGATGTAGGTTGACTCGGATACTGAGGTTGAGCAGGCTGTGCCTCCAAAGCATGTTGGCTTGGATACTGAGGTCCACCAAATTTCCCTTCTTGAAAAGGTTGGCCTAATGGTTGGGATGGGCCAGGTTGCCCCTGAAGACCAGGTTGACCTGGCGCAAGACCATAGGGTTGTCCTTCTTGTAAAAAAGTTTGGCCTTGCTGAATGTAAGGTTGATGTTTTTGCACAAAATGTTGTCCCTGTTGTGGATAGATTTGCCCCCCAGGGAGATACTATGCACCTTGTTGAACATGAGACTGACTAGCAGGACCAAAGGGTTGTCCTTGTTGGACTGAAGGTTGTCCCTGGAAGTGTTTTCCTTGCAGACTGTAAGGTCGTCCCTAAGAACCAGAGGTTTTTCCCTACTGGATCGAAGGTTATCCCTGGAAGGGTTGTCCTTTTGAACCAGAGCTTTGTCCCTTTTGGTATGTGAACTGACTGGGATCAACCAAAGGAAAATAAATAGGATTACCATATATGACGTAATGATGTGGAGGATTTCCAGAAGCTGCTAACTGCTGAGAACCTTGAGGGGTATAATTCTACTACTGAGGACCTTGAGAGGTAGAATATGGTTGTTGAATGGCCAATAGATACTCATCAAATGTATAACCGCTAGGAATAGAAGTAGAAACCATAGGTGTAGTGCAAGTAGGCAGGATTTCCACAACATAGGTTGTGATCCACTCACGGTGGGCCTAACATGTATCATGGGATTGATAAAAATAGACCTACATACAGTAGAAGGCCCAGATGATGACAGAGTCATACTAAAAATCGGTGCAGATGAAGTCACATAGACAGTGGGCCAAACGGGAATAGAAGTTACAATCGTTGATGTCACAGGAGTCGAGGGTGATGCCCCCGATACCAAGACAACTGAACTCACGGAACGAGTTGACGTATCGGTCCATGTCGGATTCAGATACAACGATTGAATGTCGGATGTGATGTGACCCAAAGTATGATAACCACGTGGGAGAGACACTGGTTGTGAGGAAGGTTGATTTGAGACATAAGGAAAGCTCTGCGGAGGGAGCTGATATTCTCTTGTAGAAACATAAAGCTATTCACTACTAACAATACTTGAAGAATCCATATCAGATGAAGACATTTGATCATGAAAAAGACGATGAAAAGTGTCGAGAAAGGAAGTAGCTAGTAAAGGTGATTCTGAAGTAAGAGGATGGAATTATTCCTCATTCCCAAAACCAAATGAAATGCCCCGAGGTTGCCAATTGATATCAGATGGCTCATCAAGAGGGGATCGAGTAGCTAGAGTTAAGATACTCGGAAGGAGAGACTGCCAGAAATCAATAGACCTAGTGAGTTGAGATTCTTCCGAGGAAATTTCGGGTGAAGGATCACCACTAGGGGGTAATGAAGAGGATAACAAAACTGGTGGTTCCACCACTGTGACTATGTTTCGAAACATAAAGGAAACAAGATAGCCTATTCAAGGCTTCAAGACCAAACATTAAGGAACTACTAAAAACAAGCCAAGCAAATATCTTTAATGGGCATGTGATCATAGGCAGTCAATTTTATGACATTGAAATGAAACTTTGCTATTTCATGTTTTAAGAGTCAAGAAATAGACAAAAGATGACTCTAGTCATTTTCAGATTGAACGAGCAAGAAAGGTCAAGTGCTCGATGATATTTTCACTTTTTAGAGAGTCACGAAAAGACCAAAATGACTACTCAAGTAATCTAAGCAAGAGGGTGTACCAAGTTTCCGTGAACTGCAATATACACCTAGGTGATCAAATGAAAGAAAAATTACCAAGGACTTGACGTACGTGCAGGAAGTCTCCCCAAATGTAGTGTTCGATGTGTCACGGTTATAGGGCAGCGGACTCAGCTTCCTATGGATAAAAGATTGCAACCTATGAGGGTCTCACTTTATATATGTGACAGTATGGGGACCACAAGTCCATGCTAGTGTTGTTTAATGCCAGATGGAAAATGACAGCTACTAGGTTAAACGACGCCGGAACACGTCACTAGCCTAGACCTCTAAAATATGTGTGTTAGTTTTTAAGGTTGATCTTGAATTAATGTTGCAATTTCAAGGCCTTAACAAATGTGATCTCGAATTCCTAAATGCACTCTACATGCAAAAGAAAATCATTTCCATTCAATGAATGCTAGCTAAGAGAAGGATAAAAATTCATGACAAAGTAGCAATCAATTGAATAACACAAACAATTTCACTAATGCATCTAATACAACCAAATCACAAAATGAAAATTCTTTCTTAGTTCACTAAAATCTTCTAATGCAAAACAACATTTTCATTTTCAATTTAAGCGAAATAATGAATTTTTTTAATTTTTAGATGAATGAAGCACACAATGCACTGTTACACTAAAAACAAAAATAAACACTAGTTTTGAGCACTACAAATGTAATGATCTAAAACAAATATATCAATGAAATACTAACATAAAACACACTCAAAACAAGGATGCACTCTTCCAATCAAACAAAGGGCTTTCGAAACAATCCAACGAGCAATGTAATCTATGCTCCAAGTGACGAATGGAGAGCCAAACGAAAAAAAAAAAGTGATCATTCAACAAACCAAAGACATGAAGAACCAAAATAAAGACTAACACAATCATTCAACAAATTGAAACGCCAAAGATCAAAGCGACTCGAACTTAACTCAGAATGCTCAGTGAGGAGAGGGTCGAACAAACAGCACAAGGCACCTAGAAATTCTAGGGCAACAAACTCCACTCATAAGGTGATTGACAAACAACTGACAAGACTGAGACTACAGAGTCAAAACAATCCCAGTAGACCAATTTCAAGGTAAAAACCCAATCCAGAGCCAAGAAACACTAAAAAAACCTCAGAAAATAGGCCAAATTCAATCCTACAGGATTCAACACGACTGTTTAGCTATAATTGGTGATAAACAGGGGTTAGCACACCTGTGACAAGAACAACATGTGCCAATCGGCGTAACTATTCAAAGAAAAGCAGCCCCGAGCTAGAAAACCATGGGAAATAAATAGAACCACTGAGTAGAGGTTAGACTTGACACTTTGGACCTGAACAGGATGGTTGAAAACAGTCAGACAAGTCAAGAAAAGAAGAAAAATGATTAAACTACCAAATTCAACTCGACAAGAAAAATTCTCGAGGAACAACGAGATGACAAACACACACTAGTCCCCAGCAGAGTCGCCAAATTTTTGTGTAGGTAAATCCCCTTTGTGAACAAAGGTGATCCCTCTAGCCCTAGGGTGGGTCTAGCAGCAAGAGGACATCCTAATGCGTTGATTCCTAGTTAATGAATGAAACTGAGTTAGGATAGATGTCCTACTTTGTTCCAATGCAGTTGTCATACCTGTGGCAACAGTCTCCTGATCTCGTCCCAACATGTCATGGTGCTTCAACGATGGTACTCAGGTGCCTGCACAAGGATCAGAGAACGATAGCAGCATACGAAACAATACTTGCATTCATAACTATCTAATTGGTCAAGGAGAATTAAATGTATTGCACAAGATTAATCATATCAAACCCAAAATGAGAACCAAAACATCAGTCATGTATTAATAAGAGAGAGAGTTTACAAGCAAAATAGCCTTGATTTTGCAGCCTCCTTCAGCGGGTCTAGTAAAAACGCGTCTCGAGCATTATTCGGGGAATTGGACATGGTGAGGCGATAAGCCTAGACTCTCTCTTGAAAATAGATCTCTCTCTACTATATCTCACACCAACTATATTAGACTCATGTTCAGCTATTCAACCATTTCAGCTAGTGTACAAAAAGTTCAGTTGGCTGCATCTATGTGAGAGAGATGTATTTATAGGAGAGGAGGAGGAGGTTGGGATCCCTCAAATGGTTTAATGGATGCCTTATCCTTTGGTAGGTTGCTCAAATGTAGGAAACAAGAAGCCAAAGGAAGATGTTTGATGTTATTCAGTCGAACAACCCATGCTGACTCTACTCACGAAGTGGTTGGCAATGGAAACTTCACTTATATTTTTTAAAAAAATTACAAAAACAGCTTGACGCGGGTATACCACTGAGACAAAGTGCCAATGGGCATGGAGCCCAGTGCTAATTTCTCTATGGGTGAGGCCATAACTACCTACCAGCGCTGACCCAACATCATGTGTTTTTGATGGTCTGTTCCAGGAATAGTCAACAGAGGAAATGTTCTTGTCATGGCAAGGGATGCAATGACACTTTTGTCAAGGCATGACACTACATATAAGTCACATAAATGGTACTCTAATGTGCGGGATGGGGATTGCAGGGACGGTGACAAAAATTTTGTGTAACACCCCTAGAGCTATAGCACATGAAAAAACCTCAAAACCTTTCCCTGGTAATGCCTTGAATCAGATGACAAAATTTTCAAATGTTGTAAATAATTATATCCCAGACTCAGTCTCCCCATCTATTGCATATGGTACCCCTTCAAATACTTCTTCGATGACATCATCACTAGGGTGAAATCATTTGAAAAAAATCTCAAGACAAAAAACTTGAGTTGTAACATGTTAGGAAATAATCGCATTCCCTCATATGTGGAAATATCGATTGTTTCTCGTTGTCCTCCTCCTAAAACCTCTTGTATTATGTCGTATACAAATAGTACACCACCTTCTTACTACTACCACATTTGTAACTCTAAGTGGTACAAAACCACATTTGCAACTCTAAGTGGTACAACATGTAACTCATTTTGTCCATCTCTAAGTGGTACCACATGTAACTCATTTTTGTCCTACTTAGGAACATGAAAAAACTAAATCAACATGACGTGTCTCATTCAATGCTTTTTCAACATCATCCTTGTTGACATCATCATGCCACGTATTCTCCACACTATGTTATGCTCCAATGAAATTCTAGCATGTGGCCTTTGGTATATGCCACTGGTACATGGAAGGAAGGGGTCTTGGGCCTTTTTTTTTACAAAAATTGTGGAATGAGGATGTGAATTTTTAATTTCAATGGGAAGGAATTTTTGCATCTCTCAGAGACATAAAATATTGATACCATAAACTTACCCCTCTGGAATTTTTTGTGGAAAAACCTACAAGGTTACATGTCCTTAGTGGGACGCAAAGGTACCATCTCATTGTTGGGACCTGCCACCGACATGCCACCTTGTTGTTGATACCTACCAATTGCATGTCCCCCTATCTCGTCAACTATTCACCCTGTGACTTTTGGACTTGCGCCTCATTTGAAAACACTCAGGGAAGAAGCTTCTGGATGATGTGTCCTATGGGACCTCTTGAATGCAGACTTGCACCAATCCAAAAAATATTGAGATTACGTTTCCTTTCGAGTTGTTATATAATTTTTTCATCAATTTCAATGATAAAATATTAGCATTGTTGAAAATTATGAAACCCTATAATTATTTAAGATGCCTTAAGAATGACCCTAACATTATTGAAGAAAGCTCTTTTTGAAGGCTTGGGTGCTTGAATAAATACATATATCCTATGATGGAGAATTTAATGATTTAGCTTCATATAAAAGATATCCCTACTTCCTACAATAGTGTGTCCTTTGAAACTTCCCTAGCACTCTCTATATATAGGAATAGGCCTTCCATGTGACGTAGCACCGGTTTCATTACTAGTGATTCTTGAAATATGAAAGGAAGGAAAATGATATTTCATTATAGTGAGGTTTATCACTCATTAATTAATACTAAGGCATGGAAGTTAGAAGACGTAAAAAACATAATTGAAATTACCAATCTTTCCTTTGACATTTAGGGTAAAATAGTCACAATAATTATTATTTCTCTAGGTAAAATAGTAACAATAATTATGGTATCTCTAGGTATTTCCAGAATGGTATATTTCAAAATATTACTTGCATTTTGTCTAATCAATCTACCTATAAAAATGCATCCATGAGTATGAAATAGTCCCAAAAATATATGTTTATTAAGAATACCACACAATTTGACTTAATTATATGCATCAAGCAATTGCTTGAGGACATGATAATATATGCTCTCATGGAATAATAACCTTTGTCAATTGATGAATCATTTCCCAAAAATAAAAACCTCATAAAATAAAATATATTTCATATCCATTGTTATGATTTTATTCGTCATAAGTTTAATTGCATTGTTTACACTCTTTTAAAGTGAAAACTTCCCAAATATTGCTTTGTTTTCCTTTTGAAAAATTTGTTGAACTTTTGTAATTTCAACAAAAGAGGCCAATGGGGTTATTTCACCTCTAGATATTATCTTTATTTGTATTAAGGAGAGAATGATTCTAAATGACACATTCAAAATTATGAATAAATTCCTTCCATGTGCAACTCTTAATATTCCCAACTAGTATAATTTTTGTTTGTCCTAGGGGTAATAGGGATCAAATTCCATTCATAGGTACTCCCATATAGAGAATTTTTGTGATTGTCTCTAGTGAATTATCTCCCAATAGATACATAGCCCATCCCTCCAAACTTTAAGGATTATTCTATACTTTCTTTCCCGAAAATTGGTTATTCATCCCCAGAAAATGGTGATGGTAAGCTACTCTAGGTATATCTTAATTTATAACAAAATTTTTCCACTTAAATAAGTGATCCCTAGTGTTAAAATTTATTTTCACTTCATAAAAACCATGTGCACATATTGTCTCCAATAATTTTTTTAGATCTATATGTACAAGGTATCCAAACCAATTCTTCTCCTCTAGAAACCATGGTACCAACTATGAATTTGTTTATAGGTATAACATGGTGGATGGACTAATATTTCACCCTAAAACCTCCATCCAAATTGAAGAAATTTTTGTGTAAATGGTCAAGGTGTGGCACATGAAGGCCTTCTCTAAAAAACCTCCTTAGAAGCATGAATCCCTGAAAACCTGTAACACCGAGTGTTTAATGATCTATGACCATAGGGAAAAAAAAGATATAACTTATCCATTGTTGACTAGCAACACTACTAGCTAGCCTTCATGTGCTAACAAAACTTGAGGATAGGTCTAAGTCATATTTCCATGAACTTCAACAAAATCTAGTTTTGACATGTTTATAGCCTTGATATCATTAAAATGTTTCAACATTCATTAAATTATACACTATAAGTGTAATAATTCTACTCATACTTTCTTAAAAGAGACGTGTTCTTGGTTTGACATGAATGAAGCAAATGATGAGACACTTCCTATAAAAATATTTTTTCTAAGCTAAGTATTTTTCAAAATTATACGCCATGTTTTCTTTCATTAAATTCTTCCAACAAGTTTCACATTATAAGGACAAGTAGGGAAAAATATATCTCTACCACAATTTTTTGTTATATATCTCTAAGGTTTAATATTTAGTATAAAATGTTAGACTATTTTATATATTTTGATCTTAGTCGATCCTAAGGTTTCCTAACCATATGTATCCACTCTATGTGTCTGGTCTTCTCTTCACATTTTCTTCATGTCTTGATAATGAACTTGGATAGTGGCTTTGAAATGTCAATATTAAATATCATATCTATGAATATTCTTATATCTATTAATAAATCCAATTAGATAAAAATGAATACTACAATTTCAACCCAATATGGAAGGGGTATCCATTGTGAGGTTTATTCACTTGAAAACTAAGAATATTAATTAAAATAAGATCGATTGATCTGGACTTCCTAAAAACTTGTAAGGGCAAAGATATCTCCACCAACAATTTTTATTATTTAAATTGAAGGCTTACTAATTAATATACAACCTTAATCTATGTTAAGCATGTTGACCTTAGTTGGCCCTGGAGATTCCTAAGCATAAGTATTCATCATATATCTCTCCTTCACTTTTCACATTTTTTCCATGTCTTGATTTGGGAATATTGACAAAATATTTCATATCTCCTTCTTATTATGGAATTATAGGGAGTCACACATACCATTGGAAATATCTAGGAATTTTCTATTTGAATATGTAATTGGGTCTTTCATTTGCGCAACCTTTGAAATTAATAACAACAATTTTCAATAGATTGAACAACATTGTGGGATTCCTCTAAGGGAAGAATGAAATTCAAAGGACGCCAAATTACTCATCTAGGTTCTAGGATCAGGTTTTGATTCCTCAGCTTGATTTTGGAATTGTTATGTTTTTTGATATTCTATTTCTAGTTTATTTTGTACAAGGACACTTACGCTAATTTTTTAGTTTTAGTATGGTAATTTTTGTCTCTTTCACCTCAAATTTGTCACTATGAGATGAAAAATTTTAATCTTGGGAACAACATGTTGGAGATGATAATGTCATCTATCATTCATATTTGAAAAGCTTACATATTATATTTCTTAGGTTGAGAGTTGTATGAAAGCTTATATATTATCTAGTATGTTAAGAATCCTACGAAATCAAATATCTTTCTTATATTTACAAATGTAAGAGGAGAAGCACTCTATTAAAAAATATGCTTTTCTAAGGTAAAAAGAAAAAACCTTAACTATAGAAAATTATTATTTATATTATATATAATCACTTACATAATAAAATAAAATAATAATACACAATATATTTATCTTACACAATTATCTAATTATTTATTGGAAAAATATTACTCTAAATTTAATTATTTAATTAAAATTCAAACACTTTAAAATGTCTCGTTTTACATTAATTTACTGATAATTTTTTAAAAGTGTTCTCCTTATATTAAATATGCTTACATTTTAAATAAAAAATCATATCCAAACATACATACATATATATATATAAAACTTCAAAATTTTTTAAACAAAATAAAAAATGGAATACCGTATCATACATTGAACTTGTTGACTCCATATAATTTGCAAAAGTAATATTTTTCCATGAACTTCACACCTAGAATAATAAACTTTTAATATTACAAAACCAACTGTATTTTAAATTTGTTTCGTTATCCATTAATGTTCAACACGAATGAACCATTTATATTAGAAAATGGATTCATTATAAACATCATCTTTATTAACATATATATGTCTAGAAAATTAATCATAATTTTTAATCTCAATAAAAAAAAACCATAACGAAAACCAGCGTTAATATTAAATAATAATTATTTACTGCCCACCAATGAAAAAATGTGACAAAAAATTATTAATTGCTTTATAATATTATATTATATTTTTCTTAATATATTTTTAAAATTTTCAAAATGAGAGAAAGACCAACCAAAAAAACTCACCAATTCTTTTGATTTATTTATAATATTATATTTTTCTATGTAAAGTCTATGTACTTTATATTGATAAATGGAAGCTCTCTATTCTTTAGTGTTGCAAACCTATGCAAGTACCACTCAAGAGAAGAAGTGCATACAACAAATGAGAATGGACAACAACAAATTCAATGTCAGAAAAAGTTACTTACACACTACAATAGAGCCTTTGCAGCTACAAAAGATATTGGAGAAAAAGACTAATTAATAAGACCAAGGGCAAGGAATACTACAAGTATTTGGTCAAGTGGAAGGATCGTAGTAGTTGTTGCAACTTGGATGACTTCCACATTATTACAGAAGAGTGGAAGAACTCTTGAAGAACTCATGGGCAGGAGCCCATGAATTTGGATGACTGCCAAACTATAACAAAAAAGTGGTTGAAATCTTGAAAACCTCATGGGAAGGAGCCCATGAATTCTCTGTTACTTCAGGGTATTATGCAGAGGAATTCATAAAATTTGATTAATTGAGATGTCAAAATATTTTATCAGAGTTGGTTCCTTAGTGAGTGGGTTTGTTAGAATAGAGTTTGTTTGGATTTCCATGTAATTCATTTAAATTTGATATTTGTTGAGATTTCGTTCATCTTCCCTAAATTGGTCTTGTTAGCATAGTTTCTTGCTAAGTCATGATTCCATTCCATAGTTTTATTTTAGGATTAAAAATTCCTTTGTTATGCATATTTCATTGTTCTAAGTTAAAAAACCATCCAAAAACTTCAAAAAATCCGACCTTTATCCTTTCTCGCACCGCCAAAATCACAAATTTATTTGTCCCCGCCTTATGTTTTTTGCTCCCTCTTGTGATTGCAATACCCCGATGCGATATATCGCATATCACAGTAGAATATCACATTATCGCCCATTACGCATTATCGCATTTTCAGCCATTTCACATTATCGCATTATTGCCTGTATCGCATTATCGCATTATTGTATTATCACTCGCATGTCACTCACCATTTATGTGTCGGATCCTAAACTCCGATGCGATAATGTGATATAGCGCGTTGCAATTCCGCCACCTTGTTACCACCTTGGTAGGACCCACATTTTGCCATGTCGCTCATCAAAATCTCAAATCACAAAACATTTTTTTTCCTCCTTATGACCTCCGCTCCTAAATCCCCGATTGTGATGACACTAGGACCCATTTCCACCATGTCACTTCACTTATCACATATTGGAAATCCTATTGCTAACCATTTGTGATAAGATCGAATCCCCGATATGTGATATACCACATTGCAATTCCGCCCTGATAATGTATTCACTCCGCTCCACTCTGTGATTGAGATTGTGATATATTTTTGCACACGTACTCCTCCCGCTTATTATTATTCCACTTAATAGCTTCTCTGGCTTATTGTTCCATTCCCATGCCTTTCGCTTACTTTCCATTCCCACACTTTACTTCACTCCCCTCCACTCTCATCCCGCTATGTGGCCAGTATCAACACACTTTCAAAAGCATAGGCAAGTTTTCAGAGGTAGTTATAGTTTTTTCATAAATTTCTGACAGCACTTCTTTTAACATATTTTGATATCTATCAGCATATATAACAACACCTCCTTAAAGCTGGAGGACAAATCTCTTATCTTGGACAGGGTATTTATTGTTAAGTCATGGTCATGTACACCTCAGGCACATGATATTTTCGATATATATCAGTAGGGAGGGGGCTACATGGTTATTAAAGATGAAATACATGAGGAGAAATTCAACAGAAAAAGTGGTAGCATGACACTACACTCGGCATTACAGCCCACAATTCTTCTCTTCTTCTTTTTCCATCTGTCTTTTTTGTTAGATTTCAAGGAGATAAGGATTTAATGTCCTGTGACACATTTGGTATGTTAGAATTAATGTTTCGTTATTTTTAGAAGAGATGGAGTTGGTTCCTCTCTTGCTATATATACCAGTTGTAAATACTTTTTCAAGGGTGCGATGTTAGTCTACTACAAGAATGAAAATAATAAGAAAAAAAAATATTCTTCATGCTTGAATATTTTTTTTATTCAAGGAACATCTAATCTGTGGTGTGTACCTTTTCTTTGTTAATTGCTTCTAAAATATAAATTACAACAACTAGTGAAGTGTGAGTGAGAAGTTGTTAAAGGATTTAACAGTAAATTATCTACTTTCATTTTTCTGCAAGTTATATGTTTGTAATAGAACATGTCAGTGAAGGTTTCATAAAGGATTTGTGGAATACTTTATACATGCAATCTATTTTCTAATGTTGTTTTCTTTGCATAAACAAAGTTTTTTTTAAAGGCCATAATCATAGCTATGTGACTAATTTTGGATAGGAATATTTTCTGAAATAGGTACCAACTATTCATCTTTCATCCATTCGTGTACTTTTATCCCATAATACCTTTTACCCACAAAATTTATACTTGCCACAACTTTCCAAATGAATGAATGTATTAATAAAGATGAAATCAATTAAAATTATTTGAGAAACTCATCCCACCACTCAAACAAACCCTTTTTAAATTTGAAATGAACTATGATGTGTAAGACTTACTCCTTAAGTAGTCAAGGAGTGACTTCTTATGCTAATATATTTGGCATCATCGTCAGGGAGGAGAATTGAAATTTATCCCTGGGTGATCAACAAAGTTATAATTATGGTACTAAGGTGTACAGTTCCAACTGTATTTTTAGTCTTCTTTACACCTGGTGACTCCATTGTTGAAGTTCTGGCTCCTAGAAGGACTAGAACTAGGGCTAGGGAGACGAAGGCCTTGAAACGAATTATTCTCCAAAGTCTTTTTCTTTATTGTTGATGATCAATTCTTGATGGTGAAGAAGAATTGGTGACTTGAATATTGTGATATTTCACCTGATGACTCCATGACAAAGAATCCAGTGGCAGCTCCATAGTTTCAGAATATGGAAAGCCTTTGTTGCCATCTTAGCTCAAAGTTTTTCTCCTTTAAAATTTTCGGCAATTCATGGTTTTCCTAATCTGGTGGCTTCTACAAATGAATGGCCACATCATCGTTTAAGATTTCGAGGAGATTAAGATGAAAATATCATTGAGTACTTCATTGCATTTCATCAGCTTATGGACTTGCTAGATGTGTTTCATAAAGAACCCTCATTAAAATATTTGTGTTTTCCCTTTATGGAGATGCATGCAAATGGTTCTGATCCTTACCTGCTGGTACTATTTCATATTTAAGGGAATTTCATGAAATGTTTCATCATTTTTGTAAAGGACTATATTCATCTGATTTTTTTCTTGATAACTACTACGAATAATTTGAGTGCTATGTTCAAAATGATAAAGTAGATTCTTCTAGCAGTGTTATGGAAAATTTTTATGAAGCGTTTGAAAAAGGTATGGATACAGATCAGATCCATATGGATCCAATTCTTCTGATATATTGCTGCCATTTAGTTCTACTAGTTTAAGTGCCTCTAACGAGTTTGTTGTCCAAGAAAATAATCAACAACTTAAAGAAGGTTTTCTTGCCCTTAAATGCAATGAAATATATGTAGTTAAGGAGTTGTTGCAAGGAGGACAAGAGCAGGCCAATTTTATTGACATGGCACATTTTAAACAACAACAGCTTGGTATTTTGGATCAGCTAGACAATCCTCATGTGTTTTATGATCTGGTTGTTGATTGGATGGATTCATTTTTAGTAGGGGTCTCCAATATAGTAGCAGTTGAAATGACACACAGTTTATAGCAGTAAGTACAGGTTTCTAGTTTGTTTCTTGTTGCATATATTATATCCCTTGTGGGTATTTCCAAATAGTTACATGCAAGAGTTTCTATTTACTGGTCAAATGATTTTATGGTTGAATTGGAAATCACATTATACTTGATTATGAAATTTTTCCCCTGATTAGAAGTAGGAGGATGAATAAGCTCGCCACTCGAGGATTTATTTTCAGTTTTGTATTGCAGTTTGATTTCCATATTTCAGTCATGTTGAAATAAGTTGAAGAAGAGTGAAATCTAGCCCATGAATCCATTACCCACTTACTAGGCATGCTGGACTTTTTGATTTAATGAGCAGAATTTTTCGTTGGATAAATAAGGGCTAGACAAGGCACTCAAACTACAAAAAATTCTTAGAGCCTCGCAGGGAGAGCTCTCTCCCCTGTGGAGCCAATGTTGGCACAGTTCTTGCTAAGTCATGAGTCCATTCCATAGTTTTATTTTAGGATTAAAAATTCCTTTGTTACGAATCTTCAGTTGTTCTAAGATAAAAAACCATACAAAACTTAAAAAATTCCGACCTTTATCCTTTCTCACATCGCAAAATAAAAAATTTATTTGTCCACGCCTTATGTTTTCTGCTCCCTCTTGTGATTGTGATACCCTAATGTGATATATCACAAATCGCAATCACGGATCACATTTTTCCCATTTTGCATTATCGCATTATCGCCCATTTCACATTATTGCATTATCGCATTATCGCATTATCGCTCGCATCGCATTATCGCATTATCACATTATCGCCTACATGTCACTCAAGATTTATGTGTCGGATCCTAAACACCAATGCGATAATGTGATATATCGCGTCGCAATCTCACCACCTTGTTACCACCTCGATAGGACCTACCTTCCGCCACGTCACTCATCGCAATCGCAAATCGCAAAAAAATTTGTTTCTCCCTTATGACCTTCGCTCCTAAACCCTCGATTGCGATAACACTAGGACCTGTTTCTTCCATATCACTTCGCTTATCGCATATTGAAAATCCTATGGTTAGCCATTTGTGATCATCTCTGATCCCTGATATGCGATAAATCGCATTGCAATTCCGCCCCAATAATGTATTCACTCTGATCCACTCTGTGATTATGATTGCGATATATTTTTATGCACTTACTCCTCCAACTTATTATTATTCCACTTAATAGCTTCTCCCACTTATCTTTTCATTCCTACACATTTTTCTTACTTTCCATTCCTGCGCTTCACTTCTCTCCCCTCGACTCTCATCCCGATACGTGGCCAGTATCAACACGCTTTCGAAAGAATACGTAGGATTTCAAGGGAAGTTACAAGTTTTTCAGGAATTTCTAACAGCACTTGTTTTAAAATATTTTGATATCTATCAACAAATATAACAACACCTCCCCAAATATCGAAGACAAACCTCTTATCTTGGTCAGGGTATTTATTGTTCGTTCATGATCATGGACACCTCACACACATCATGGAAAATTTTAGGGGCTAATATTCGTAGGTGGGCTAATTTTGTATGGTGTTTCCAAAAAAAAGATTCGCCAATTTCCATTTTTTTATAAAAATAATTCATGCAAATTTTAAAATATAAAATTATTTTACGTTAAAAATAGCCAACATTATCTAGAGAAAATATATAATATCATTATAAATTTTAATAATTTTACAAATACATCAATAAACATTTTATAGACTAGTGAGATTCGCCAATTTTTGAAACTTCAAGATAATTTTCCATCCTTAAAATTATCCCTGACGCACATGATATTTTCGATATATATCAATAGGCAGGGGGCTACATGGTTATTAAAGACCCAAGACACAAGGAGAAAATTCAGCAGAAAAATGGGCAGCATGGCAGCACACTTAGCATTCCAGTCCATAATTCTTCTCTTTTCTTTTTCCATCCATCCTTTTGGTTAGATTTCTTGGAGATAAGGATGCAATGTCTTTTGAAACATGTATTATGTTAGAATTAATGTTTCCTTATTTTTAGAATAGATGGAGTTGGTTCCTCTCTTGCTATATATACCACTTGTAAATACGTTTTCAAGGGTGGGATGTTAGTCTACTAAAAGACTGAAAATAATAAGAAAACACTTTTTTCTTCATGCTAGATGGTTTTGTGATTCAAGGAACATCTAATGTGTGGTGTGTATCTTTTATTTGTTAATTTCTTCTAAAATATAAATTGCAGCAACTAGTGAAGTGTGAGTGAGAATATATTAAAGGATTTAACATTACATTATCTACTTTCAGCTTTCTGCAAGTTATATGTTTGTAATAGAAAATGTTAGTGAAGGTTTCATAAAGGATTTGTGGAATACTTTGTACATGAAATCTATTTTCTAGTGTTGTTTGCTTTGCATAAACAAAGTTTGTGTTAAAGGCCATAATCATGGTTGTGTGACTGATTTGGGATAGGAATATTTCCATAAATAGGTACAAACTATTCATATTTCTTCCATTTGTGTACTCTTCTCCCTATACTACCTTTTACCCACACAATTTATACTTGCCACAAATTTCCAAATGGATTAATATCTTAAAGAATATGAAATCATTTCAAAATATTTCAAAAATCCATCCCACCACTCAAACAACCCCTTTTTAAATTTGAAATGAACTATGATGTGTAAGGCTTACTCCTTAAGCAATCAAGGAGTGGCTTCTTACGCAAAAAGGTCCATTCTGTCATGTTTCTATGGATCTAGAGAGAGCCGTAGTGATGCATCTATTTAATTATTGCTTCAATCAAAATAGTTAGTGTGGTGAGAGTGATTTTTCTAAAACAAAATTTTAAACCAATGATTTTTCAATCTCTATTTTCATTCCTTAATCATATACACACACACACACCTATGTGTGTGTGTGATTGTTTTTTGGGTATTGGATCATGCCCTTGGCTTTGTTTTAATACTCGTAACCAAAGGAAGGGGTAATTGGACTGTGATTATAAGACTGCATGAGTTGGGTTTGTTGGAGTGATAGAGGAGAGGCAACAATAGCTAATAGAGTTGAGAACAGAGTAAAAAAGTGGGCCACACAATACTTATTTTTTTGAGTTTAAATTAGAGTCCAACATTTTTCAAGCATTGGTGTAAAAAAACTAAAGTCCCATCAAAAGAACCATTAAGAGACATCGTCACAGTGACGTGTCCTAGGATTTCTTCCTCTGGATGATGGAAAAAGCAACACACCGAGGAATTCATCAAGGTGATGAGCATAAGGTAGACATGGAACTGCACCAATATAGAGAAGGCCAAGGTGACATGAAAGCCAATTACATGGAATGAGTTGAGTGACGTGGGACCACAATACCACTAACTCCTCCTAAAGGTAAAGGACTCACTCAAACTTTCAAAAAAGGGTTGGGGACAGCATGAAAACAATTTGATATGAATAATTATCATTCCTTGGAGTCTCTCTCTTGGAGGATCCCCTTTGCACACATATTTAGACAAGGTGGGGTGACATGTCTCTAGAGATAAAATTGTTGTGAACCAAGGTATGATTGGAGTTGACATGTAGAAGCTGAAAAATAAATAGAGAAGGGATGATTGAGGTGGATATGTGTAACCACCCACCTATTCCACCTATACCTCCAGTAAGTTTCATCAATTTCCTTTTTTATAGCAGCCTTTAGTATTTCTAGCAGTTTTTTCAGGTCTTCAACTTCCAGAGTAGTTTCGACCCCATAAACGACATTTAATTTAGGTTTGTAGACTATAACCTTGCGAAAAACGTTGTAGTACTCATAGAGATATTTGTGATAATATATTGTTTATGCCAAACGGAGATAATATTATCAAGTTATGACCGGAGAAATTTGGTTTCTGAACTAACCCCAATGTGACCCACAAAATCTTGGTGTTTCATCTCTTGGGGTTAGGCTTTTGGTTGTTTAGGGGTTTCTCATGTTGATAAACAACAAAATTTTCCTTGAGCCTCTTTTTAATGCATTCCAGAGGCATGTAGCTACGACATGTCTTCTTAGAGATAAGCTACCATCGCCTAAGCTAGTTTCTTTTCCATTATGTCTATAAGCATTTTTCAATATTTGATATTAATGAAATGAAGTGTTATTCCTACTACATCTCTATGTTTATGTTTATTTCTGTATTTTATTGCATTCCTACATAAGTCTATATCATTGGTATCAGAGCATTATGTTCTTCTCTTTCTTATTATTTCTTTGCATGTCCCCAACGAGGTCACGATATTAGGAGTTAGGGCTAAATCTAGTTGAACCTTTGTAAGATGAGCCTTGCAAACCTCAACAAACCTCCCATCGAAGAAGAAATGAAAGACGAGGGAGAAGGAGTTCATATCAAAATATTTCTCAAGAAGGCCCTCGATAAACAAAGAAATGTGATGATGGATAAATTTTCCTAGATCATTCAACGACTACCCACCGACAGCACATATTCATCTAGTAGCGACTAGGCGGCACCACTCCTTTAAAGGTACAAGTAAACTTTGACATTCCCATATTTGAGGGCCAAATAGATGTAGATGTCATAGATAGATCATTGAATTTATTATAATGATATTTCTCAGTTCACGACTTTTTCAATTGGTAAAAGATTACTTTTTCACTCCGCAAAATGGCCCCCCATGTTAATAACTAGTGGGAAACCTATTGTGAGAAAAAGGACGAGAGGGAAGCCTCTCTGGTCTCGGTTGTACTCACTTGTAATTATATCTGAGAGGCCACCATTGAATGATATTATCCCATGGGGAGTTATGAGAACAAGTACATATAGTGGAATATGTTGTGGCAACAAAGGGATCAACATGTGCATGAGCTCACGAATCTGTTCCACACCCTGTGCAGAAAGTTGGGTATCAAATATTCGGAGAATATTTGGTTCTGAAGTACCACAGTTGTCTGCATAGATACATTCAGTAGGAAATGGAGTTCCTAACCATCTCCTTTCTTGGTGTATCATGTTGGTATGCATCCAATATTGATCATAAATTAAAGAAAAATAAGCGAGAATTTGGATATGCATATCCGAAGCAAGGGAAAGGCTCCCCCAAATCATAAAACAAAGGAAAAAATAAATGCATGGTGCCCTAGGAAAGCTTTCCAAAGCTGCAAGCAAAGAAAAACACCATGAATCTAAATAAGGACATAAGAAATTTGTGTCAATTCCATAAGAGCCCCACTTACAACACAAGTGAGTGTCGGGCCAAGGAGTCACTCGTGGCCTAACTGAAGGCCTCTGAATTAGATGCATGTTCCCACATTGAGTAAAAACCCAACTAAGAGAATTAAAAAGGGAAGAATAATATCAATGTGGAGCCCAATGTCACTGTTTCCACGACCAAGATCTAGAAGGAGGAACCAAAAGATACAGAGGGGGAGTGCCTCTTCCATTCCCAGATGTGGGTGAAGGATTCCCCGCTGCAGTTCATTTTTTATAGCAGGAGCCAAAATAACCTCATTTCAATAGAGGGAATGAAGTGTTTGGGCCTTGGCCGGCTTCCTCAATACACCGAAAATCGTACACCATTGGGTGGCTTCCTCAAGGATGAGATCTTCACGTCAGCCATCAATGTCATTGTCCCTACAACATCAAGCCCTTCGCATATGAGGAATTGTGTGAAATTTCTTTTGTTGATGTTTTTGATGTATTACTAGGCCAACCATACATGTGGAAGCGACATGCTGTGTATGAATCTAGGCCTCACAATATTATTTTTACTTTGGGAAATAAGTTGTATAGGATATTGGAGGTAGCACCACCTACCACCATCTCTTTGATCACTATAAAACAATGCAGTAAGCTCATTTCCAAAACTGGGAAATTTTTTTCCTAATGATCTACCCTTATGGTAAGAAGAAGATTGTTGCCACAACCTCTAGACAGGGCTCCTCTGCACGTGAGCAAAAAATGTAGAAGGTCATGGAGGAGTACAAGGACATCTTCACCTCATGTGTTGGGGTACATATGCATTGTTAGTTCAAGCACTCCATTGGTCTGACCCCAAGTGTGCTACTACCCAATGGACCAATCTATTGGGACTCATTATGGAGAACAAAAAAAAGAAGAGGTAGATTCAGGAGTTGCTACAAAAAGGTCACATCCATCCTCGTTCATTGGCCTGTGAGAGCTCGGTTGTGTTGGTGTAGAAAAGGATGGGACTTGGAGACTCTGTATTCGCTATCGGGTGCTAAACAATATCATTGTCCGCAATAGGTATTCGATCCCACAGATTGATGGCCCCCTGCACCAAATCAAGGGGAATAGATATTTCAACAGGATTGACTTAAAGTCTAAGTATCACCAAGTACCAATCAAACCCACCGATGTGTGGAAGACTACCTTCAAATCCAAGGAGGGATTTTTTGAGTGGCTAGTGATGAATTTGGGTTGATGAATGACCCTACAACCTTCATGAGGTTGATGGATGAAATATTATGACCATTTAACATTCCTTCATGTTAATTTATTTGGATTACATCGTGATCTTCAACCAGAGCTAGGAAGAGAACCAGCACCACATTTGACATGTCCTCCAAACACTACGACAACAAAAGTTGTATAGCGATTTCGAGAAATGCACTTTTGGCATGAACCAAGTTTAACATATAGGATACATCATTCATGATTTTGTGGTTCATGTGGGCCCATCCAAGATCCAGGTCATTCAGGATTGGCTAATCCCAACCACTCTAACAGAGCTCTGCAGATTTCTAGGTCTTGATAATTTCTACCACATGTTTTTATTGTGGTTCTCTCGTATCACTTGGAAATTTAGTCAAGTAACCAAAGTAGAATAAAAATCCAAATTATTTTGGTCCGAATATCAACAGAAGGTGTTCGAAGAGTTGAAGCATTGCCTATGTTTTGCACCAGTGCTCACATTACGAGACTTGCAACAACCATTTTAGATCAAGACATATGCGTCTGACTATGATATTGGGGTAGTTCTTACTCAACAGGCTCATCCAGTGACCTATCACAGTCATACACTTTCAGAGAGAGTCATGAAGTATCCCACCTATGAAAAGGAGATGTATTCCATTATGTAGGCTTGCCACAATGGAAGCATTAAATTTTGGGGAAGGAAATAGTGAACCACACAAATCACAGACAACTCCAGTTCATACATATACAAGGGAAGTTGCAAAACGATCGCCATCATAGATGGTCCACATATCTGCAACAATTCCATTTGAACATCAAGTAAAAAAAGGAAAAAACCAATAATTTTTCAAACTACCTCACCGAACTACCGATCGTGGCGCTAAATGCTATGCTCAACTCTTATGGGCACAAGATTTCAAGTTGGAAGCATCTCTATAAAAGTGATCCAGAAATTTGAAACACATACCAAACGCTCTTCGAAGGTAAGGAAGTTCCAGATTTTCACCTCCAGGATGCACTATTATGTCACCTAGGACACCTTTGTGTTCCTTCAAGTGAGTGTGCCAAGATGATTTGAGAATCTCACTACAGTCGAGTCACTGGAAATATTTGGGTCGAGAAGATAGTGGTAGTTTTGCAAAAGTATTTCTATTGGATGAACCATTGAAAATATTACGAGAAGTACATCAGATTGTGCACTACTTGTGCCATTGCCAAGCCGCCCATTAGTAGGCAAGGCCTATATACTCTGTAACCTACCCCTAGTCAACCTTGGGAATCCAACTCCATGGATTACATGTTGAGCCTTCCTTCTAACAAGCATGGAAATGACTATGTTTTGTGGTCTTAGATAGATTCTCTAAGTTGGCCATTATGGAAGCCTACAAGAATAATATCATAGCAGAAGCCACTGCTAAATTGTTCTTTGAACGAGTGTTATTTAGGATCCAGAGTCCATTTTCTCAGATCTAGACAACATGTTCCTCAATACATTTTGGTCAAGTCTCTGGTCGATGTTGAACCCCAAGCTCACTAAGTCAACAACGTTCCACCCCCAAAAATGATAGCCAAAAAAAGGTCATCAATAAGATTATTATACATATCCTACAGATGTAAAAATCGAAGAATCGATGCACACGGCATGAAAGCCTCCCTTATGTCCAACATAGCTATAATCGGGCACTCAACAACTCAACTGGCCATAGCCACTTTGAGGTGGGTTTTGAATTCTAGGCATTATCTCCCGTTGAGGTGGCCATGCCATTTCTAGATAATCATACATATTCGTCTCATGTAAAATCTGAAGTTGACAAGGGTAACAACTTCATTAAGTTCATTTAGCACATCCAAAATAGGTCCATGACATATTGGACAGAAACAATGCTTAGTACAAGCAACGACATGATGAGAATCGGGTGCCATAGAACTTCCAGGTAGGCGACAAAGTTTGGCTACATTTGCAGAAGGAGGGCCTCCTTGGACCCCACCGTAAGCTTCACCCGCATTGATATGGCCCATAAACCATCACCAAAATTTTAAGGGACAATGCCTTCAAGCATAGTATTCCACCATTTACTAATCTACACCTAGTGTTTAATGTGGACTACCTTCGGCCCTACATTCCACTATTACTTGACACATTTGACATTGCCGAACAACTAATATGAATAAAGTTAAACCGAGATTACATGGAGCAAGTAGCAAATGATTGGATTATGGAGACAACGATCAAGAGCACCCACTAGTAGAGGATTCATATATATCAAGGTGTCAAAGCAGGCCAACTCCTTCATCAGGGTAAGTGGTTCACCATCGACCAGGTTCAACAGAAGTTTCCTAACCTCATGGAGGCTCTGGACACAATGTGAAGCATTTCTTCCTAAGGTGGGAGGAATGATGTAGGTGGATATTGGTGGCCATCGACCTATTTCACCTGGACCTCTATTCGGTTTCATAAGTTTTCTTGTTTATAGTAGCCTTTGCTATTTTTAGTAGTTTTTCAGGGCTTGAATTTTTTAATACGTTTCGACTCCCTAAATGATTCTTCTTTTATGTCTATAACATGCCCATGGAAATGTCGAGGGGCCTATGGAAAATCTTGTAGTAATCATAGAGATCTTTTTGATGAGATATTGTATGCGCCAAACAAAGATAATATGACCAAGTTAGGACCCCCGGAAGTTGGTTGCCTAACTAAACCCAATGGGGCCCACAAACGCTTGGTGTTTCATCTCCTAGGGTTAGGTTTTTGGTTATTTAGGGTTTTCTCAGGTTTTTCAATAATAAAAAGGCCCTTGAGCATCATTTTAATGTAGTTCAGAGGCATAAAGCCACCAAATCTCTTCGAAGATATAAGCTACCATCGTCCGAGCTACATTATTTTCCTTTTTGACTATAAGAATTTTTTACTATCTGATATTAATGAAATGATGTGTTATTCCTATTGCATCTCTATTTTTATTTTTATTTCTGTATTTTATTGCATTCCTTCATAAGTCTGGATCAGGGTACCTAGGTCTCATGGTGTGATTGCATTGCTACAAGAAGGAGGAAATAGTATAAGTGCCAAGGACTAATCATGTTGGTCGCGCTAGTGCAAATTATACATATATGTGTTGGTATCAATGGCTATTAGAAATGAAGGCTTGGAGTTGGGATTTCGTATAAAGGTGAGGCATCCTCTTTTAATTATAATTCAAAGCTTGGTTGTGGTGGTTATGGTTTAAGTGTTGAGCTTTATAATAATTTTTATGAAAGTTTAAAGCCTGCACCACAGCATAATGTTTCCAAAAATATATCGTAATATGTTTCCATTTGATCTAGGTATTTGAAGTAAATATTCCTTCAAAGATAGGGTATCTGAATGTAGCCTACTTTTATTTTAGTTGGGTGATCTTAACAAAATATTTGATATCTCTTTATTGTTATGGAATTGGAGGGAGCGCCATACACAGTTGGAAAGGTATCACAATTTCTTTGTTGGTTTATGTGATCTTCTCTTTCATTTGGACAACCTTTGACATCAATAACAATGATTTTCAATATATTGGAGAACATCTTGGCATTCCTCTATTATAAAAAATAATGTGAGAAGATGTCAAGGTTGCAGGATCGGATTTAGACTCCCCGGCTTGATTTCATAATGGCTAGGTCCCAATTAGCATGGGTTAGAGTTGGAGACATGTTGGGCCTTGTGAAATTTATGAAATAGTTATACTAATCGTGGAATAGTGGTAGTCATTTCTATTGAATTATTGATTATGCCTAATAGAATGTACTCATTAGTTATAATAATAATAATAATAATAATAATTATTATTATTATTATTATTATTATTATTTATTAATAATATTTTATAAATAAATAAATTAAGTGAAATATTACATACTTATTGCCTACCGTTAAAAAAAAATCGTCAAAAAAATTATTGATTCCTTTATAACATATTATATTATATTATATTTTCCTTAATAGATTTTTAGATTTTTCAAAATTAGAGAAAACCCAACCAAAATTGCTTACCAATTTTTTTCATTTATAATATTATATTTTTCTATAGGAAGTAGAAGTACTTTCTATTCATAATATAAGCCTAGAACCATTGTGCCATATTTTGTTTCAAGGAGGCTCAATCTTTCTACTTGTGCTATATATATTTTCGTTGGAGTCATATTTTATACCTTAATTGTTCTTTGACTTTGTAGGTGTTACTTGATTTTGTATCTGTCCCTCGACTCTGTATTTGCATTGGTCCCCTTGCGTTATAAATATGGGGCATTCTGTGGCCTATTAGAGTGAGAAATTTTGAGATAGAGTCTCAAAATATCCCACCTATGACAAAGAGATGTATTCCATTATGCAGGATTTCTGCAATGGAACAATTACATTTTGGGGAAGGAAATAGTGAACCACACAGATCACTGACCCCTGCAGTTCATACATACACAAGGGAAGTTGCAGAGCGATCACCATCGGAAACAGTCCACATATCTGCAATAATTCCATTTGAACATCAAGTAAAAAAAGGGCAGAACTAATAATGTTGCAAACTGCCTCACTTGACCGCTGATTGTGGTGCTAAATAGTGTGCTCAACTCTTGTGGGCACAAGACTTTAGGTTATCGCCATCCATTAAAAAGTGATCCAGAATTTGGAAACATAAACCAAATGCTCCTAGAAGGTAAGAAAGTTCCAAATTTTAACCTCTAGAATGCACGCTTATGTCACGCAGGACACCTTTGTTTTCCTTCAAGTGAGCATTCCAACATTATTTCGGAAGCTCACTACAGTGGGGTCACTGGACATTTTTGGGTCGAGAAAACAGTGGCAGTTTTGCAGAAGTATTTCTATTGGAAAAACATTCAACACGATGTCGAGAAGTACATGAGATCCTGCACTTCTTGTGTCATTTCCACACTGGCCATCAAGAGGAAAGGTTTATATACTCTGCTACCTACCCCTACTGAACCTTGGGAATTCATCTCCATGGATTACGTGTCGAGCCTTCCTTATACCAAGTATGGAAACAACTTTGTTTTTGGGTTCCTTGATAGATTCTCTAAGATTACCCTTATGGCGGCTTGCAAGAAGAATATCACAGAAGAAGCCATTGTTATTCTTTGAACAAGTGTGGGTACATATTGGCATTCCTCTAATGTAAAAAATAATGTGAGAGGGTGTCCAGGTTGTAAGATCGGATTTAGATTCCTCAACTTAATTGCATAATGGATATGTCCCAATTAGCATGGGTTAGGTTTGGAGACATGTTGGCCCTTGTGACATTTATGAAATAATTCTACTGATGGTGGAATAATGGTAGTCGTTTCTATGAAATTACTCATTGTGCCTAATAGAATGTACTTATTAATTATTATTATTATTATTATTATTATTAGTTATTAATAATATTTTATAATTACATAAATAAAGTTAAATAGTACATACTTAATTTCCACCATTAAAAAAAATTTGTCACAAAATTTATTTATTACTTTATAATATTATATTATATTATATGATATTTTCCTTAATAAATTTTAGATTTTCCAAAATTAGAGAAAACCCAACAAAAATTGTTGACAATTTTTTTTCATTATTTATCTATAGGAAGTCTACATCCTTTCTATTCATAATATAGCCTCTGAATAGACGTGCCATATTTTGTTTCAAGGAGGCTGAATCTTCATACTTGTGCTATATATATTTTCGTTGGAGTCATATTTCATACCTTAACTATTCTTTGAATTTGTAGGTGTTCCTCTATTCTGTATATGTCCCTGGACTCTGTATTTGTATGTTCCCCTTGAGTTATAAATATGGAAATGGAAAAGGCGGTTTCATTGTGGAAATAATTTCCATTTGACTTTCAAGAAGAGATATGTGCACGTCTGCCAGTGGAGTTTGTGTATAGCCATCGCATGATTTGCAGGCAATCAAAAAAATTTCTATCCTCAAACTACTTCCCTACTAGGTGGGCCAAGGCATCTATCATCGAGAATCACACTCGGTTGGTTGTGTGTGATTTCTGTATGAGAACCCCATGTATGGCTTTTTGTTTCTACACAAGGACATGGATTAACTTAGGTCTTGACATTTCATTCCTTAAGGAGGTGGACTAGAAATATACATGTTCTTTCAAACAATATGTCGGAGGACTCATCTTGGTCAAAAACCATGAATTAAGAAGTAGTTGTCACACACTCTACAATCCTTATTTGGAAGTAGTTGCCACATACTTTGCCTCAGGAGGAATTCAAAGAGAATTGATTGCACCTCATAACCCACAGTAGAATGAGGTTGCAGAGATAGAGAACATAACTATTATGGGAGAAACATGAGCTATGTTACATGATCAAGTCCTACCTTTTCATTTATGTGTGGAATCATGTAATACAACATTATTTGTGCATAAAAAAGTCCTCATAGGATACTTGGGATGATTACAGCAAAGGAGGATTTTTCAGGTAAGGAACCATATGTTTCATA
Source organism: Pinus albicaulis (assembly GCA_034641835.2). Taxonomy (NCBI): domain Eukaryota; kingdom Viridiplantae; phylum Streptophyta; class Pinopsida; order Pinales; family Pinaceae; genus Pinus; species Pinus albicaulis. The sequence continues at coordinate 1,248,257,901 of CM076578.1, read as the reverse complement.
TTTTAAAATTTTTGCTTCATATGTCTATTTCCACATGACCAAATATGCTAGGAAGAAGATTGAACCAACAATAGAGTTGAGGATATTTGTAAGTTATACTTATACACTGCACAAATATTGGGTGTACTTGCCAGCACATCGGATGACCGTAGTGAGAAGAGATGTGAAGTTTGATGAAGACAAAGCCATGCGATTGTCCCTTGAGAGGGAGCTTGAGTTGCATGAAATTGAGTAGCTCTTAGCTCCAGAGGATGAACCTCAGGATCTAGAGTAGCCACAAGCAGAGGAAGAGAGAGTGGTATAGACCACTCATGCATAGCCATCCACTAGAGGTAGAAGGAAGCATAGCATAGAGGCTTACATAATATTGATGGATGCGAGAGAGAATGTAGGCACACCCGCATCACAGCGCAGGAAAAGAAGGCCCCCAGAGTGGTACACTGGATACATGGATCTTATGAGCAGAGGTATTAATATAGAACCATACTTTTATGAGGAAGTGGTGGAGTAGTCGGTATGGTTGATGTCATGGTTGAGGAGTATGACTCCATTATGAGGAACAATTCATGGGAAGTTGTCCTAAGACAAGTGGGGAAGTTAGTGGTAGGCTCCATATGGGTCTACAAGGTGAAGCAAGCAGCAGATGGGAGTGTGGAGAAACACAATGATATATTTATGGACAGAGGGTTCTCTCAGGTGTAAGGGATTGCCTATGATGAGACTTTCGAACCAGTCACAAGGTACTTATCCATTAGATCCATCGTTGCACTCTATGTGTAGATGGGATGGAAGATACATGATCTAGATATAAATACAACTTTTATAAATGGATTTATTGACGAAGAAGTGTACATTGAGAACCCATAAGGTTTTGAGACCTTAGACAGGGAGTCACATGTGTGCAGACTCGAGAGAGCACAATATGGGCTTAAGCAAGCACCTCGTGCTTGGCACACCAAGATTGACAACTATTTCAACAGGTTGGGCTTCACCAAGAGTGAAGCAGATTCTAACCTATATCATATTGTGGTTGATGGTAAGGCTTTGATTATTTTACTTTATGATGATGATATGATACTGACAGGTGATGAGCGACTCATAAAGTCTTGCAAAGATGATCTTGCAAGAGAATTTGAGATGAAGGACATGGGGATCTTGGACTATTTCCTTGGATTGGAAATATGGAAAAGAGATGGATATCTATTTGTATCTCAGGGAAGGTACGCCAAAGGGATTTTCATTAAGCTCCTCATGGAGGGAAACAAACCCATGGACACTCCTCTTTAATGAAACTAGAGGAAGGAGGATGCTAATTTCGGCGAGGTAGTGGATGCTACTGCTTACAGATATTTGATGGGTTAACTCATGTATTTAGTGAACACACAACATGACATATGTTACGCAGTTAACTAGTTGAGCCAAGCTATGGTTAAGAAAACCAAGATATTTTGGAAGTCAGGGAAGCATTTTTCCAAATATATCAGGGGCACTTTAGAGTATGGATTATGGTATAGATGGATAGAGGGGGTGAAGATTCAAGGATTCAACGATGAATATTGGGTTGGGATTCCATATGATTGGAAGAACCCATCAGGAGGCATCTTTAGCATAGGATCAGCAACAGTTTCTTGGTACAACAAGAAACACAGATCATTTACACTCATTTCAGCAGAGGCAAAGTACATATGCATGCGAGGCCATCTGGATGAGGAAGATACTTGTTGTTTTTTTTGGTCAGTAGATAGATCCAACAATGATACATTGTGATAACTAGAGTTGCATCAAACTCTCGGTCAATCCATTATTTTATGACATGTCCAATCATATTCATATCTTCTATCACCATCTCAAAGATTTTGTTTAGAGGAGGATTATGTCATTAGAGTACATGCCAACAAAGGAGCGAGATGAAAATATCTTGACGAAGGCGCTGGCAAGAAGAAAATTCGAATTCCACAGAGACATGATTGAGGTAGCACATAATCTCTTTCTTATTGAGAGGGAGTGTTTAAGTGGCACAAGGAAAGGCGCCCCACTGCAAGGCTTCTAATTTTATTTTCCCTTAATCAAATTGGAAGAGAAATTAAAATTTCATATCATAACAACTTGTATTAGTTAACTAAGTCCAAATGACTGAGTTACCCTATGGAATTTGAGTTCATGATCAGAGAGGATGCATGTAGAGTGATTCTATGGTTTAAGGGGTTCCAGTTGCAGTTATTCACTGTTTTAATAATTTAACTCAATTAATTGAGTTAAAATTAGTTTAACTAGTTCTCATTGAGTGATGAGCGAGAGATAGGTCCACTTAATTAAATCCGGTTTTATTCACAATGAGTGATTAATAATTTAACGATTAATTCACTATAAATAGATGTTTCATGTAAGTTCTGAGGAAGACCCTATTGAGAAAGATTTTAAAGGGAAGATAATTGTTAGTTGTATAATCAGACAATTGTACAATTCAGTTATAGAGTCAGTTGGAGACCTTGGATGGATTGTGCATTAAGTCAAGGGATTTTCCTATTTAATAGGGATTTAATTCCTTAAGGAATGCATGAGTAAGGTAGGCTGAGCAAAGCTTGAGAATTGGCTATGTATTTTTCAAATTTCTCCTAGATCAGTGTGAAATGGTTGGCAGAGTGCAGAAGTTCTCTTGTGAGAGAAAGCATTGTATTGTTTCAATATCGTTGACTTTATACAATATAAAGATAGCGGGGTTTTAGGTAGTGTACTTTCCCCGGATACATCTTGTGTTGTGTGATTGATTGTTTCTTTCCATTACTTACTTATGTGATTGTGTGATCATGTTTGTTTCCGCAAAATTTGTAGAAGGATTCAGTATCTTGTTTTAGTACATCATAAGATCAGAGTGAATCCCATTGGTATAATTTCTACAGTAGGTAGAAGCAGCTACATGATCAACATTGGGTGCTATACAACTTCGAGGTGGGTGATAAAGTTTGGATACATTTGGAGGAGGAGGGCCTCGCTAGACCCCACACCAAGATTCACCCACTTTGATATGGGCCATACAACATCACCAAATTTGTAGGGGACAATTCCTTGGAGCTCAGTTTTCTACCATTCCTTCGTCTACACCCAGTGTTCAATGTGGACCACCTTCGTCCCTACTTTCCACCATTATTGAACACATCTAAAATTGTAGAACAAATCACACTAACAGATTTAAACCCATATTAAATGGAACAAGCCACAATTGATCGGAACATAGAGACATAGATCAAGAACACCTACCAACAGAGGATCCATCTATATCGAGTAATCAAAGTAGACCAACTCCTTCACGAGGGCAAGTGGTTCGGCAGGATCTATGTCCAACATAAATTTCTTGACCACATGGAGGCCCTGCACGCAATGGGCACCATTATTTCCTGATGGGGGAGGAATTATCGATGTGCATATTGGTGGCCACCCACCTATTCCACCTAGACCTAGAGTCGGTTTCATAATTTTCCTTGTTTATAATAGCCTTTACTATTTTTAGCAGTTTTTTGGGTTGTGAACTTCCGAAGCCATTTTGACCCCCTAAACAACATTTTTTTGAGGTACGCAATAGGCTTATAGCCAAAGGAAGGGGTCCACGGAAAATTTCGTAGTATTGAGATAGATATTTCTGATGATATATTATACGCGTCAAACGGAGATAATATGACCAAGTTACAATCCTGGGAAGTTGGTTGCCTAACTAACCCTAATGGGGCCCACAAACTCTTGGTGTTTCATATCATAGGGTTATGGTTCTAGTTGTTTTGGTTTTTCTCATGTTGTTCAATAATAAAAAGCACTTGAGCCTCACTGTAATGTAGTTCAGAGGCATGTAGCCACCACATTTCTTCTAGGAGATAAGTTTGCATCGTCCGAGCTAGTTTAGTTTCCAATCTGTCTATAAGCATTTTTCAGTATTTGATATTAATGAAATAAAGTGTTATTCCTACTCCATCTCTATGTCTATGTTTATTTCTGTATTTTATTTCCTTCTTTCATAAGTATTGATCAACACACCAAGGTCTCATGGTGTGGTTGCATTGCGAGAAGAAGAAGGAAATTGTATAAGTGCCAAGGGCTAATCATGTCAGTTTATACATATATGTGCAGGTCTCAGTGGGTATTAGAAAGGAAGGGGTGGAGTTGAGATTTAATATAAAGGTAAGGAATCCTCTTTTAATTATATTCAAAGCTTGGTTGTTGTGGTTATGGTTTAATTGTTGGGGTTTATAATAAATTTTATAAAATTTTAAATCCTGCTCCACGGTATAATCTTTCCAACAATATATCCTAATATTCTCCCATTGAGCTAGGTAATTGGAGTAAAAACTCCTTCAAAGATAGGGTATCCAAATGTAGCCTACTTGTATTTTAGTTGCGTTATCTTAACAAAATATTTCATATCTCGTTATTCTTATGGAATTACAGGGAGTGCCATACACAGTTGGAAAGATATCACAATTTGTTGTATGACTATGTGATATTCTCTTTCATTTGGACAAACTTTGACATCAATAATAACCATTTTCAATATATTGGACATTTTGGCATTCCTCTAATGGAAAAAAGAATGTGAGAGGATGTCGAGATTGCATGATTGGATCAGATTTGATTTAAATTCCTCAACTTGATTGCGTGTGGGTTAGAGTTGGAGTCTTGTTGACCCTTGTAACATTTATGAAATAATTCTACTAATAGTGAAATAGTGAAAGTTATTTAAATAAAACTAAATAATACATACTCCCCACCATTAAAAAAACCATCACAAAAATTATAGATTGTTTTATAATATTATATTATATTATGTTTTCTTAATAATTTTTTCTAATTTTCACAATTAAAGAAAACCCAACCAAAAACCGCTCACCAATTTTCAAAATTAGAAAAAACACAAAAATGATTAATTGTTTTATAATATTATATTATATTATATTTTCTTAATATTTTTTTCAATTTTTCAAAATTAAAAAAAAAAACAACCAAAACCGCTCACCAATTTCTTCCATTTATTTGTAATATTATATTTTTTTATAATAAATTTCTATTCATAACATAAACTCTGAACCGACGTGCCATATTTTGTTTCAAGGAAGCCCAATCGTCATACTTGTGCTATATAGCACAAGTATTTCAAGGAACTCTGAACCGACGTGCCATATTTCAGACCTTAACTATTCTTCGACTTTTCAAGTGTTCTTGGTCTCTGTATTTGTATTGGTCCCCTCGAATTATAAATATACTTTGCATTTGTATTGGTCCCCTTGAGTTATAGATATGGAAATGGTAAATATAGAAATGGTAAAGGCCGCTTCATGGTGGAACGAATTGCCTACTGACTTTCAAACTGAGATATGTGCACGTCTGCCAATGGAGTTTGTGTATAGGCATCGCCTCATTTGCAAGCAATGGAACGAATTTCTATCCTCAAATTACTTCCTAACCAGGTGGGCTGAGGCAGCTATCAACCAGAATCAGCCTCGGCTGGTTCTGTTTGATTTCAGTATGAAAACCCTATGTATTACTTTCTGTTTTTACACAAGGACCTGGATTAGCTCATGTCTTGAGCTTTCATTCCTTAACGCGGTGGACTCGGCATCTATAGGTAAGTTCAAAGAATCTGTAGGAGGACTCATTTTGGTCGAATATTTGGAATTCGGAAGTCGTTGTCGCACACTCTGCAATCCTTATACACAAACTTTCGTTAAAATTCCGGACCCACACGCAAGATACTACTCATATTGCATTGTCGTGGATAAGAAAGATAATGAGCTATGTGATACTACATATAAAGTTGTAGCTGTTGGGGAACGACAACACTGGTCCGTTGAAAATAGATTGTGGAAAAAACAACATTTGTTGGAAATTTACGAACCCTCCCAAAAAAAATGGAAAATAACCGGATACTTTCCGGAGGATTTAATTGTGTATACTACTAGCCTTCTTTACTGCAACGGAACATTCTACACACATTGTTTGTGGAATGAGGCGGGAGGACAGGTGCGTGGTATCGGGTGTTTCACCATTCCCTTAGAGGAGGGGACCGGTTCTGCTATTCCCATTCGTTTTGCACCATTCCCTCGGAAATTGAAGAAGGGTGCTGCTCATTCGCGATTGATCACTTGCGGCTCCCGTCTCCTGTTCATCTCTGAGAACTCCGTTCGAAGGAAGCGCAAGCACGTGATTGTGATTAGTGTGTGGGAGTTGAAGTTTAAGAGTGAGGAGGGCCACCCCTTGGAATGGGTGAACATTGCAGAGATGCCTTCCTCCCTTCGGAAGGAATGGAGTGAAAAAATTGGGAAGGATAGTATATCTTGGGATTGCGCAGGAGTTGGAGATCATGTTTGTATCGCACATTCACTCTTTCGTCCTCCATCCGAAGTAGATAACACATGGAGTTGGCTTCCCGGCTGTCCCTTAAATCATCATCGTCGTACCTCAAGTGATCAGTTGCCCAGTAAAAATTACGGAGCTTTAACTATTGAACCAAATCTGCGTCTCAAAGTCAAGTGAGAGTGATTTATTTAAAATAAAACTTGTGTTTAGATATTTAGAATTTTGACGTTCCGAATTGGTCTTATGAATTTTATGATTAACTGGTCGAATTTTATGATTAACTGTTTTTTTTTTTTTTTTTCAAAATTTAGTATTAGTATGAGTTGATATATGTATCAAACTGTTTCATATTTTCCATTTTTTAAAAAATACGTATTTGAATAATTCTTTTTTTAAAAAACAAGACAATAGATTTCCCTCTTGGGGTTGCTCTATAAAAATTGCTCTTATCTATCATCTATAAGTTTTTTTATATATAATATGTATCAAAATACTTGAAAAAAAGACCGTGCATGTTAATTTTGAGTTAATACTAGTAACTTATTGTGGCTACATTTTTTGGAGTATGATGTTATAATTATTTCCTATTGAGTTAATGAAATCTTCATGTTGATGTGAATGTACATATGGGTTTGACTTTAACTTCATAGGCTTCTCTTTTTGCATTGTATTTTCTTTTATATTAGATATTCTGTTTGAGTTTATTTTAGTTTGATAATATGTCATTGATATAAGAATAGTTCAACTGTTTCATTAGTAAATGTTTTAGTTGATAACATTTCTTTATTAAATAATTATAGCTACATTTGGGGTGTCATTTAGTAAATGTTTTAGTTAAATAATATTTCTTTATTATTAACTAAAGAAATGGATTATGTTCACATTTGCCATTCACTTCCTTTCTTGGGAGCTAAAACATTCGGAACAACACAAGAGCTCAAACTCTCCTAAATCAACCCTTTGTCCAACAACTCTTGTACTTGTTTTCAAATATCCGCATTATCTTTTGGACTCATCCAGTAAGCAGCTTTATTTAGCAAACTAGCTCCCGAAATGAAATCAATGTAATGACTAATGCTCCGCTTTGGTGGAAATTTATTTCGTACGTCATCTATAACAATGTCATTGAATTCCTGTAACATTTCTCGTATCTCCACAGGAAAATTGGAAATTTTAGTATGTAGCAATCCTACCCTTAGTCTCCTTACAACTCCATAGTTTACTTCATTTTCTCCAATTTGTCGTAGAAACTCCTTTCCGCCTATTAGTAGTGTTTTTATTCCACTAGTTTCTCGATCATTTTCCTCCTTCATGGGAACAAGAGTATGCTTTATCCCATCTTTCACAAATTTGTAATAATTATCCTCCCCGTCATGGACAACCTTCTTGTCATATTTCCATGGTCTGCCCAACAGAATATGGCACACGTCTATAGGCATAACATCGCAAGTCACCATGTCCTTGTATTTTCCAATATGAAACTCCACCTCACACTGCTCATCAACCAGTAGTTGGTGCCCTTTTTATAGCAAAGACTCTTTGTATGGAGTTGGGTGCTTCAGCTTCTTCAAGCCCAATTTTGCCACCATCTCAATGGCTACCAGGTTATCAGTACTCCCTCTATCTATAATTAGTTTGTAGCATTTCCCATGAGACTTCCATATCGTCCGGAACAATGCTTTCCGCTGCATAATGTCAGTCACATCCTTAGCTGGTTTTAGCAAAACCTTGTTCAACACCAAGGTCTCATCGGTTTCAGTCACATTCCCCACCTCCTATGGTGGTGTCCCTGCTACATGGGGTTGAGAAACATATGCTCCCCGTTGTCTAGCCTGTTCACTTTCACCACATTAAAAAGACCCATGCCCCAATTTGTGACACTTGTAACATTGGCAGGCATATCTTCTGCCTCTATCATTACCTCTTCCACGCTGGTATGGCTTTCCACCTATGCTGATACCTACTCTCTCAGTCTATCCCCTTCCTCTCTCAAAACCATGTCCTCTCTTTATGTTCTGCTTCCTGGTAATCTTTTCTTCCACCTTCAAAGTCCATTGATATGCCTCCTCTATAGTTTTATGGGAAAAAATGCTTATCTAATCTAGGATTTCCATTCGTAGACCATTCACAAACCTTGTTATCTTCTCAGGTGTATCTTCAACATACCCAGCCCACAATTTCACTTTATAGAGCTATTTTGTGTACTCATTTTCAGTCATCATTCTCTGTCTCATATTCTTCACGTGTCTGTAAAGGAAAATTTGGTAGTCTTTAGGCGGAAATTTGATTTTCATGTTCGCAATCATCCTTTCACATCTCTTGATCAAGGGCTTGTTCACTCTCCTCCTTTCTGCCTACACATTGTCCCACCACAGTGCTGGGTGTCCTTTCAACTTGGTAACAAAAAACCTGATTTTTCTATCCTCACTAACTTTCTCATACTCGAAGTATTTATCTAACACACTTATCTAGTCCAACAATGCTTTTGTGGACATGTTGACATCATAATTAGAGAGTTTTTATCTTGGTTTGCTGCTAGCCATCAAAACTGATTTCAACAGTTTGATCTATGATATCTCGTCTTCAAACCCATTTGTTTCACTGATCTTCATTTACTGTTGCATTGTCTCTTCGTCCTTAGTTTGCTTACCTTCGCTACTTTATGTAAGACAACTCGGTAATGCTCATTCTCAGTCCTTCATTTGATTTTTTTTCTAGTTTCAATCAAATTCTACCACTCTAAACTTTTGTGCATCTTGTTTGTGGAATGCATGTGTTGAATCTGACGTTGGCCTCCTATTGCCAATGCAGTCCAAATCTCCCTTTTGTAATAAGGTAGGACCTCTCCTATATATGCCTGTAATTTTTTTTCAAATAGTTAGGAATAACAAACCTCCAAAAGGGTTTTCTATGTTTTGTTGCTATCATGGAGTGGTGCTTCCAATTATTCCTTTATGGCTTACTTCGTAACAGTCAACCAGTATATTTGTTGTCATTTTGACGTGCTACAATTTTAGAGAAGGGTATAAACCCTAGTTGTTGTATAACTTTTATGAATTTAAATTAATTGAGACTGTTCCACTGTTACTGCTCCATTTTGAATTACATTTGCAGATTTTTTGAATGAAAAGAATGAATGAACCAGAAATCTATTATCAATGTTTTTTTTAAATATATATGTAATATATGTTTCCAATGTATTGTTCTTGTGTGGCTTAGTGCGGCTTCGTACTGGTTGAAAATTCTAGGTTATGTAATTTCTTTTACTTGTCACAGGAAAAAATCTCGACATGTTTCAATATTCAGATTAACTCAAAATGTAGAAAAATAACTGTTATTTGAAAGAGAAATTTGATAAAGTTTTTTTTTCACACACACAGATTAACTCTTCTAACAAACTTCTTTTCCCTATGGATGGAAAACCTTATTTTGGTGGGTTTTGGGTTGGTTTATACCTTTCCGGAATCCCCCATGTAATTGAGAAACTGTCATTCAGTTTAAAAAATGTTTATTAAAACTAATCTTGCTACTTAACTAATTTAACCTAATTATTATTTTAATTGAAAATTATAATAATTGTGTTAATCTAATTTTAACTTTTTAAAACAAAGAGACTAAAATAAAAATTTATTTCTACCCAACATAAAGTAGCCAATTCCACGTGTAGTTTTTTAGTTGCATCATTATGTTATCCTTTCCTCAATGGATCTGCCAAGCTCTTGCATCATTATTTTATCCTTCCTTTATTCAAATATGGGAGTTTTAGTCAGAGTTAGAAGAAAATTTTGAAATCTATTAGCTTCCATGTTTTTATTATATATAACATACTCACTTATAGTCATCCCCTTAATGGGAAAAAACTATCTTTAGAATAAGGTAGAAAGTGTTACTTTTAATGTTGATGTCGACATATAATTTTTTTCAAGCACATAATACTCTTTCCAACTTCTATTGAACCTTCACTCAATGCTATAACTGCAATTGAGCTTATGATGAATGTTCATTCCTAAATATTAGTATAAAAGAACTTCTTCAATGCTATAACTGCAATTAAGCTTATGATGAATGTTCATTCCTAAATATTAGTATAAAAGAACTTCTTAAAACTAAGTGTTATTTAAAGGAATGTATCATATTCTTTTATGGAATTTAATTATTATGAATTTAGTTTTACATATTAATACAATCATGCCCAAAAAAGAGTTTAAAATTCCAAGATTCTTATGGCTCCTTGCAAAAAGAACCCACCCCTTCCAAACGGCTTTCTTGAATGTAACATAGTATTTAATCCTTTATTAATCCCTCCTTTCCAACTAGTAGTGGTCTTAGCCCTCGAAATAACATTGCTCTACAACCTTGCCGCAACTATCCTCAACTCTATAGGCAACCTAATCTTGTCTTGCCTCTTTTATGAGTTTTTTTTAAATCATTCAAACATTAATAAATACTAGTATTTTTTCTTTTTAATTTAAAAAAAATAATTATTTATAAATAATACTACCATAGAATTTGAAATCCACATATACGTTTATATAAGTTATTAGAATTTACAATATTTATTTATTTATTTTCCTTTCTTTTATCACAATTCATTATATATTAATATTATTATTACTCTAATTATTAAGTGGAATTTAATTGGCAATAACACATTTAGTAATCATCAAATCTCCATTATTAATTTTTTTTTTATAGAAGGGACATAACAGTAATCTTATATATTGATATTGTTAAAATAGAAAATAGATTTTTAGATTTTAATCAATCTAATTAGTAATTTTTTGACATTTTATATATTTCAATAAAAAAAATCTTTAAATTAATATTTCTTTTGTAGACGAACAATAACATAATGTTAATTTTTTTTTTAAATTATTATTATTTGATGTATAAGATTTACATTTAACTAAAAATTATTTATGAAAATTTATGAAAATTTTAATTTTCTCTCAACAATTAGTCTAAACCATTTTCACTAATAGGTGTTGTAGAGGTTTTGTAGGGTTTTGAATCCATCTATTTATTCAAAAATGAATTTTAAAGGACAAAAATTCACATTTTCTTGAAATTGTTTAAAAGTTTATTTAGTCTATAAGTTAGAGTATATATATATATATATATATATATATATATATATATATATATATATATATATATAACTAATTATTGTTATTGAAATTAAAAAAATATTATAATTTTTATAAAGCATAAAAATTATTATATTTTTTATTTAAGTTTTGTATCATTTATTTAGGTTACTGTAATATATTTAGAACATATGGAATGGAAAGGGTTTTTTTACATGTATATCAAATAAAATTGTGTAAACACATTTTTAAATACCAAAACACTAACAACCACTTTACATTACATGTATTTAGTTAACTAATATTCTACATTTCAAAACTAAACTTTAAATTAACAATTTCTAAACTCATTGATATTCACTTTAATTGGTTAACCAAAACATATCTTACAAAATAATGAAATATTTACTATGAATGTTAATTCTATTTAGATCATAGATTCCTGATTTGTTATTTTTATGCTTTAATGAGTAAAATAGTCCTTCAATATAAGAAACATAAAACTCAAACAAATACAAAAACTATCCACAATAGACAAAAAACTTGTCCTTGAAAACCATTACGAGAAGAAACCCACCTAGGTGTGACTACTCTACTCTTCTTCCTGTGGTGTGAAAAGATGTAGGAACAAATTAAGATGTACTCTTTATGGAGATAACTAAGACCTATGGCCAAATATCTATTATATTGTCTAAATTTATGATCTTATTTATTCTATTCAACTATGGAACTAATTGTACTACCATATAATGAAACTCATACTCCTAGTAACATGGTATTTAACATAGTTCAATGAATCAACATTTCTTATCAATTAGTATTTTTTTAATTTCATAGAGCATTAATTTTTATTAGTATCAGCTAATCATAAAAATTCAGTAACAGAAATCAACAATGCATAACAATAGAGACACTAGACACAAATAATTTTAGGTTGAAACCCATACGACACAAAAACCACCTAACAGTACTTCATATTTGTTTTGAAAAGGATTTAAAACAAGTTTCTAGTGCGCATTGAAGGAGGCTCCAAACCCTAATTTACAAAAGCCAACTAGTAAGATGTTTCGATGCCCTGCAAGACACTCTTTCCTAGCTATTAGTTGATGGATGCTCCAATTTCTTGTGCAAGCCCTGCAACATAGTATTTCCTAGCTATTAGTGGATGGATGCTCCAATGTATTGTGCAAGCCACACCTTGCCTTAATACCCAAATACCACCTTGATAAGTGGTGAGCCCTGGTATTGAACTAAGAATGCTGCAACTCACAAGTGCTGCCCTACTTTACTTTATCAACTTGGGGCTCACACAAGCTTTGAGGTGACAGTGCTATATACACAACAGATGAATTTTTTTCATGTCATCCTCTTCTACTTCACGAAATGGTGTTATTTCCTAAATTATGAGAACAACTGGAAAGTAAATTGTTGGAAGAAAATTAAAAAAGGAAACTGAACTAAATTGCTAGAAAGGAATGCCAAGAGTGAAACTAATTTAATTTGCAGAAAACAGATAGCATAAAGGAAATTAATTCTAAACGACACTTAACTTGGCCAAACGGTTAAATGCACTCTTCCTGTCCTATGATCTACCTACCATACTCCTATCCATGCAACTAAACTATCCATGCCTTTATTTTAATGAAAAATAATTAATTTGTAGCTTAGAGGGAAGAAAAAGGGCTAAGAGGGCTAATTGGGGGTTTAACAGATGAAATGAGGGTTGGGAGCGGAAAAAGGGGGTTAAACCCTTAGAAAACTTTATGATAGCATGATAAATGTCTTTGAAGCTGACATAGGGGGTTAAAACCTTAAGAAACCTTATTATAGTGCAAGAAATGACTTCAGAGTGAGAAGAACTCAGAAATGCAATGGGAGAATGTGATGGACAACAAAATTTTGATGTGCGATGTTGCAATCGCAACTTTGCAAGTTTAAATGGATGGCAGTAAGGACTTAACGGAATAAACTAAATGGTGCACAGTGCAAAGTGCGAAGAGTGGCATGGTGGGTCGCGAATCACAATATCACAAGTTTACAAGGAAAACAGTAAGGATGAACGGGAATAAACTAAACAGTGTGTAGTGCGAATTGTGAAGAGTGACGTGGCGGGTCACGAATCACAATATCACAAGTTTACAAGGATAGAGGTAAGTATGAACGGGGATAAACTAAAATGTGTGAAATGCGCTTTATGTTGTGGCAAAGGTTGCGGCAGTGATTTGCAATGTGATAATTTCTGCGGGGTGCGATTTGCGATGTGGTAAGTCTTGTGAGATGCGATTTGCGATGTGCTTAGTTCCGCGAGATGCAATGTGCGATGGGGATGACGTGGCAGTGAAAAAATCAAAGAGTTGCAATTTTCCATTTCGCAATTGCAAAGAATGAGTAGTGAGTGTTAACGATAGAAGGTAACCAGTGCGAAGTGAGATTTGCAATTTAGAAATATCTCAATCGCAAGGAATGGACGATAGGTGTGCGATTTGCGATTGAGAAGTCCGACGTACGGTGGTGGGAGTCTCGAGGAGCAAAGGCGGAGGTTCGATTTTCGGTAGTTCTATATGGTTTTTAACGTGTTTTTCGTAAAAAGGGTAAGGCGACCGTGAATGGGGAAAAATAGAGAAGTAAGGCTGAAGAGCTAAAGGGTGTTCGAAAGAAGGTAAGTGCAGCACTAAGGTGAGAAGTAGAGGGAAAGGGAAGCGTAATAGCAATGCTCAGAAGTGAAGCACACCTGCGGATGCATGTATGGGAAACAGATAGAAATGCGGGATGAAATAGTGAACGAAAGGCTTGGACTTGGTAATAAAAATTCTTCCCTAAACTCAAATAGAAAGAAATTTTAGCCTATGGGAAGGTCTGCCCCTACTCGAAATCTATTGACAGAGATGAGAGGGGGGAGACTTGACCACAGTCTTCGATTTTTTCCTTAATTTCACTATGCATAAGCAATTAAAACTAGAGTAGCACGAAAACTAAATGGTAATGAAACATATTAGAATCAGATCTGACTTAAATGACAGAGGCAAAACTAGCTAAATTACACAAAGGAAAAGATAATAACAACAAAGAAGTTGAAGAACATGGATTGGGCCCTAACCCATGAGCCTAGCACTCTGAACTTAAATCAATCAAATGAAATCAGCCTGCCCATTTCATAAAATAATAACTACATACATCCCTGAAAGTTTCGATCCCTGAATAAAACAAAAAGCTTCAATACTTCACAACACTAATTCTAAATGGAATCAAGCCTAGGGTAGACTAACTCTTCTTAGATCTAGCTTTGCTCTATTTATTCTACAGGGTAGCTACCAAAGGACCCTTAGAAAAGTGGTGATTGAGTCCACTGGACTCCAAGTAAACAAAGATTGAGTGCTCTCCTCTTTGAGTTTCTCGGTTGCCTATGGAATTTGAATTGCTGGAGAGAATATTTGGGATCCTTCAGCTGCCTTCCAGGGTGGAAAATCCTCCTATAATTTCTCCTTGCTATCTCCTCCAAGTCTTTGTGATAAAATATTTATAAAAAATCTTAACAAATCATGATTTTCTGCACTCAACCTTATATTAGGCACTTTGAGTATGTTAGCCTTAATCACCACCTATACTAGCATCATAAACCCAAATAATAATATAAATGCAAGAAAAAAAGATCTAAGAAGGAATAAAGGTGACTTTTAACCCCTCCAAATATCTAATGATGGAGCTCATCATCACCCCCCACTAAAGGGTTGATCATCATCTGAGCAACTGATCCTCCTCCTCCATTTCCTTCAAAGCTTTGACAACCCCCTTGATTTCCTGAGGAAGAAGTGTGGGAGTTTCCCCAAGCAGGTAAAATCCATCATTCTTTTCTACATTATCCCATTCACTATCTGGTGCTTCAGTGTCCTCTCCATCAGTCAACCCCACCATCAAAGATGGGCTGAGGATTAGTCCCAACCATCAGATCTTTTTGGCCTACATGACCCTCTTGTATAATGGTTCCCTTTCCAATTCACCCCTAAGTCTTTCTGGAGTATGATGCTCTCTATTCTTGAGCCTATGTGGGAGGATTTTCCATTTCCTTTGATTGGCCATGATGCACTCCTCTTCCATTTGCCTAGAAAAATCATCAAAGTGGCCTATGAACTGGTTTTTAGTCTGAAGGTAGCTTTCAACCAGTGTAGGCTCCTTTTCAATATCTCGATGGTTAAGGATGACTCATCTTATGTTGAACACTTCGGTTTTGAGATATAAGGGTTCTCTATTTCTTCTTCCTGTGACCTTCCATATCTATTTGGCTCTATTGTCCTTAGTCACCATCTAAGATGCTAGTGCCAATAACTACATATCCCCCATTTTAGGATTGGGGTCCCAAATCTCTAGATTTTTCAGCACAAAGTTATGCATATAAAACTCTGCCATCTTTGCCTGATCAGCTATGTTGGCTTGCTTGTACAACTTCATGAATTTCCTACAATATTGGAAATGGAATGATCCATGGGAGGCTGAAGTGTTGATTTTAAATAGAAGCCATTGTTCTTTGAGGTGCACAACATATGAGTCAGAGGGGAATCTATGTTTAATGGATTCTATGCATAAGTCTGCCATGGTGGCTACTTGCTCCTCTTTTTGCTGAAATTGCTCCTTTAGTGATACATTCTCTGCCTGTGCCTTCTACAACTGCTCCAGAAATATTTATTTGATTCTTTCCTCCCACCTTGGCGATTCTTCAATAATGATCGGGATTAGGGGAGAAGTTTTTGGCTTTTTTTATTTTTGTCAGCTCCAGAATACCTAGAGGTCTACCTTTTTATTTTTGTGCTAAGAGGAGCCATGGTGGAATTTATCTTTTTATAGTGAGGGTCTGTGATGTTGGGTTGTGAGCCTGTGTCTCGCCCACTTTCTTCTATCTCTATGAATTCTATGGCCATATCTTCTGTTTTTCTTTGGTCTTTTGTCTCTCTCTCTCTTCTTCTTTTGGTTCTTCGTGTTTCTGCTGGTTCTTCCTCCTCTTCTTCTGGTTCTTCCTCTTCTTCTTTCTGGTTCTTCCTGTTTCTGTCGGTTCTTCCTCCTCTTCTTTTGGTTCTTCTTGTTTCTTCTGGTTCTTCCTCTTCTTCTTTCCAGTTCTTCTTCTTCTTCATCAAGTGTTGTGTGCTTTCGTCAGTCCTCTCCCTCTAAAAATTTTCAATTCACTAGTTTGGATGAGATGACATCTCCTTTTATTATATGACGCAGCTAAATTTGGGGTGCCAATATAACTCTGCTCAGATCAAATTATTTTGTAGATAATTAGTTCCTCCTCCCTGTTAATTCAAGATGGACTGCACACTTTCCTCCCCTCGTTCTACTCTACTCCACTAACTTCAAATTTTTCTTTTTCATGCCTAGGTGGCATTTACTCCCAGTTTTATTCCAGCCATACCTCATGGTGGTTGTCGAGTTAACTGGCCACCTTTATACCCCTTAAAATCTAAGTATGTAAATTAATTATTTATGGATATTATGAATGCGCAGCAACGGGTGAGAGCTTATATCTGAGTTTATATGTTGTTTCCAAGACAGTTGCAGGAGCTGGAGGTTTGAGACAAGCCTTTTTAGATGTTGCATTCTTCACCATATTCATGTTCTCTGAGTGAGCAGCTTGTTGAAGGAGAAACTTCCTAAATGAGCTGCTAATCTTTTTCTGTTGTTTCTCTCTATTGTGGATGTCACATGGGGTGCTTTAGATGCCATGGGTGGAATTATCTTTCACCTGGAGTCTGTTATGTAGCTACCCTTGTTGTTATTCTTAGAAATCCATGAACAACTTTGTTTTTGAAGGAACTTCTGGATGTTTGTAGTAGTCTGTTTGTGTGCTGCTTCTCTTCCTACATTGTGCTCAAGAATGGAAGAGTGTCGTGTATGGCGGTGATGGAGGAAGTTATGAAGATGAATGGAGTGAATGATGGGATGGATGGAAAGATAGAAGAAGGGAAAAGAAGATGAATGCCTCCCTATGTTTTCCAGAAACCATTAAAAACCTACAAAATAGAAAACACAAAAAAAAGTGATGCGAATGCATTTTTTTGGTTTTGTTCTTTTTTTCTTTTTTCTTTTTTCTTTTCCTAAAGAAAGTGCGCTGCTTCCATGGAGGCTTTCAACCCAAAAACTTGCCTTGGGAACCTCAGAGAGGTTTTCACCCATGGATCTTTATTTATTTATTTATTTTATTTTATTTTTGAGCAAGTGAGCTACCTCCATCGAGGTTTTCAACCCACAAGCTTATTCTTTTTTCTTTTTTATTTTCTTTTTTCTTTCGAGAGGTGTGGGAAAATATGGAGTTTCCCATCACATACACCTCTCTGCTTATTGAATTGATGAATTCTGCCCTTGACAAAGGCTGATTGTAAATGTTAAGTCTGTGACCATTGACAAGCTAGGGGATCCCTTCCTTATCTATGGTCTTGATTTGAACTGCACCATTACCAAAGCATTTCTCCACTATGTAAGGCCCCAACCATCTTGTCATAATCTTGCCTTTGAATTCGTTGAACCATTAATCATACAACAATTCCCAATCTCCTACTTGGAAGGTCTTTTCTTTGATTTTTTTCTCATGCCATACCTTCCTTTGTAGGTGAACTACCTCTGTGTGAAGAATTTCTTTCATTCTAAACTCATCCAGTCCATTTAGTTGCAACAACCTCTCTTTTTGGCCATTTTTTAGATCTAGATTTAATTTAGCTACTATTCTTAAAGTATTAAATTAAAAATCAACTAAAAGTGTATATTTCTTACCATATATTAGTTCAGAAGGAGTGAATCATGTTGTTGTCTTCCAAGTAGTTTTGTAGGCCCAAGTAGCTTCTACCAATCTATCTGTCTAGTCTTTTCTGCTGTTTCTCACAACCTTGGTGAGGATGCCCTCTAAAGCTCTGTTAGTTACCTCTACTTGGCCATTCGCATGAGGGTGATAGGAAATAGAAGTTCTATGCTTAATCTTGTTCTTCCTCCAAATATTCTCAATGATTTGAGAGGTGAACTATGATCCCTGATCAATGACTATTTCTCTCGGATATCCAAATTTGTAAAACACATTCTCTATCAGAAATTCGGCTACTTTCTCCTTGTTTTCTACGTTCACTTATTTTTCTTTAGCCTAATTTTTCAGGTAATTAGTGTAGAATATGATATACTTATTTTGTCTTGATGGTGGATAGACAGGTCCAACAAATTCCATGCCCCACTTTTCAAATGGCTCTAGAGCCACCTGAGGGTTTGAAGGCATTCCATCACTTTGTGTGGGTTTCCCCATCCTTTGGCACTGGTCACACCTGCTGGTGTATCTTCTGGAATCTTGATGAACGGTAGGCCAATATTATCGTGCCTGCAACACTTTGTAAGCAGTTCTCTTTGCAAAAAAGTGGCCTCCACATGGGCTGTCATGACATCCATAGAGGATATCAAAAAATTCTTCCTCCCTCACACATCTTCTTAGGATTTGATCAGGGCCTAGATTGAAGAGATTCCCCCCAATACATGTGAAAGGGGTGCTTTTTCTAATGATTATGCTCCTCTCCCTGAATGAAAGATTAGGCGGGAGTCTTCCAGCAACCAAGTACTTGGCTATATTAGCAAACCATGGTGAGAGTGTTGATATGGAAAAGAGGTGTTCATCTGGAAGCTGGTCATCCACCATTCCTTCTTCACCTGCAGGGAGAACCAACCTCGACAAAAATTCTGCAACAACATTTTCCTTTGCACGTTTCTCAACAATAGTCTAATCAAATTGCTGCAAAAGTAACAACCATCTAATTATTCTAGCATTAACATTCGGTTTGTTCATTAAATAATTGATGGACGCATGGTTAGTGTGAACAAAGGTCTGATATCTAGTGACATAATTCCTGAATTTGTTCAATGCATGGAAAATGGCCAACATATCCTTCTTAGTAACATTAAAATTTAGCTCAGTTTTGGACAAATTATTGCTAATGAAATAAATAACATAAGGGATTTTGTCCTCTAATTGTCCTAATTCTTCCCCTACAACTTTTTCAGATGCATCAGTGTGTATGTGTAAATATAGAGTCCAATTTGGAGCTTGGAGGATGGGCCCAGTAGTCAACTGCTTCTTAATGAGCTCAGAAGCCTTTTGACAAGGACTAGACCAAATAAACTCAGAATCTTTGGCCAATAACCCAAATAATGGCGAAGCCCTCTTGCTGAAATATTTGATGAACCTTCTATAGTAACCAGCTAAGCCTAAGAAACTCCTGACATATTTATGCTTTTGAGGAGCAGGTACCTTTTTTATGATAGTGATTTTGTTCAGGTTTACCTGTATTCTTGCTTGGGATATGTAGTGTCCTAATACAACCCCTTCTTTCTTCAGGAATTCACACTTTTTTAGGCTCAAGGAGAGATGCATCTCGATGCACCTTCTTATTACTTTACCCAAATTGGAGAGAGATTTGTGGAACTTATCCCCATATGGTATGAAATCATCCATGTAAATTTCGACAGAGTCATGGACAAACTCAGAAACAATGCTCAGGATAGCTCTCTAGAAGGTGGCTGGGGCATTGCATAACCCAAAGGGTAGGACTCTATAAGAAAAGGCATCCAGAGGGAAGGTGAAATTACTCTTATCATGGTCTTCAAGGCTTATTTGAATCTGATTATACCCACTAAACCCATCTAAGAAGGAAAAGAACTTCTTCCCTATAATGCCATCTAGGACTAAGTCTATAAAGGGCAAAGGGAAATGGTATTTCTTGGTGCCCTTGTTAATTTATCGATAATCAAGAAAAATTCTCCACTTACCATTATTCTTTGGCACTAGGACAAGAGGATATACCCGCTCATTATCAGATATAAGATATATGAACCCCGCATCCAATAGTTTATGCAGCTCTTCTTTGACTATGTCCTTTAGAGCCTGTTTCATTCTTCTTTGGGTTTTCTCACATTATTGCATTCTTATTGATGTAAATGTGATGTCTGCATACTGAAGGATGCACCCATTTCATGTCCTTGTAATCCCAAGCAAATGCTTCAAGATTTTCTTTCAAAAACTGACATAACTACTTCTCTTCTTCATTTGAGAGGTTTGGGTTGATTTACAGAGATCTAAATGGGACAAACTCGACAACCTTGGTGGTTTTATAGGTTCTCTCAACTGATTACACTTCCATCTAAGGTTGGATTTCATGCTCTTTGACTAGGGTTTCGAGAGGAGTGTTAGTCGAGGATTGGTTTTGAATGGTATGGTCGATGAGTTCATCTTCATCAAGTTTCCCCCCTCTAATAATAACATCTATGGTACACATAGGGGAGGTGTTATATAACTCATCTTCTTCATCCTCCAACCAGATAGGTAGATCATGATCAATGGAAAGCTAGGCTGGAGCCTATAACACTAGTTGTTTAGATAAAGGCCCATTCTTTATAGTCATGTTTCCAGCCCGACAACTAATATAAGCATATGTAGTGGCTAACCAAGGTCTCCCTAAGATGAGAGGATAACTATTAAACTTGGTTTTTGGCTGTAGGACTAGGAAATCTATATGATACTCCCAAGAGTCAATGGTAACCATAACAACCTCAACAATTCCTTCCGAAGTTACTCTAGACCGATCTGAAAGTTGCAGGATTGTTGTGGTTTTCCTCAAAGTCCCTTGGAGATTAAGTTTCAACATAGTTTCATTGGTCATGATATTGGTGGTAGCCCCTAAATCAATCAGAGTGTTGGGAACTATGGCACCATCTATATTTACATCAATAATTGGACTACCAAGGTCCATGTATTTTGGAAATATCACCTTCCCCAACATCAGGTCAGACAGTTTTCCTACCAGATTGATGGTGGGGGTATCTCTCTTCCTCCTTCTAGGTTTCTTGAAGAAATTTTTTTGATGAGCCTATTGTAGATAGGGACATCATTAATGGCCTAGAGAAGTGGTATGTTTACACACAAACTATCCAATTCTCCCAGGAGTTCAGTCTCCTCTAGGGTGTGTTGACTAGGGTAGATCAAGTGCCTGGGAAAAAAAAGTTGCTAGATTTGAGTGTTTTCTTCTTCCTTTTCCTCCTCAACCTCTACAGGTGGAGATGGGGGATGGTTGTCTAGGAGTACTCTTCCCGACCTGAGATTAACCTCCTATATCTCCACAACATAAGTTGGATGGGATGTTTCTCCAATAGGAGCATGTTGTGCATGTCTGTTGTTCAGGTTCAGATTGGTCTATGCAGGTATAGGTATCCTAGGTGGAGCAGCATGAGTAAGTTGAGGTTGAGGTTGGGGTGGAGGAATTAGAGCAAGTAGTTGATTTTGTTGAGGCCTTCACCCTTGGGATGCATTGTTCCACTAAGGTTGTTTGGGAACATACTATTGAAATGGTTGGTTTACTTGCTGAGGATGATATGAAGGGTTGGAAGGTCAAGTAGGAGGTGTAGACCAGGATGGAGGAGTGGGGGTGTACCATGGTTGCATGGGTGCACTCTAATTGTTGTAATAGTAAGAGTCAGGAGCACCTTGCATACCTTGTTGATATGGCCGAGGGCCCTGAGGCCTTGGCATTGTTTCCTAACCTTGATATACATCTTTAAATACAGGTAAGGAGGGACACTTGTTTTTGGCATGATTTTCTTCATAGAATAAGCAAACCTCTATGACATTCAATGAACATTCATTTCCTGGGTGTTTTCTGGTACATCAAGGACAAAATATTTCTAGGGCTCTCTCTGCTTCCTCTTGCTTCCTTTTGACCTGCATTGTGTCCATTTTCAAAGAAAAGGTGTGTATCATGTCACCCTGGAAGTCCTCTAGCATGTTTCCAATCTCATGTTTTATGAAGGTGGAAGAGGATGGGGTATTGGATGTACTTTGGCTAGTTCCAACGTTCTTCCTAAATGCCCTAGAATGGTTTTGGAATACAGTTTTTATTGTTTCATAGGGTTGTTCATAGATATCTCCTCCTGATGAAATATTTAAGGTTTCTATTATCTCTTCATCGATCCCTCGAAGAATTACAAGTTTAAGTGAGTCAGGATAAAGAGTACAGTTGGCTCTCTTATAGTTCAATTGAAACCTCTCTTCATAATCCTCTAGGGATTCATCAGGCCCTAGAGTCATCCTAAATATCTCATCCTTAGTTTCCTTGGGCCTACAATAGAATTTTTACTTGCTGCCGAAGGTCTCTTCCATCCATTCCCAGGTAGTGATGTTATCCCCAGGCATACCCATGAACCAGCGCAAGGCTGCATCGTTAAGGTTGGATTGGAATAGCTTCAACTTTTGATCATGAGAGGTGTATTCATAAGTCCTATAAACAACAGAAAATTCAAACATGAATGTGTTAGGGTCCTCAGAGGTAAGTCCATGGAAGTTTGGAAGAGCTGAGGGACTAATGTCTTTCATCTTAGTGTCCCCATCTACCTCTCTTATGGGAAAGGCTCTCTGGGCCCCAACCATGGTTAATATAGGTGAAGCAGGTACCTCATTTGAAACAAGGTCTTCTTCTTCCCCAATAGGATCCTCAAAATATTCAGAAGGCTCTCCAATAGGGGGTTCAATCTCACTGCCATTGAAGAAGAGTGAAGGGTGGCTGGGAGGTGATGTGGGGGTTTTAGGTAAGGTTTGTATTTGAGTATTCCTAGTCCTACAAGGCATTAAAAACATATATTTTTTTACTTTTTCAATATTTCTGAAGTGACATGAAAAGAAAGGAAAGAAGAAAATAATGCTAAAACAAAATCAAAATATCTACTAGACACCTCCCCGGCAACGTCGCCAAAAAGTGGTGAGCTCTACTATTTCACCAAGAATGTTGCAACTCCTAAGGGTTTCCCTACTTTGCTTTATCAACCTGGCGTTCATACAAACTTTGAGGTGATAATTCCATATACACATCATATGCATTATGTTCATGTCATCCTCTTCTGATTCATGAAAGGGTGCTATTTCTTAAGTTATGAGAAGAAGTGGAAAGTAAATTGCTGGAAGGAAATGATAGAAAGGAAACTGAACTAAATTGTTGGAAAGGAATAACAAGAGTGAAACTAATTTAATTTTCAGAAAATATATAGAAGAAATTAAATTAATTCTAAACCATACTTATCTTGGAAAAACGGCTAAATGCGCTCTACCTATCCTATGATCTATCTACCATACTCCTATCCATGCAACTAAACTATCCATGCCTTAATTTTAATTAAAAAGAATTAATTTTCCTCTTAGATGGAAGAAAAAGGGCTAAGAGGGCTAATGGGGGGTTTAACACATGAAATGAGGTTTATGAGCTGAAAGAGGGGGTTAAACCCTTAGAAAAATTTATGATAGCATGAGAAATGTATTTGGAGCAGAAATAGGGGGTTAAACCCTTAGGAAACCTTATTATAATGCAACAAATGACTTCAGAGCAAGAAGAACTCAGAAATGCGATGGTGGAATGTGATGGACAACAAAATTTGCAATGTGTGATGTTGCAATCACAACTTCACAAGTTTAGATGGATGGAAGTAAGGACTTAATAGAATGAACTAAATTTTGTGTAGTGCGAAATGCGGAGTGACGTAGCGGGTCGTGAATCGCAATATCACAAGTTTACAAGGATAGCGGTAAGGATTAATGAGAATAAAATAAATGGTGCTCCATTCCAAGAGTGACGTGGCGAGTCACGAATCAAAATATTGTAAGTTTTCAAGGATAGCAGTAAGGATTATTGAGAATAAACTAAAAAGTGCAAAATGAAATTTTTGCTGCGATAAAGGTTGTGGCGGTGATTTGCGATGTGATAAGTTCCACGGGATGTGATTTACGATGTGGTAAGTCCTGCAAGATGCAATTTGCAATGTGGTAGGTTCTGTGGGCTGCAATGTGCGATGGGGATGATGTGGCGATGGAAAATGCTAAGGGTTGTGATTTGTGATTTTGTAATCGCAAAGAATGAGTGGTGAGTGCTAACTGTAGAAGGTAACTGGTGCGAAGTGAAATTTACGATTTTGTAATATCGCAATCGCAAGGAGTGGGAAATAAGTGTTAAGTTAATCTTTAAATGTTGCGATTGGGAAGTGCGACGTACGGTGGCAGGAGTCTTGAGGAGCAAAGGTGGAGGTTGGGTGTTCAGTGGTTTTGTATGCCTTTTTACGTGTTTTTCGTAAAAAGGGTAAGGCGGCGTGACTGGAGAAAAATATAGAAGTAAAGCTGAAGAGCTTAAGGGTGTTCAAAAGAAGGTAAGTGCAGCGCTAAGGTGAGAAGTAAAGGAAGGAAATGGAAGCGTAATATTAGTGATCAGAAGTGAAGCACACCTGTGGATTAATGTACGGGAAATAGACATAAATGCACGATGAAATAGTGAAGGAAAGGCTTGGTCTTGGTAATACAAATTCTTCCCCAAACTTGAACAGAAATAAATTTTGGCCTGTGGGAAGGTCTGCCCCTACTCGAAGTCTATTGAAAAATATGAGAGGGGGGAGTTTTTCCTCCATTTCACTATTCATAAGCAATTAAAACTATAGTAGCACAAAGACTAAATAGTAATGAAACTTATCAGAAGCAGATCTAACTTAAATGATAGAGGAAAAAATAGCTAAATGACATAAGGGAAAATATAGATACAGAAGAGAAGTTGAGGCACATGGATTAGGCCATAACCCAGGAGCCTAGCTCTATGAAATTAAATCAATCAAATGAAATCAGTCAGCTCATTTGATAAAATAAAAACTGCATACATCCCTGAAAGTTTCTATACTTGAATAAAACAAAAAGCTTCAATAGTTCACAACAATAATAGTGAATGGAATCGAAACTAGGATAGACTGACTCTTCCTAGCTCTAGCTCTGCTCTATTTATTCTATAGGGAAGCTACCAACAAATCCCTAGAAAAATGGTGATTGAGTCCACTGGACTCCAAGTAAACTAAGATTGAGTGCTCTCCTCTTTGAGTTGCTCGGCTAGCTCTAGAATTCAAATTGCTGGAGAGAATATTTGGGATCCTTCGAGTGCCTTTGAGGGTGGCAAATCCTCCTATAATTTCTCCCTGTTGTCTCCTCCAAGTCTTTGTGATAAAATATTTATAAAAATTATTAATAAATCATGATTTTCTGCACTCAACCTTATATTAGGCACTCAGAGTATGTTAGCCTTAATAACCACCTATACTAGCATCATAAACCCAAATAATAATAAAAATGAAAGAAAAAGAGATCTAAGAAGGAAAAAAGGTGACTATTAACCCCTCCAAATATGTATAATGATGGAGCTCATCAATCAACGAGCAAATCACATTTCACAATTTTCGGACTAGATCCACCTGAGATTGATATCAATCTTCAAATATTCCTCTACTCCTATCTCTTCTACTATTATTACTCATATTTATGTGACTATCAATGTATTTATCATTTTCAACCTTGAAAATGTCATAGTATTTCAACAATTATTTCCCTCGACACAAACATGGCAATGCTCACGAATGAATATGCATTAAGAATATTAGGGTGTAGTTTCCCAAACCAGCTGTTCCACTAACAGGGTGATCATCCCAATCAGAACATGCCTCTTCGTATGAATAAGACTTTTTATTTTTTTTGTGTCCATGGCCATTATACTCATTATTGTCCCCTTTTACCCCAGATTCACCACTTGTGGAAAGCACAAGGAACATCTAGAGAACAACAAGCCACTGCTTCCGCTCTTCCAAATATTGTGCCAGCTCAACTCGTTATGTGCACTAGTCCTTTCCCTCAGCAAGGATATGTGGCTAACCAACCTCCTCAATGTCAGGCCACCCCTCAACCTTCACAATCTAGTACCCTTGAATACCAGATTCTCATGATTAATTTTGAAGAGATCAATACCAGTGATCTCAACCTTCACACTTGGTGGCACCAATATGACAAGCCACTTGCTATGTCTACAACTAATTCCCAAACCAAAGTTTTCATAGAGTCCATTTCAACACTTGATTATCCTTTATAGATCCCTCAGCCTCGGGAAAAGGTCATTCACAAGATCCCAAAAGGTCCATTACACCGAAATGTTGATTCTGCCAAATTCACCCACACCTACAACATAGTAGATGACTTGGCACAGTCGCCTTCTTCCATGTCAACGCTAGAAGTCCTCCACTTGTGCCCATCATAAAAAGAATTTATATTATCTACTCTAGGCATTGTGGACCCTTCAGATGATTTTTTGGTCGTCTTTGATGTTGACAAGTCAGAACACCCCCCCTTACCTTCATCCGTCGCCATCCAAATACCAGTAAATATTGGTAATTCCAATGTATCATAATGTATAATTAACTAAGGCACATCCACCTGCGTGATTTCTACCTCTGTTTGGAAAAAAAATGGATCACCTGAATTAGCCCCATACACCATCACATTGCGTTCTTGGGATGGTCACCCTTCTCAACCCCTTGGCATGTTTCACAATTGTCCTATTATTCTTGCATGCAAGAATTTTTGTGTTTAAATTGAAGTCATTGATGTCCCCTTCAATTACAACATCCTCTTGGGTCATAGATATTCCTATGTGATGTCCTCTATCGCATCTATGGTTCACCGTAAGATGCAATTTCCCCTTAATGGAAATATCATCACAATCGATTAATTGAATATCATGAAATCGCAACTATCCGTTAGCACTCGACCTACTCTCAGCCGAAGAAGGCAAAACTCAAGGCAACATCAAAACTGCTCAACATAGTGAGTTCTACAAGGATGTGAGAGGGTTTTCCGTGTCAATCTCAATAAAAATGTTCAATGGAGGTTGAGATGACTAAAACAAAAACTGATCTTAGGCTAGATATACAAATAGGAGGGTTTGATTTTGATTTTTTGGGGTTTTGTTGGAAAAAAGGGAAAGACAATTTTGGGCTTGGGGATGAGGCCAAATTCTTGCAGAGTTCAAGTTGGGGCGAGGAAGGCAACGAATTTGATGTCTTAGATCAAATGAATGGATTGAAAAGACTGCTGAGGAGGTGAAGAGGGAAAAAGAGTGCAAGGATCCTCTCCAAACTGACAAAAAACATATCAAACTAAACAAAAGTTTAAGGCAGAGCACCAGCAAACCAATGAATTCTACCTCAATTACTCATTTGTTTAATTCAGAAGAAAAGAGAAGGGAAATGACATACATATAACATTAATGAAACTTACAATAACATGAGAATAACATCATCAAAACTCAGAAGCCACAAGAATCCCAACAAGTGCTGCAAAACTCTGGTCTTTCCTTTGCCAAAAACTAAAAAATGGATATACAATGGAGTCCCGAACTTTTCCCAAGAGTCCAACAAGTCCAACCCCTTCCCACACCTCTAGGGGTCGAGCTCATCCTTCTAGGAGCAGTTTGAACCAATTCTAAACATGGAACTGAAATCTAGGCAGCCAAACAACTTACCTCTAAAATGAAGGAAACTGATTCATTCATTAAATTTTCACTTTTTAGTGAATGAATCCTCTAGAACAAGTAAATAAGTGCAAAAATTACATCATGGTTACCAAATTACATCAAGATAGATCAGTAATTACATAAAAAAGTGAAACAAGTCAAAACTGGCCGAATTCCTGAGCTGAAAAGTCAAAATTGGGCAAAAATCCTCTATGCGCGCTAAAAAACTCTATGCACCGTACCACTTTGAGCCTGCTTCTGGAGCACTTCCCAAAGTCCAAATCAAGCTCATGATAGCTCTTTGGAAAGCCCTATATGTCTGATATCTAACCCAAGTGGAATTTTTCAATTAGGAGCTCATTTTCCCCTCCAAAACTGAAATCTCCCAAGACTACTTGTTGCTGGTGCAAAAGGTGGCAGAAAGGTGATTTTCAAGGTGTTTTTGGCCCTTAAGACCACCCAGAACTTGATGAAATATCTTGGCCATTCCTGAGCATGCATAAATTTTCATAAAAAACCCAAAAATATGAAATTTTCCTCCTGAAGATGTCCCAAACGTAAGCGCGCGTCGGGTGGCGCGACGCGTAGAGCAGAAAAATCTGTTTTGCAAGCCAAAATTTTCAAAATGACAAAAAATTCTCCAAATTTGCTGAAATTTGGAGTGAAGGTCCTCTATCATGTCTCATGCTCGGCCAACAAAGCTTTGGCCAAGATCTGAAGCGGATCAGTCCTTTTTCGCCTTTTCAGTGCTCTCCTCAATCTAGCTTTCAGGATCTTCATCCTGGCTCTGCAAACGTGTGTACGGGCCCAATAGTGATTCCTCATGTGCCTGAGCAAGTCTTTGTCCCTATTGGCCTTCGCCAACAGCTTCTCTAGATTCCTATTGACTTTCTCAAGCCAAATATGCCGCTCAAATGGTGTCATGTCACCATGTCTCTTTCGGGCCAACTCTCGGTCTTCACGGAATTTCCGCAGCTCGATAAGTGACTGCTGATCCTCCAACTGCTTGTTTCACTGCTCCAAGTAGTTTATCACCCACTGAGCTCTCTACAATCTCTCAGTCAATGTGCCAATCTCAGCTTTCTGCTCCTGGATGACTTCTTTCAGTTTTGAGCGAGGAGAGCTCGCATCAACATCAATCAAAACAAACTCATTATCTCAGCCTCCTGAAGGGCCCTCATCATGCATCGGCCTCTTGCCTCTATCCTGAACCTGTGAATGTACCTGCACTGATGTAGAAGGCGAGACCCCTTCCACGCCATGTGGAGATAGTACTCGCGGCTCGTGATGAAAGTCAACGAGACCTTTTCCACCCCTGGTGGAGATAGTACTCGTCGTGACGCTGCAAACAAGGCTCTGACGCCTCTCTGATATGTAACACACACTGGAACACTGCTCTGCTCAATTTCAGGACCTTCCGGATAGTGTGAAGACTCACCATGCTCATGAACAATCTCGGGAGGAGGCTGAGGGGCTGTAAAGAAGTCACGAGAAATGAACTCCTCCCATGCAATGTCCTGCTGTGCTAGCTGAGGTACCACCATGATTTTGATGAGCGCGTAATGATAGATGTTGTTATGTTGTTGCGCTGGGGTCTTCTTCTGCACAAGGAATGTCATCCACTCTATGTTACGGCACATGAAAAATGGAATGCTCATCATCCGTACCCTCGTGAAATGCATCAACAAACGGATGTGGTATGCATAGAGACGCGAGAATCTGCCCTCGCAACTGAAGTACCTGATAATAAGTTTCATCAATGATGCATATTCTTCCTTCAGAAACCAGAACGGGAATACCCTGCTAAGCTGCCTCAAATACCCAAGTTTTATGTATGGCTCGTAATAGGATTTCTCTAGCTGCTGTCTCTTATTCCATTCCTCTCCTATGTTCGATATCCTGGTGGCCTGATCAATGGCCTGTGGTGTCAAAATGAAGTTTACTCCAGCAAGGTTTACACGGCCATCATGCAAATGTAGAACAAATAGGCGAGCCAGCTCATGATGATGCTGAGTTTGGGCAATCATCTCACAGTATTGGAAACATGATTGTTGCCGAAAACAATCCATTGCAAGCGGGCAGGCCTGCAATTGTGCCAAAGAAGTGGGCTCTTCCCTGACATGCCTACCACTTTTATGTGACCTCCTCTGTACATTTAGCTCTGCTGTGGAATCACTGTCCTGATCATATCCCTGCTCATATGCTGAATCTGTCTCTGACATGGTGCTGAAATGTGTTTGTCAATTGTATGTTTGGTTGGTTAGAAAATGAGCAATCGGTGTATTTGTTTTGATGCCAAATGTGTCACATATATATCAAGGTGCTATAAGAAATATCACAGTGGGAAGAGGACTGCCAAATGAATTTGAAGTGTGAAGACAGCCACTGTTTGAGGAAGTTAGGGATTTGGGGATTTATAGGTGATGGGAATAGGTGATAATAGTGAGGGTAGTTTTTAGGAACAAAGGTTAATGAAATGGGAACATACAAAGACATAAAGGCAGCCTTTGAATGTTATGGAGATTAGGATTTTCAGTAGTGATAGGATAGGAGGGAAATCATAGCAGATGATAGGGTTTTGAGGATGTAAAAGGGATATAGGACAGTGTAAATGGGAAAGGGACTGTGATATAATAATATGGCAGTGATAGCAGTGACAAAAACGATAATGACAACCAAAGCACAAATGTCTATGGCATGAGAGTTTAAACACCAAGATTTCAAGTTTTTAAATCACCTCCTTTCAAACCCAATGGAGCAGATTACAATATAAATATAGGGTTTATCTTTGCACCATTCAAACACCAATATCTTTGTTTCTAAACACCTCACACATAAATAAAATCACTGCACAGGCCTTGTGGACTTACTTGCAGAAGAATCGAGCTGAAACAAATTGAAATTTTGTGGAGCGAATATGAATTTCGACGTAGCCGGGTAGCCCTTCGAAACGCTTTTGCTATGCATCAGCGAAGTAGATAAACGCTGCTTTAGTCGATCTCCGGTTTAACTTGTAATCGTAGCATTTAACTTGTGAATTACCCCAGTAGATCAGACGATCTGGAATTTGGGTGATAAGTCTAGATTTGAATAGGCTGAAAAAGTTTGTTTTGTCCTTTTGATTCTTGAAATAATTCCACACTGGCTTCTAGAAGACATACTAGAGCACATCCTGATCCTGATCCTCCTCCAGTATATGAAAATCCTAATCTAATTGCAAGAATCCATCGATGAGGAAGTCCTATAATTCCTTTGTTTAAGTCTCACTCATGTCCTGCTATTTTTAAATATATTGAAGATCTCGAATTTGATGAGCGTTTCAAGTTATCTCTGTTTGAAACGAAGTCTGAAAGTGATCTTGATTCCACCGTCATAAATCCCAAATTTATTAAGTATCTTGAGATAGAGCAAGCCAACCAATCCATTGATAGTTATATCTTGAACATTCAGAGTTCTATTGTTGCCACGAACATCCCCGAATTTATTGAATCTGCATCTGAAACTCTTGGGCCATTTGAAATTGCATCCGGTTCACGGATTCCTACTGAACCTCCCTTTATCCCTAACATTCCCGTACAACCTGAGATCTCTGATCAGAAATCAGCAGTATTTCCCCCTCCATCTCCACTGCATACACCTCGTTCATCTACTGCTCCCACTCCACCTGTTTCTCCAAGACAGATTATAAATCCGCCGAGAGCCATGGCTGCTCGATTTTCCCCTCTCCCGTTACCTCAGAATTTGGATGCTATGCCTGCAGATTACCAAAGTAAGATTCCAATATTTGATGGTACTCCTCAGAGTATTCCTGCATAGCAGCATGTGGAAAAGATGGCAGACTTCTTTGATCTCCATGAGATCGATGAAGAGAATGTAAGCATGAGACTATTTGTGCAGACTTTCGGTGGCGAGGTAAGAAAATGGTTTAGAGATTTACCGACAAGAAGCATTACTACATTGGCAGAACTCCAAAGATAGTTTTTAGATCGGTGGGAAATGAAGAAGGATCCACTTCAAATCACTTCTGAATATCAAAAGATCAAACGCAATCCGGGTGAGTCGGTGCAAGACTATTGTATTTTATTTAATGCAGTTTATAATGCTATTCCTGATGATTTAAGACCATCTAGAAAGTCAGCTTTTCTTAAGTTCCCGGATGGTTTTGATCCGGAGATGGCTTATTCATTACGAGACAGAGATCTGCCTACCTTGGAGGATATGCAGAAGATTGCTGTTAGTGTTGAGGCGAATTTGAATGATAAGAGAGCCAGGTTGAAAGCCGAGAAGAGAGTGACGATAAAGGAAGAAGCTTCCACATCTACATCAGATCAGCAGTTGCTTCGCGAGGTAGAGAAAATGTTCAAAAGGTTCACGCTTGATAAGCCCGAACCGCAGATTCGAAATCCCAACTTCCGCGGTCAGCAGCAGCCCCAATTCCGGATTAAACAACGAGAATTGAGAGCACAAGAGCCGGTATCCTAGTAGCAAGTTAAGACACCTCTTCAGCAGAATTTTTTTGGTCAGGATTCAGATGACGAAGATGATGTAGTGGGAGAAGAAAAAAACTTCTTTACTCCTGATGATCTGCCCATTTACATCACTGAAGATGAAGAGTATGTAGAAAGTTTAGCTGCACAGAAAGATGAAGATTTTATTTTGGCCAATGATGCAGCCCTTGAAGAAGAATCTGATGAGTATCAAAGAGGTTATATGAATGCTTTGTCCACTCAGCAGAAGCAATACTCATTGAGAAACAAAGATGTGCCCGTCAACCCAATTCAGAAGAGAAAAGAAGTTTCAGCAAAGAACGATTCAGCGGTACCACAAAAGAAAGGAAAAGAGACAATTGATCCCGTAGCTAACAAATCATCATCAACAGAAAATTCAAATCAGCCAAGCGTATCGAAGGATAAGGCTGAAAGGAAAGAATTTCCAGCCAAAGAGGTAGAAAAGTCTTCATCTTTTAGTTTGGAAAATGAAATTTCTAAATTAAAGGTATCAATTCCCTTGACTGAACTAATGAGGGACAACATTTATAGAGGTCAAGTCTCTAAAATTCTGAATTTTGATCCAATGTTTGATACGGTGAATATTGAAGATGATCAGCCTGAACTGATATTTGGGCCTGCTTTGGATGGTGAGTCTCCCGACAACGATGTACCTCCCTTTTATATCAGTTTAAGGTTGCATGAATTTGTGTTGCATAATGCCATGTTCGATTCCGGTGCTTCCCACAATCTTATGCTGAAAGCAATCATGGAAAAGTTGGGTTTAGACATTACAAGGAAGTACCATGATTTGTACTCATTTGATTCCAGCAGAGTAAGATGTATCGGGCTCATCAAAGATTTGGTTGTAAGTTTAGATCATATTCCTGCAAAGAATGTCTTGATGGACGTGGTTGTGGCAGACATTCCTCCACGATTTGGGATGCTCCTTTCTAGATCTTGGGGAGCAAAGTTGAAAGGTACACTACAGCTAGATTTCTCCTATGCAACGATTCCTGTCTTTGGCCAAATGAGAAATTTGTATCGAGAACAGAAAATGAAATACATGATTACAAGCAAGGAGAAACCAATCAATCACCCTATAAATTATGTACATACAGACTTAAAGTCTTTTGTTTTGTTTGCCGATAGTTTTAATGATATAGATAGTCAGTTAGTTCAAGCAGAAAATATTCCATAGATTACCGAGAATTTCAGAGAAGTTTTGCAGAAAGAAAGACAATAAAAGCAAGCTACCGTTGAGAAATCAGCTAAAGACAATGGACAACAAACAGAAAAAGCAGAGCTAGCGCAATTTCAGCACTTAGAGGATGATGAAGATGGTCTTTGGACCATGGATTTCAATGGCGCAGTGGGTAGTGATGGTGCTGGAATTGGTATTTGGGTACGCAGTCCATTTTCTACTCCGAACAAGGTGCCGAGCAATGTGCGGGTATGTTCTTACAAACTAGCTTTTGATTGTTCGAACAATGAGGCTGAGTATGAAGCTCTGATTGCTGGCCTAAATATTCTAAGAAAGCTGAACGCGAAAAGAATTTCAGTCTATGGTGATTCCGAATTGGTGATAAAACAGGTAAAGGGTGAATTTCAAGCCAAGCACCCTCGCATGAGGGCTTACCGTAATGCAGTTTTAGACATCCTGAAGTTATTTTTAGACTATACCTTGACGTGTGTGCCTCGTATCCAAAATGGTGTTGCTAATGGAATTGCTAAGGCAGCAAGCAATTTAAAAATCCCAATGAATTCCAACAATAAGTTCGAGATCCATGTGAAGCACCGTCCTACCGTTCCAGATAATCAGAGATGTTGGCAAGTTTTTCAGGACGATGAGGAGATTAATGATTTCCTGCAAAATAAGGGTAAGTTTAAAGATACCTCCATAGATACAGAACATGATGATGGTAACGATGATATGTAAATAAATCAGATGGAAGTGCTGCAGCTTAAAGATAACATCATTCCTAAAGGATTGATACCTTTAGAGGAACTCTTTGATCAAGATGACATAGCCCGCAAACCGACATTGAGGCCGACCAAAAAAGGAGTTGAAGAGGTAAATATTGGAACAACGGAGAATCCGAAGATGGTAAAGTTATCCAAAACATTGCCACCGGAGGTGAAAGGTAAATATGTCAGTTTGTTATCATCTTTTTCTGATGTGTTTGCATGGGACTACTCAGATTTAAAAACATACGATACAAATATAATTCAGCACACTATCCCAATTAAACCAAATCAGAAGCCTTTCCATCAGAAGTTGAGGAGAATCAATCCGAAGTTGTTGCCGTCAATTGAGAAGGAGGTTAATAGGCTGTACAAATCAGGAATTTTTTTTTCCATCAGATTTTCTGATTGGATTTCCAATTTGGTGCCCGTTCGGAAAAATACAGGTGAGATCCGTTTGTGTATTGATTTCAGAAATTTGAATAAGGTGTCATTGAAGGACAATTATCCACTGCCAAAAATGGACCATATACTGCAGCGAGTCGTTGGAGCATCACGGATGTCACTACTCGACGGCTATTCAGGATATAATCAAATTTTGGTTCATGAGGACGATCGAGACAAAACTGCGTTCACCACTCCATGGGGAATGTTTCATTATGCCAAGATGCCGTTTGGTTTGAAAAATGCAGGTGCCACATTTCAGCGTGCAATGGACATGGCTTTCGCTAATGAGAAAGATGTATTTTTGGTTGTTTACCTTGATGATTTAACAGTCTTTTCTAATTCTTATGAGGAGCATTTGTATCAATTGAAAGTTGTTTTTCAGAAGTGCAGAAAATATGGCATTTCGCTGAATCCGAAAAAGAGCCTGTTTGCCATGGATGAGGGCAAACTTCTGGGCCATATAATTTCAAAGGACGACATTCGTATAGACCCAGCACGTGTTGAAGCAATCCAGCAAATTGAACAGCCCCGGAACAAAAAGGAAATACAGTCTTTCAATGGTAAAATGAATTTTCTGCGTCGTTTTGTTCCTAACCTTGCTGAACATCTTAGAGAAATTACCAATATGCTGAAAAAAGATAGTCAAGTAAAATGGACGGAAGAGGCTGTAAAGTCATTTAATTTGGTAAAGTTGGCTCTATCTTCAGCCCCAATTTTAATCAGTCCAGATTACACGCAGGACTTCATTTTGTTTTCTTTCGCTTCTGAGCACACTTTGGCAGCTGTTTTAATGCAAAAAAGAGATGGATATGAGAAGCCCATTGCTTTCTTCAGTCAAGTTATAAGGGATGGAGCTTTGAAATACAACATTATTGAGAAACAAGCGCTTTCTCTTGTGAAGGCATTGAAAGATTACCGTGTGTATATATTGCATTCTCATATTATCGCTTACGTACCTAACGTTGCTGTCAAAGATGTTTTGGTACAGACAGATCCAGAAGGAAGGCGAGGGAAGTGGATTGCTGCTTTGCTAGAATATGATGTTGAGATTAAACCTACCAAGCTGATCAAAGGACAAGGATTAGCCAATCTCATGGCTGAATCAAATCTGCACGCTTTAGACATAAATCTGATCGATGCCATGTCTGAAGAGAATGAGGAAACTTCATCAGTTCAGGTATCTGACATGTTTGTTGCTTCTCCGTGGTACTCAAATATCGTGTATGTACTTCAGAATTTGTCCCCACCACCTGGTATGCCTAGAAACAAAGGTAGAACTTTGAAATTAAAAGCTGCAAAGTTTTGTGTTTTAAATTCTTCTCTTTATTGGAAAGACCCGGGTGGCGTGTTGCTGAATTGTTTAGTGGAAGATGAAGCGAAACAAATCATGGAAGATTTCCATAAAGGAGACTGTGGCGGTCATATTTTTTGGAAAACTACAGCCAATAAAATTTTAAGAGCTGGATATTATTGGCCCACACTTTTTGCAGATGTATATAAAATTGTCAAAAGCTGTCATCAATGCCAAATTTTTGAAGGAAGACAGAAACTACAGCCATTACCACTGAAGCCCATTGAGGTAAGCACTCCGTTTCAGCAGTGGGGATTGGATTTCATTGGGGAAATCCATCCTCCTTCTTCAGGTCAGCACAGATGGATCCTCACGGCCACCGATTACTTCACGAAGTGGATCGAAGCAATTCCCACCAGACAAGCTACAGATGCGGTAATTATTTCCTTCCTTGAGAATAACATTCTGTCCCGTTTTGGTTGCCCGAGTAAGA
Source organism: Pinus albicaulis (assembly GCA_034641835.2). NCBI lineage: Eukaryota > Viridiplantae > Streptophyta > Pinopsida > Pinales > Pinaceae > Pinus > Pinus albicaulis. The sequence continues at coordinate 1,248,221,425 of CM076578.1, read as the reverse complement.
TAATCACAGATAATGCAGCGGCCTTCAAATAAAAAAGGATGGTTGAATTTTGCAATAAGTATCACATCAGCTTGGGACACTCAACTGCCTACCATCCGCAAGGAAATGGATTGGCGGAATCTTCCAATAAGTCTTTGGTAAATATCATTAAGAAATTGCTGGAAATCAATAAGAAAGGCTGGCACAAGAAGTTGGTAAATGTGCTTTGGGCTGATCGGGTAAGTCAGGAAAAATCTATTGGGATGTCCCCTTTCGAGTTGGTATATGGAGTAGACAAAGTGTTTCCTTCATCTCTTGCTGTTCCGGTAGTCAAACTTTTGCAAGAAGTAGGAAACGAAGAAGATCACATGCAGAGAAGACTTAATCAGATGATTCATTTGCAGCAAACGAGGGAGGAAGTGTTTCAGAACACATTTAAGTTGCAGGAGCACATTAAGAAAATATATGACAGGAAGGCAAAAGCAGATAAGTTTCAGCTGCATGAGGTGGTCCTGAAGTGGGATGCTCGGAATGAAGAAAAGGGTAAGCACGGTAAGTTTGAAAACCTTTGGAAGGGCCCTTTTAAGATTGCAGTGTATCGTGGTCAGAACGCCTTTCTTCTCAAGGAAATGAACGGGGACGATTGTCCTGAAGGGCCGATCAATGGTCGGCTGCTCAAGCGATACCATTTTTGAGTATTTTCTGCTGCTTTCATTGTCATTGTATATATCATTTTATTTCAGATTCATCGCAAGAGTGTACTGATGTCTTTTCTTCAGTCTGGGGCCCGAAGCGAAGGCTATAATTCTGAAGGAGGAGGTCAGTTTGGTTTGCATTTTGTCGAGTCAGTTTTTCAGTTATTTCAGTTTTAAAATTGAGTAAGTTTGAGTCAAGTTTTAGTCAAATTTCAGTCAATAAATGTGCCAAAGTTTTGTGTTGTTTGTCGAGAATAATGACTCCATAGCCCAATGGACGAAGGCATTGTCTAGCTCTTCCAGAGATCTGCCGTTCTTGGCACCTCCTTGGAGCTACCATCCCCATTGGAGCCAATGTTAGAGTCGGTCTGGTCATCCCTCCGTCAGCGATCATTTCTCTTTTTGCCTGATCTAGGGTTACTCGCTGGTCCCTGTAGTTAGGGTTACATTTCGCTAGGAACATGCCATTATCGATGGAAGGGCCTTGTTGTTTTCCTCATGTCGTGTATCTATTGGCTTGTGATTAATCATTAAGGTTCGTCAGACCATCAAACTCAATGTTTTACCATTCATAGTCATGGATGGGTTTTGTCAAAAAGATTATTTTCGCAGTCTAGGTCTAGGATTTTGGTCTTTAGAAGCGTTAAATAATGCCCGTGCAGCTGGGCCAGAGGAGGATTTTCAACAAGTTTTTAATTCAAAATTTTCATCATCAAATATGCTCAAGGATATTTCTTCTTCAAAACTCTGTTTTGAAGAAGAAATCGTCAAATTTGTTTTTTGTGAAAGTTTTCCACCATGGAGTACTTCAAATGCAGCCTCTGGTCGTCTTTTGCCGAAATCCACATGCCTCCATCCCTGCAAAAGTTGACAAGAGTCATCATCAGCTTAAAAATCAGTGGGAAAACCCTTTTGAAGCGCAATTGAAAGCATTGAGCATGACAAGAATGGTCCTTATAGTCCATCAATCCCTAAAGGCAAAGAAACAAAAACTGCATTTTTGTGTCTGATGAAGTCTCCAAATTAGAAATCTGCCTCTTTGGCGCTGAAGGTGAAGACAATTGGAAATTATGACGCTTAACGAGTATGGCACGATTTCTGTGAACTGCCCATGATTGTTAAGAGTCTGAAGAGAGGTTCCAACCCTTGGAAAGCAGAGAATTGGGTAGCTTGGGGTTACAGGAAGCTTTTCTCCTATGCCATTGTTGATCGTCATTTTCCAAATAAAACAGCTATAAGAGCACTCCCTGAAAATTGGGGAGTTTATGAAACTCCATGCTATAAAATGTCACCTATGGATTGTTTCAGGAAAGGAGGAGACTTTGACTACCCGGAATCACTTCAACAGATTGACCAGATTATTGGGCCATCGAACTTGACGTTCCCCAGGTTTTGTTTTGTATATCGACAAGTATGTGGATACACTGAAAAATGAGTTGAATGCAGAGTTCAAAAACCACTCTCAAAACTTCAATGCAGGGAGCAGAATAGAAGAAATACTATCAAATGTGAGAGGGTTTGCCAAACTTGTAGCATCCTGGGGCTATAATTGGAGAAAATCTTACAAAGAAATGACATCAAAGGAGATCATTGACTACATGAATGATGCAAAGAATGCCAGCAATGATCCATTGCAGCCAGCGGCTTTAAATTTCATTGAACACAGAGCTAGTTGTTGCTTGTCATGGTTTGGAGGTCATACGTCGATTGAAGCTTCATTGGGGAATGTGGTTCATGATAGTGCAGGCAATATATCTGCGGTGGGTGCTATAAGATGGGTGGAAAATCATTTCCATCAGAACCATCCACTTTGGATTGATTACATCCAAGAAAAAATAAAAGCAAGCTATACAGAAAATCAGAGAAAGGATCTCATCGAAAACTGGGAAGACTATCTTGTTAAATCTCTGCGTCCATTGCAAGAAAATATGCCAAAAACAGCATTTGGGACAGGCGAGTCAAAATCTGCAGAAGATGTTATTAAGGATGCCAATCATATTCCTCAGTGGCCGCCCATTTTGAGCCTCATGCTTGTGTCCATATATTCAGTAATCGCCTTCATGAATGCCTCAATTCATACATGTGGAATGTTGTTGATTTTTATTCCACTAATGTCAATTGATGCTCGACGGGTAAAGGCTGGTATTGTTGACCCATTTCTATGGTTATTTTGTGGATTGTGCAGACAAAAATGTGTACACGATGATGACGTACAAGACGATCCAACACTGCAAGACCCCAAGTCATATAAAGATGAAGCAAATTCTACACTTGAATTTGAAGAGAATAATGGAAGCTCACGCCTAGAAACAATTCCAATTACAGAAATCGATGCCGCAAAAACTTTGTTATTTGCGAATAACTTGGGAGCCAAGACAAAGCCAAACTTGGAAATTATCAAACAAAATTTATCCCAGAGAAGCCAAAGTGAAACGTGGAGGAGCGAAATTGAGTTGGAGAGCCGAAATTATGGTGCGGACAGTGTGCGCGGCGCATCGAGCAAGTGGCGCGGTGCACCAGAGGAGCGCGGTGCACACAGCCAGGAAGCCCGAGAATCGCCCAAACTCACTCCAATCGCCCAAAAACACGTGGATTTGCCAGCTGGGATCATTCATTGACACGTTTTCCCCTTTATTAAAGGCAAAAGCTTAGTTCAAAACCATTTTTATTAAGAATTAGTTTTTATCAAACAGCAACAAGGAAAATGAACAGTCAAAGACCGAACGCCTAAATACAAAGCGTAGATAATTATCATAGCAAATAGCAGTAGAGATAGACTGCATTTCCTATTTATGACTTTAGTTGCACTAAATATTCTACGCTCTAGCTTTGGTCTTTTAGTTGGTCATCGTAGAATTTCAGAATGTTTTTCTTTTCTATCTTTATCACCCGCCTGAAACAAACCTTTATTTTTTGCCCATCCGTTTTCTCATAAGGCAGTCTATTTATTGTATTGTAAACATTTGTAAAAGGGATATTTCGACATATAGGGGAGAAAAACTTCCAACTTATCAGACAGTTTTGACAGAGAAATAATGAAAGGTTGCAGCTCTGGTTTATGAGATTCATGTGGCGAGAGCTTAGCTTGTGTTTTTCTTTCTGTTTCATATGTAGCCTGTTATGTTTGAAAATTCATTCATTATCATTTCTAATTGAATGCTTTTAAGTAGAAAAGGTAGAATCCAGTTTATTGCTCTGCCTTGGGAAAGCGTTCATGTTTCTGTATGTCTTCTTCTGTCGAAAAGGATTCATTATACATGCCCTTTTCGACCTCTCAACAGTCTTTTCACTCCATATTATTTACAAATTTGAATGCTAAACCTCCTGCCTATCTTGCCTCACGAAAAACCCTGCGTCTTTGATTTAATTTCCCTGCTCATGCTGTCCTTTTTCCCCATACAGCCCAGAAAATTCAGTCATTCATTAAATTACCTCTTTCATATTTATTTACTAGCCTAAAATCAATATTCTTTATAGGTCATCTCGTCCCTATTGGACATATTTTGACGAGATAGACCCGGAGAGAGCCCTCTCCTGTCCTCGTAGGGCTAGCTACGAGGCTGAGCTTGGTTTGGTGTTATCTTGAGTCCTGATTTCCTTCAGCCTACAGACCCGAGCACTTCCGCCGCATCAAAATCAAACCTCTCTTGAGTCTATCATATCTTCTAGTGGTCGATAAGCACTTAGTTGAACCTCTCACTAGTGTTTCACTAGGATTATATAAATATTCCACCTTACCTTGTGCTTTCACCGTCCCCCCCCCCTTCTTACTGACCCAAAATCGTCAAATGTTTGCATGATGAAATCATCTTGGACTAGCCACAAGTGGTCTGATTCAAGCAACCAACAGCCAACACCTCCCCAACCTGCTGGTGGTCACTCGACGCAACCTTCAGGACCTTCTCCTCAAGGACTTTCCTCTTTTGTTGGAGTGTATTCCACCCCTTTTAAACCAGGAACGGTTCCCCCTACCCTTAAGGATTTGGGTTCCATTCCAATAGGTAATTAACCTTCCAGCCTGGTACATTGATACCCCAACCAACACTCTACATGGTCAACTCATACCTTATACCCCTTTCACCCCAGTCCAACTGGTCGTTATGACCCCTCCCTTTGCTTCAGTGCCTTAGCCACCACAATAGTAATCGACTCCTATTGCGAAAGAATCTAGTGACGGGGGGGAAGCCAAAAAGAAGGAACCTAAGGAAAATGCCCCCAAAATATCTCCTGCTCCTCCTAAGAATCCAAAGAAGTCACCATTGTGTAGTTTCTATGATGTTGTTGGCATGCCACCCATAGTTGTCCTGAGTTTCCTCGTCTCAAACATGTGGTCAACAAGTCATTTCCTCACCATGCACGAACCACCCTTGTGCTGTGTGTGATATTTATGGCCACTATTCTCACCATTATCCCCATCTCAACGACTTTCGTGACACCCTTGAGGCTATTCACCAAGTACAAGCCGCTCGTAGTGGATCGTGTACTCCTCTGCTTGTACTTTCTGCTTCTGCAGAACGAGAGGACATTTCTGCACACATTGTGATACCTCCCCCCGATGTGAAGATGAAAGAATATTTGAACAATATCCTCTATTTGTCATCATTCATGAGATTCATGGTGGAAGGCCCCTCTAGGCAATCCCCTTCTGTTTCGACTGAACCTCCTTCAGCGATCAACCTAGGCTCATCATCGGTAGATTTTTCATTTACTAGTTCTCTGTCTGCCCTCCGTATTGATTCATATGTGAACCATATCTCTCATAATGATGCGTCGGGTAGCCCCTCCATGTCATATGGAATTTCTTCCACCAATCCACCATATTTCATTCTGATGAAGACATTATGGAGGCGATGCCTGCCCCTGACTTTCCCTGGGATGATATGCACCACCATGCGTACTTCCTTCCACAACAATCCCATGACCAATATGCTATGGAGTCTAAAGATTTCATCATTAATGAGGTCGATTGGTTTATAAATCCCATTCCTACACTAGATGCTTTCGAAGAAGGAAATATTGCCAATATCTCTCCAACCATTAAAATTAACATTTTCGATAAACCAAGGGTATAAGAAAACATTACCTTCAGGGAAAATTGCACCCTGAAAGAAATTGAAGCTTACACTATACTATTTAAGGAATTTCGTGATTTTTTCAACTGGTCCTATTCAGAGATGTGCAGACTTGATCTCGCCATTGTCGAATACTATATCGATACATGGCCCGATGCCAATCCTATCCGTTGAAATTTGAGACCCATTAATCCTTCCAGAAGAGAGGCTATCAAAGCCGAAATTGATAAGCTCAAGCATGATGGTTTTATCTATCCCATTGAATAACCACTTCGGTTTCCAATCATTCTCAAGAAACAAGGCACCATATGTGTCTGCACTGATTTTCGCACCCTAAGAAAATATTTTCCCAAAGACAACTTCACCACACCATTCATTGAACATATTATTCATGAGTGTGTGGGGCACGAGGTAAATACCCTTTATGGATTGTTTCTCTGGGTACAACACAATTGTTATATGTTGTTCTAATCAGTTAGATTCTATGTTCATTTATCTGTGGGGAAGTTTTTCTTATAGAGTCATGTCATTCAGCCTAAATAATGTCGGAGACACCTTCTAGCAGACCATTTCATACTGTTTCCATGATTTTGATCATATTATCCTTAGCTACTTTGATGACCTCACTACTCGTTCTAGGCATCAGGCGTAACACATTCATGATTTCCATACCGTTCTCCTCCAGTGTCACAAGTATAATATCTGCCTCAACCTGCTGAAGTGTGTCTTTTGAATTCATGTCGGCCATATCTTGGGATTCATTGTTTCCAAAGATGGTATAACGCTTGATGCCATAAAACTTGAAGACATTCTTGAGATTCTCGTTCCTCGTTCCTTGCGCCAGTGACAAATCCTCCAAGCCAAATCCAAATTTCTTCGTTGATTCAACCCTGACAATGCCACCACCGCGCATGGGTTTCTAAGACTCCTTCGATATAACATTCCATTTGTTTGGGATGACTATGATCAACAAAATTTTCATGCTCTAAAACATGCTCTCACTTTTTCTACCTTGATTAGTCCTCCTAAATTTCAGAGGGATTTCATCATGTACATCTCAGCATCCACCCATTCAGTTGTTGGGGTCCTTATTCAAGAAGAAGACACTGGAAATGAACATGTTATCTATTATGCCAGTAAGAACCTTGTGGGCCCCACTGTGTCCTACTTGCATGAAGAGAAATTGGCGTTGGTCATTGTGTTCTCGGTTCAAAAACTTCTTCATTATATCTTCACGCATTCCACCAAGGTCGTGACCAGTTCCAACCCTATGTCATTCCTATTGAGTCAACAGATCATCAATGGGATGTATGCCCATTGGATCATTATCCTTAAGGATTTCAATCTTGAATTTGTCACACCCAAGAGTTAGAAAGGTTTAGCCCTTGCTGAACTCATTTATGAATTGCCTACTTGTGTGTGAGATCCACTGGTTAATGACAATTTACATGATGAGCACTTATTTTCCATTACTTCGGATAACCATTGGTATGGTGACATCCTCACCTACTTGCGAACCCAAGAGTTTGCCTCTCACCTTGATTGTGATGAGCAGTGACGTATACGACACCAAACCCCTCGCTATCTTCTTATTAGTGACTATATTTATAGCCTTGTTGATGATTTTTCCCTTCGTTGTTGCCTCATGCATGCTGAAGATGAGCAAGTAATTAATGCCTACCATAGCAGCGCTTGTGGTGGCCACATCTCCGATTTGGCCACCACCCATAAATTCATGTGTGTTTGGTATTTTTTTCCTTCTCTGTTTGGTGATTCCATTGACGCAAACAAACATTGCTCCAATTGCGCACTTTTTCCCCAAAGGCATGAGCTCCACCTGCTCCTCTCCATCCTATCGTATCAGTTGGTTCCTTTCATAAGTGGGCCATTGACTTTATGGAGTGTCAACCACCATCTACTAGCAACCACAAGTATATCATTGCGGAGGTTGACTATTTAACCAAATTGGTTGAGGCTATGCCAACGTTCAATAACACGGGAGCTACCACAATTATCTTTTTCTTTAACCATGTTATTTCTCGATTTGGGGTTGTGAAAAAACTGTTTTCTGACCATGGCTGAAATTTCAAACATGAGATATGGCGTGAATTATCCTCTCTATTGGGATTTGAGCACCAATATTCATCGTCCTATTATCCCCAAGGTAATGATCAAGTTGAAGTGGTCAATAAAATCCTTAAAACTATGCTTCAATGAACAGTGAACAAGCATAAAACCAAATGGCACCTTATGCTCTTCCCTGCTTTGTGGGCCTATAGAACTTCTTTTAAAACTACCATTGGGTTTACTCTTTTCCACCTTTTCTTTGGGGAGAAGGCCATTTTATCGATCGAGTGTGAAATCCCCTCCCTTCACCTAGCCGTTTCACTTCTCCTTGGAACCCAACCTTTAGAACAAAGAATTATCAAGCTTGAACCTTCTTCTGAAGACTATCATGTGCCTTGCAAACCGTAGAAGCGGGAAAGAAGCTCCCCAAAGCTCAATATAACCGAAAATTCCACCATCATACCTTTCACGAAGGTGATCTTGTTCTAGTGTATAACCAGGCTCATGATGTCCTTGGTCATGGGATGTTTGATGCATTATGGCTAGGACCTTACATAATTTGTAAGCACTTGGGCAAGGGGGCATACCTTCTACAGGATTTCGAAGGCCAAATCCTTCCTAACCCTCACAACACACTCTACATTAGGAGATATTACCCATAGCACCTGCCATTGAGATAAGTTTTTTATTTATGTCATGCATTTAGGTAGCTTGAATTTTTTATCATCATCTCATTTGTTGTCTTGTGGTGCCTTTTATATGGATCCATCATCCACACTATATGTCAGCTATGACGATGGTGCAAGTCGCTTCTCCCATAATCTAGCCTCGACAGCTTGGGAAAATTTTTACCCCATGCATTTGTTAGTCCTTTCCAACGATGTATTCGTTGGATCTACCACCAATAACCAGGCCAAATATGATTCAGTGATAGGTTTGTTAGTCGATTCCCCTTATCATCACATCCTTCATCTTCATGTTCATTTACATTCCTTGTTTCTTCTCATGGAATTGAATGGCGTTTATTGTGTGAATAACCATGTCCTTTTTAGAAGATATTTATGAGTGAATTTATTATTGCATGAATTTGAAAACCATTACATTCAGTCATGTACCTAGAGCCCATAATCACTATGTAGATAGCACTGCAAACAATTTTCTAGGTTGGCACTTATCACATGCATTTAATAAAAGATAATAATAAATAAATGGCGAACCATATACTTGCAATATATAAAAGGATGCATATCCATAATATGTATCATAAATGTTTTAGAGTCCCCTACTCAAAATACATCTGACATGCCCATCTCATGTTACAAAATAAAAACTGGGGGCACCACATGCCCCTACATCTAATCACTATCTGGAGGGTCCTGAGCCAATGGCTTGGCTCCTACATCTTGCACATCCTACACAGCCTGTCCAACCATTTTCATTAGATGCATGAACCCTCGCCACTTCGAGGGTATCCCAATACATCCCTCTATGTACCAATCCTCAACACCATGCCATACAGTCTCAGATACATCGGTCATCATCATCCCACACCAGTGGCAGACATCCTCCAGAAGAGCCTCTAAGTCTGCTCTCTGTTCTCGTCTAGCTCCATTAGAGTCTGGAGCCCCTGGTGCTGCAGGTCGTCCCATGTACCTTGCCGGTTTCACTGGTGCTATATCTACATCTGAAAAGTTGGGAATTAGTACTATATAGATATTATAAAAAAATTAAAATTCATCTTAATACATAGCAACTTTCACCTACAATCTAGTCCCCATGCTTGACCTAGCGGAAGTGGCAAGTCAAGGTCGCCCTGAAATTTTATACCACTGTATGGAGAGTAGTATATATAAAGTGGCATATGATCCCAATGTGTGAATAAATTGGGTCGGAACATCTGTATGACTGGACCCTTGCTTCGTCCTCTCTGCAGTAGCTACCCCTAGCACCGCATCCTAGGCTCCCATGGACCCCCATCCTAGATATGTACATGAGGCCGAAGTGTGGGGATCTTATTTAACAAGAACGAGCACCACACTATACCGAAAGCACAATCATGGTTCACATGTCGCTTGCATAGTGATAGTTTTCATTTCACCGATGATAGCATCATCTAGGCCCACCCATTGTAGGTCCAACTTAGTACACTCTCAACTAACATCATCTTCCCTCGAGTGATGTGGTGGAATTCCTTGTTTCCCAGGATATGTATTATTATTGTGGCGAAAACTCATGTCTATAATATCAATAGATCACTAATCGGTATGGTCGTGCCCTTAGCATTAATTATTTTTATGCAATGGCATTCCACAAACTTTGATATATTTTTCCCTCACGGTAACACCAGATGTATATTTCCCACCACCCCTAGTGGCAAGAATCTGGTCAAGAAGTATATTTTCTATATGGTCAACTCGTTCCTATTCCCCTACACTATGAAGGCCTCCTGGTCTAGATCCTAGTAGCTCACTATCATGGTTAGCAAGGACTCCCCTACCAACATCAGTGGGTTCTCAACCAACCTGAGAACCTCGTACCTCGAAAGTGTGCCTCGGACCACCTAATCCCCCTAGATCTCGGCACAAAGTGAATCCAAATCTCTCTCTCACTAGTTGACCTTTAGCACTGCCATACCTGCACAAAACCCAACATGCTTGTCAGCTCTGAGAATGAAAAAACTACATCCAAGCCATCAAGTCGCAGTTCCTAGCCAAAACTAGGACAAAATACACATTTTCTACCAACTCACACTTTTCCATCTTTGTACCTGTTTTATCTTAAGAGAGAATTCCTTGGTTGTGGAAAGGATGCAGTGCTTAAGACATTTTTTAAAAATGTGTCACAAAAGTAATTATATTAGGTGGTCTTTGTTCAATCCCTTTGGAAAATAATTCTTTAAAACCCTTAACAATATGGTATAATGAAAGACTCTACAATTCCATTAACTATTGAAATTTGAATGGAAAAGAAGAACTGTAGAAGAAACGAAAAATGATATGTTGTAACACATCATATATCACTTTAAATTTTAGAATTAATTTATAGAGAAAGAGGAAACTAAAAATAATATGCTGTAAACACAGAATCTATTACTTTTAAGTTCCACTGAGAATGTGTGAAGGGAGAGGCATTGGATTGAAGGAGCACAAATTAAGGTTATTTAACTCTTACTCAGAGATGTAATTAAGATACCGGCAACTACTTTACTTCACTTCATGCCAAGTGGAAGGATCATAAAATGACACAGGAAAAGAGAATCACCATCAACAGTTGTAGGAAACTTGGTGCTTCTTTCATTAATTCCTCAGAAAAGTAAGTACCAAAGTTTTAGTCTTCTAGTTGTCCAAAACTCGGAACCCTTCTTCTTTCTTTCTATCTTGCTCAAATACATCATAAACAGTTTTTAGTTGCTAAAACTTCTTGAAACTACCTTGACTACCTAAACTGTTAAAACTACTTATTACATTGCAATTGAGGACATCATTCTAGCTTTGATATTAATAGACAAAGAAAGAAAATTAAAACTTGGAATATTATTCTCTTTGCTAAATCTGACTTGTTGTTGATGTGTCTCCCTCATGGATCAGACATCCTTGCCCTGTGTTTCTTCAAGAGTTCAATATTTTTCTTTTCTACTTGTTGTCATGTCTTTTATGCTTCTAGTGTGGTATTCGAATAGTTCTAGAATAACGCATCCTTTCCCAATTTGACCCACCTGTTACGTTTCCAACAGTGCCACTATGTGCTCTTGTTCCCTGAATCTGCGTGTGTCTCTATGTTTCAATCAAGGTTATCTGTCCCCTTCTGCCCGACTCTGCCTCTTCTGCTCTACTTGTCATGTTCTATCTTCTCTTCTCCTTTTCTTTGCATCGGGTCACTTACCTGAGTCCACTGCCTGCATCCACGTTTCTTCATAAAACCAACACGACTGCACATAATCTTGGACTTTCAATAAATTGAAATCAACCTTTGAATGGTATTGCGTCTACCTTTCCATCGCATTTTGGCCTTCAGCATTTATAAAATACTCCTTAGCTCCATTCCTCCTAAGCTTCCAATGTGTGAAGTACGATGAGAGGAGGGTGACGTTGCGAGAAGAAGGTGGGGTTGCCCGCAAATTGAAAATTGTAAGTTTTGTTATGAAAAACAGGAGGTAAGTGTCAAAACTTGCGAAGTGTGATGTACGATGGTGGGAAGGTGACATGGTAGGATGGAGGTGGGGCTGCCCGCAAATCGCAAATCAAGAGTTTTGTTATGAAAATCAAGAGGTAAGTGTTAAAACTTGCGAAGTGTAATGTGCGATATTTATTTCTTCGCAAGATCTTAAACTTATCGCTCTTCGCTCCGCATATTTGCAATTTTAACCATATCATGAACTTGTATCCTTTACCGAATGCGATATGCGATGGAACCTATGGCCGACACATGGCTTCTCTTCACAACCTTTCATCTACTAACTCTCTTGCATCTTTATTTGTGATATCCATTCTCGACCACTTATCTCTAACTTAGATCTCACAATCTAATATTGTCTATCCATCTGACTTGCATTTCTATGCTATGATCTCCATTGTCCATCTCTCTGCTTCAATTCTACTCTTTCATCCCGATCGTCTATTTTTCCCTTTACGCTTCCTCCAAAACTCATAAGTTTTTAAGGAAAATACACCATATCTTTTCCTTCCAGAAATCTATACGATTTCTTCAATAATGAACATTGTTTCATTCAACAGGCTCGCATACATTCCTTTGATGAATAAATGATCTTAATTACTATTTTTTTTTTCTCCATGGTGTAACCCTCCTGATCTTATTCAGTATTTTGTAGCGCTAGTCCCTTTTGAGCTTGCGAATAAGCTCGACTCGACCCGCCTTCACATCTCCGCACATAATGTTAGTACACCAACATGTAAATAAAAATTATTCTTTGACATACAAATTTTTATATTTTCTAACATATATTCTTTTCTTTTAGATTTGAAAAATATTTCAAAAGTAAATGCAAATGAGCCACAACATCTGGCTCCACCTTGGGATAGTGCTTTTCGCCACGGAAGTGCTAAGAACAATAGGTTAGTTCCTTTTCCATTGAGCATGGAGTCAAATATTTCTTGGTGACATATGAAAAATGAGAAGTCTGGTATTTACAGTGGTGGAATACTGACTTTTAATTCTCTAAATAATGCTTCAAAAACTGTCCATTCACAGGAAACTGCAAGGATTCTCCATCTAGATCTTCTAGGATGAAAGTATTATTCGGTCTAGCTTCAAAAATTCTATATGGACCATACCAGAGAGGGTCAAACTTACCATGCTTTCCTTTATCCTCCCTTCTGTTGTCCCATCTTAATACTAAATTTCTTGCTTGGAAGAGGATTTCTTTTGCTTTTCTGTCAAATATGGAATTCATCTTTGCCTAGTAAGAAATTAAGTTATCTCTCACTTTCTTTCTGTTTTCACTTGATTCAACCACTTTGTTCAATCCTCTCACTAAAGCATTAGGTTCCTCCTAAACTTCTTAAAGGATAGAAATCACTAGTCTGGCCAACTGAGTAGGAAATAGTGCCTGAGTTCCATAAACCAATTCATAAGGTGACTTGCTAGTAGAACTCCTGGTGGTTACTCAGAGTGCCCAAAGAGAAATATTCAACTTTGAATCCCAGTATTTCAGATTTTCAGTGATTTTATTCTTCAGAATCCTGACTAATGTCTTGTTTGAAGACTCTACTAATCCATTCCATTGTGGATGGTATGCTGTGGAACGTGATAAATTTACATTATATGTTTGACAGAAATTAATGAATCGATCATACTTTAATACCTGAGCATTATCAGTTACAATTTTGACTAGACAACCAAACCTACTGAAAATGTTCTCCTCTAAAAAATTCATCACCACTTGGTCATTTTCTTTCTTAGTGGGGATAGCTTCAACACACTTTGTGAAGTAATCAGTAGAAGTTAGAATCAATTTTAACTGCCCAGTTGATGGTGGATGGATCTCTCCAATAAATTCCAATCCCCATTTCCTAAAAGGCTCTTATATGAATACTGGAATGATAGGTAATGGGGCAAGTCTTCTATTTTCTGCAACAATTGACACTTTTGACAACTTCTAACTAGTCTATATATGTCTACAAACATGGTGGGCCAATAGAAACATGAATTGAGGATTTTATGGGCTATGACCTTCCAAATATAATTTCCTCCACATAAAATTTCATGGTATTCCTTGATGACCTCAATGGATTCACCTTTAGTTAAATACAACAGCAAAATACTAGTAGGATCTTTCTAGTAAATCTTTGATTCCACTATGACATATGGTTGAGATTTAAGCTTAAGAGCTCTGTATTTGGTTCTATTCATTGAAGATGGACAAGAAAATAAACACAGGTAATGAACAACATCTTTATACCAATATGAACACAAAAATTTGTATTGAATACCTGTTCTTGGCTTATTCTGACCTTCTTCGTTATCAGCTCCATCCATTGGTGCCAAGAGGTTAATTCCCAATGCTTGAAAATTTGTTTATGTTAGCAACTTTGCTAAACCCTATCCTTTGATTAACTTGGTGGGTTTAATGTCCAAATCATACGCTTGGATTTTAGCTATCCATTTTCCTCTTTTTCCTTCAACATCACTTTCAACCAGCACGTCCTTGACAACATAATTAGGTACATAAGCAGTTATTTAGGATTGTAACACATAATTCCTAAAGGCTTTGAGTGCTTTGACCATCACATACACTTGTTACTCAAAAATGTTATATTTGAGCTCAACATCTCTGAGAAATTTGCTGAATAATGCCACTAGATTTTCCTTACTATCCTCATTTTTCTGCAATAACACAACAATAATATTAGTGAGGGAAGCAAATGAAAATATTTGAAATACCTTTTGATAACCAGGACTTATTAAAAAAGGAGCTTCCTGGAGTGCTTATATTATTTTGGAAAATGCTTCACTTGCTTCTTTATCCCACCTCACTTATGCATTTTTCTTCAACATGTTAGTTATATTTCTCGCAATCTCAACATAATTTGGTACAAATATTCTCAGAAAAATTATTTTCCCCAAAAATCTATGAATAACTTTCTTGCTTCTGGGTAAAGGAATGGTCTGAATTGTCTCCACCTTTGTAGGATCAATATTTACCCCTTGTTTTGAAACTATGTGACCCAATAATTTACCTTCCTCCAAGGCAAACAAAGATTTTTAGGGATTTACTGACAGGCCATACTTCCTGCACTTTTTGAAAGTTCTTTGCAAATGTTCCAAGTGTTCATCATCTGATCCTGAAAAAATAGTTACATCATCCATATATATAACCACATACTTGTCCCCAAAAAACGCTATGTCCATGGCCCTCTGAAAAGTTGCACTGGCATTCATAAGACCAAATGGCATCCTTGCATACATGAAGGTGCTCCAGGGGGTTGTGAAAGTTTTCTTTTTCTGATCTTCTTGATCCACTGCCACTTGATTATATCTAGAGAATCCATCGAACATATACATCTTGTATGCTCCTATCACCATCTGTAAGACATAATCCATTTTAGGTAAAGGATAATTATCTTTTAGAGATGCTCTGTTAAAATTCCTGAAGTCCACATGCAATCTTACCTCTCCATTTTTCTTCCTCACGGGAACTAGATTAGAAACTTAGCCCGAATATCTGAGAGGGACTATGATGTTTGCTTGTAGCAATTTCTTCACTTCCTCTTCAATTGGAGCTAACAGTAAGGAATTAATCTGTCTGAGATTTTTTCTATGTGGTTTGATTCCTTCTTTCAGTGGGATGTTATGTTGTGTTATGTTTTTATCATACATTTTCAAGTCTTCATATGTCTAAGAAAACACATCAGTATATTTTTAAAGAGATCAATGTATCTTTCTTTATAATTTTTTGGAACATCTTTGAATAATTTTACCATTTTTGGCTCATGCTGAGTTCCAAAATTACAATCTTCCATCTCTTCCTCTTGATGTATTTTCTTCGAATTAACAACAACAACATCATTTGAATCAAATATTCTCTCAAGTGGAACCAAGCCTTTAGGGAGTACATTATCTTTCAACTGAATAATCTTCTGATCACCTATTGAATCTTTGAAATGTCTTACCTCTGTTTTTTGTTCTATTTGTTCTTCTTATTGATCTACATCAGCATATTCATAGTTTCGAATCACTATCAAGAAATAATTTATCTTCTCATCATCTTCAAACACCTGCGAGTGTTTCACATTATCAAGAATAGAGGGTCTATGTATAATTTCAATCTCATACCGTAACCTTAGATTCATAGGTGGCTTGAAGGTGCTAGCTGCAACTCCTAAAGAATCTTCCAATCTATTCTCCTCCCTCGGAATAAATTGAAGATTGAAGGCTTAAAAATAGTTCTCTATCAGATCCCAAGCTTCATTCCTATATGATCTTAATCTCGGATGCTTGGTTTGAAAATGATTTTTAATTTGTATTATTATCTATTTAGAGTCACCAAAAATTGAAATACATTGAACTCCCATCTGTTTAGAAACATGAAGGCTAATGATCAAGGCCTCATACTCAACTACTTTGTTTGTTGAATCAAACTCTAACTTGAAATAAAAAGGCATGAGGTTGCCTTCTGGCGATATCAGAAAGAATCCAACTCCTGCACCCTCCTTGGAGTAGGCACCATCAAAGTAGCATTTCCAAATCATTTTTTATTACATCTCATCATTTAGAATTGCTGAAGAGAGCTACTTCCATGTGTCTTTAGCAAATTCAGCATCTTTGTGTAGCATGAAACATGAAATATCTTCTGTTTCCTGACTATAAATAGGGGAATTTCCTGCATCAAACTTAGTAGTGGTTTTCAAAAACCTTGTTTCCCTGTACAATCTCCTTTCTTCCCCATTGAAAAAAAGAATTATAGCATAAGTGAAATTCAATTTTAGAACACCTCCCAACTTTTCTCCCCAATATCTTAATAGTAGCATTCCAAACCTAGCTGGAATGTCAGCAACAACTACATCCATGACTATACACTTTGCTGGAATTTGTGCCAAAGAAAATACTACATATTTAATTAACCCAACACATTTCACCCTTTTGGAATAAAATGAATATAGATCCGTGTCAGGTTTGTTAATCTGCAAGCTTAGTTCCTTCATAATAGACAATGTCATGAGATTATGGGATGCACCTGAGTCCAACATAAAATTATGGGGAGTCAAATCACGAAACAACAAAGAAATATAAAATGGTGGAACAAAAGGGTCTACTTCTTCTACATTAGGAACAAAGGTGACCACTTTCTTTTCTTCTTTTAAGTTCACAATGTCCCTTATATCTTTAATCTGTGTGAGATTAATAAATTCTGAAATCTCTTTCGTGTAGACTAGTATTTTAGCTAATTCTAGAAGAGGTACCTAAATTTTTACGTTCTTCAACTCTTTTGTCAAACTGAAAGCATGAGCTTGTTTAGCATTCTTTTCAGGTTCTTCTTCACTTTTTCTATAATTTTCCGCTTTTTTGGGTACAGGAAAAACTCTCTCCAAAATATTGGTATCAACTGATTTTATCTAGGAAGGTTCACTCTGGTGCACATTTGTTCTATTAATTGAATTTATAGGTTGCTTCCCATTACTAACTTGTTTTGCAAGGTCATTTTGTTGTGGAGTTGGCATTGGAGGAGGAATATAATATTTTTGTTCACCTTCATTATCCTGCACTCTAGTTCTCTTTCTAGACCTTAAATAATACTTTTTATGTAACTCAACTTGCATGAAGTCTGTGAATTGCCTACAATATTCATCCATTACATACCGATCAAAAGATACTTTAGCTTCATCATATTCTCCCTCGAAATCTTCCTCTTCATCCTCTTCTATTGCATACATAGCATATAATTGATCTTCAGCTTCCTTTTGGTCATCTTCTGTTGACTCTCCAGGTGTTGCTTCTATATACAATGGTGCTTGAATCTGGTCTTGATCTTCGATTTCCCTCTGCAAAATTTGCAGGGGTTGTCTTATGAATTGACGGTTAAATCCTCAATTTTTTTGTAGTTTTCTTTGGGAGTTTTTGTTTTCTAATTCCATATTAACTACCTTATTTGACAATTTTTTTATCACCCTTATCATATCTTCAATTTTTTGATCTTGTGATGATTCTTATTTTTCTTTCCCCTTCTCTTGGAATGGTTGTTTCCCTTTCATCTTCCTTGCTATAGTCATATTAGATTAAATTTCTAAATCATTTTTCTGTATATGTTCTAGAGTACGAGATCTCCTTTCTCTAAGTGTGAAACTAAAATCGGCTTTAAAAGCCCTCGAAAAAACTAAATTTTTTCCAACGGGAGGGGGATTCATTTCTACAGAAAAACTGTTATACAATTTATTGAACCTTTTGATAAAATATGATATATTCTCATCTGGTTTTCTTTTGATCACATTGAATTTTTTTAGTGACTATCCATGATACCTTTTTTAACCCCATATCTGAGTGAATTGATTTTCCAGTTCTTCCCGTGTATTAATAGAATCATTTGGAAATTACTTAAACCACTTTCTAACCTCTCCCTCGAGATATTGAACAAAAATCCTCATTAAAACATCAAGATGTTCTACATTCATATTTTCAACACAGCTACGATACACAGATAAATGTTTTTCTGCAGTTATTTCATCTTCTCTTGTAAAACATGGGAATAATATAAGATACCCTTGAGGAATTACATTCATAGGTTGTGGAAGGTTAAGTGGAGCATATTTGTTCAAAAAAAAGGCTGGTGCTATCATGTTTTCACCTTGATTGATTGTTCCTCGATTAGATGCAGTCGACGAACCCACTGTGAAAATGAACGGAGGTGGAGGTAAAGCTGATATGGGAGTGGTTTGATGGAAAATGGCAGAGGGACCAACAACTGGATTTTATTGAGCTTGAGCAAAATTAAAAGAAATGGGCTCAAAGGAGTGTTCTTTCAACTTAGGTTCTTGAAAATAAATTTGTGTGAAAGGTGAATGTCGTTCCAAGAAAGGAAGTACTTCAGAGATATCTTCAAACAAAGGATTACTAGAACTACTTCCAGGATCTGATAGTGTAGAAATAGGTGTTGTGGGGGTTTTTGGTTTCCAAACCATTTTAGAGACCAATATTTCAGGATCTCACAAAGTAGGGGCCTTTTGCTGTGAGGTATCTGACCTCATGTGAGGCCTTTTGTGAGCCAGAATTCTGAGAATAACAAACATAGCCAAATATTTCCTCCTCACTGAACAACTAGAGGAAATAATGTGAAAAACCCAGGGAAAATAGATTTGTCTCTTCGTCCCAAGAAACAACGCCTGAAAATGTTGTATCTCAAGAGAAAATTCCTCGGATATGGAAAGGAATCTGTGCTTAAGACATTTTTTAAAAATGTGTCACAAAAGTAATTATATCAGGTGGTATTCGTTCAATCCCTTTGGAAACTAATTCTTTAAAACCCTTAAGGATATGGTATAATGAAAGACTCTACACTGCTATTAACTACTGATATCTGAATGGAAAAGAAGAATTGTAGAAAAAAACTCAAAATGATATGCTATAACACAGAATCTATCACTTTAAATTTCAAAATGAATTTATGGAGAGAGAGTAAGCTCACAATAATATGATATAAACACATAATATATTACTTTTAAGTTCAAGAGATAATCTGTGAAGGGAGAGGAGTTGGACTGAAGGAGTGCAAATTAAGGTTATTTAAATCTTACTCACAAATGTAATTAAGAGACCGACGACTACTTTACTTCACTTCATTCGAGGAGGAAGGAACACAAAATGACACAGGAAAAATGAATCACCATCGACAGTTGCAGGAAACTTGGTGCTTCTTTCATTAATTCCTTTGAAAAGTAAGTACCAAAGATTTAGTCTTCCAGAGGTCCAAAACTCGGAACCTTTCTTCTTTCTTTCTAGCTTGCTTAAATACATCATAAACAGTTCGTAAATGCTAAAAATTCTTGAAACTACATCGAATACCTAAACTGTTAAAACTACTTATCACATTGCAATTAAGGACATCACTGTAGCTTTGACCTTAAGAGAGAAAGAAAACGAATTGAAAATTGGAATATTATTATGTTTGTTGAATATGACTTGTTGTTGATGCGTCTCCCTGAATTGCTGATGTGTCTCCCTGATATATTGGACATCCTTGGCCTTCATTTCTTCCAGAGTTCAACATCTGTATTTTCTTCTTGTTGTCATGTCTTTTATGCTTCTCGTGTTCTATTCGAATAGTTCTACAATAACACATCCTTGCCTGACTTGACCCACCTGTTTCGTTTCCAACAGTGCCACTATGTTCTCTTTTTGCACGACTCTAGCTCTTCTACTCATGCCTCCTGCATTCTGTCTTCTCTTCTCCTTTGCTTTGCGTCGGGTCACTTACCAGGGTCCACTGCCCGCGTCCACTTTTCTTGATAAAGCCATCGCGACTACACATAATATTGGACTTTTAATAAATTCAAATTAACCTTTGAATGGTATTGCATCTACCTTTCCATTGCATTTTAGCCTTCGGTGTTTATAACATACTCCTAAGCGCCATTCCTCCTAAGCTTGCGATGAGCGGAGGGTGACGTGGTAGGATGGAGGTGGGGCCACCCACAAATCGAAAATCAAGAGTTTTGTTATGAAAATCGGGAAGTAAGTGTGAAAATTTTCAAAGTGCGATGTGCAATGGTGGGAAGGTGACATGGCAGGACAGAGGTGGGACCGCCCGCAATTCGGAAGTTAGGAGTTTTGTTAGGAAAAGCATAAGGTAAGTGTTAAGACTTGCGAAGTGTGATGTGCGATATTTATCGCATCGCAAGATCTTAAAATTATCACTCTTCGCATCACATATTCGCAAGTTTAACCATATCTCAAACTTGTATCCTTTACCGAATGCAATATGCAATGGAACCTATGGCTGACACGTTGCTTCTCTTCACAACCTCCGATCTATTAACTCTCTTGCATTTTTATTTGTGATATCCATTCTCGACCACCTATCTCTAACTTAGATATCGCAATCTAATCTTGTCTGTCCACCTAACTTGCATTTATGTGCGATGATCTCCATCATCCATCTCTACACTTTAATTCTATGCTTCGATCCTGACCTTCTATTTTTCCTTTTACGCTTCCTCCAAAACTCATAATTTTTTAAGGAAAATACGCAAATTCTCTGCCTTCGGGAAATATATACGATTTCTTCAATAATGAACATCGTTTCATTCAACAGGCTCACATACGTTCCTTTGACGAATAAATGATCATAATTACTAGTTTGTTTTTTCTCCATGGTGTAACCCTCCTAAGCTTATTCAGTATTCTGTAGCACTAGTCCCTCCTAAGCTTGCGAATAAGCTCGAATCGAGCCTGCAAATCAAAATTCAAGAGTTTTGTTAGGAAAAACGGAAGGTAAGTTTTAAAACTTGCGAAGTGTGATGTGCGATATTTATCGCATCGCAAGATCTTAAAATTATCTCTCTTCACATCGCATCTTCGCAAGTTTAACCATATCTCAAACTCGTATCCTTTACCGAATGCAATATGCGATGGAACCTATGGTTGACACATGGCTTCTCTTCACAACCTCCGATCTATTAACTCTCTTGCATTTTCATTTGTGATATCCATTCTCGACCACTTATCTCTAACTTAGATCTCACAATCTAATATTTTCCGTCCATATAACTTGCATTTATGTGGAATGATCTCCCTTGTCCATCTCTACGCTTCAATTCTGCGCTTTGATCTTGACCATCTATTTTTCCCTTTACACTTCCTCCAAAACCCATAATTTTTTAAGGAAAATATGCCAGTTCTCTGCCTTCGGGAAATATATATGATTTCTTCAATAATGAACATCATTTCATTCAACAGCCTCGCATATGTTCCTTTGACGAATAAATGATCTTATGATTCGGATTTTATGAAGGAACACAACAGAATACTCATATAGGCATAGATACAGAGATGCAAAGGAAACAATGTTTCATTTTATTAATAAAAGAATGAATAAAATAAGCTTACAAACATAATGGAAGAAAGTTAGGGTGCTAGCAGCGTATCTATGATAAGAGATGTGGCGTACGCAGTCCTCTGAACTGTGCTACATTGAGGCTCAAAGGCCTATTATAGGCATAATGGAAATAGATGAGCTAGAGTACTGATAGCATATCCCTAAGAAGAGATGTGACAACTACCAGGGTCTATTTATTGTTGAGAAACAATGTAGAATCTGAAACGTCCAAAAACCTAACCCTAGGAGATGAAGCGCCAAAACTAGGGGCCCCGTTTGGGTAAATTGGTGTTTCCACTTCCCAGGGACGTAACTTCGGCATACGATCTTCGTTTGACGCGTATGATACATCATTAGAAATATATATCTGAGGAATAAAAATATTGCCATGAATATCATTTTTTGAATGGAATCATATTCACCAAACAAGCGATGCAAAAAAAATGTCGTTTAGGGCCTCAAAATGGCTCCGAAAGTTCAGGACCTGAAAAACTGCTAAAAATAGTAAGTTGTATTGTAACTTAAAAAATGAAAGAACTAATGGTAGGGGTTCAAATGGAATAGGTGGGTGGCCACCAATGTCCACCTTGATCATTAAGGCACCAAAACGGCTCTGGGAGTGCATGACCTGAAAACCTACTAAAAATAGTAAGTTGTGCTGAAAGTGAAAATCTGTAAGAATTGATGGTGCAGGTCTAAATGGAATAGGTGGGTGGCCACCGGTATCCTCCTAGATCATCTTAATTACTAATTTTTTTTCTCCACGGTGTAATCCTCGTGAGCTTATTCGGTATTCTGTAGCACTAGTCCCTCCTAAGCTTGTTATTAAGCTCGACTCGACCCACCTTCACATCTCCACACATAATGTTAGAACACCAACATTTAAATAAAAATTCTTCTTCGACATACAAATTTTTCAATTTTCTAACATATATTCTTTTTTTTGGTGTTTTAAAAAACATTTCAAAAGTAAATGCAAATGAGCCACAAGAGTACCTACGGGATCGTAGTTTTCCCCTCTAGAAACTGTGATCCAACTGGCAGTACAAGGCTGAGGAAGTGCAAGCTAACTGTGAGGATGGGCACAATGTTGTTCTTGGGCTCTGGCCACATAATCTCAAAAAATAAACCACTAAAAATGAAGATTAAGGTTAGGCCACCTACCTAGAACTGACAGATCTCGATTCCAATGGTCGGTTTGTCTGATACGATTGCCATAAGATTTAGCACCCTCTGCTCCTCTCGAAATTCACCATAGCTCCACTAGCAAATTAATAAAATTAGAGGGAAATTTCCCTATTAAAAGAAAAACCCTAATATCTCTTTCTCTAATTGCAACCAAGTTTTATGATTTTAAGGCACTTGTTGAGAAAGATACAGGGTAGAAGGTGAAGGCTATGCAGAGTGAAAATTCTTAGGAATACACATCTAATGAATTCAAAAACCTTTTTTCCTTAGGAGGAATTCGAAGAGAATTTATTGCACCTCATAAACCACAACAGAATCAGTTGGTATGGGTTGATGCCATGGTTGAGGAGTATGACTCCATTATCAGGAATAATGCATGGAAAGTTGTCCCAAAACCAGTGGGAAAATCAGTGGTAGGCTCTAGATGGGTCTACAAGGTGAAGCGGGTAGCATATGGGAGTGAAAGATATAGGACAAAAGGTGAAGGCTATGGGGAGCGAAAATTGTTAGGAATACATATCTAACGAATTCAAGAACTTTTGTGTGTTAGGAGGAATTCAAAGAGAATTTATTTCACCTCATAAATCACAGTAGAATCAGTCGGTATGGGTTGATGCCATGGTTGAGGAGTATTTCTCCATTATCAGGAATAGTGCATCGGAAGTTGTCCCAAGACCAGTGGGGAATTCAGTGGTAGGCTCTAGATGGGTCTACAAAGTGAAGTGGGTAGCATATGGGAGTGTGGAGGAACAAAAGGTTATATTTTTTGCTATAAGGTTCTCTCAAGTGGAGGGGCTTGACTATGATGCGACTTTTGCACCAGTTTCAAGGTACTCATCCATTAGATCCATCCTTGCACTTTATACATAGATGGGATAAAAGATACATGATATGGATGTAAAGATAACCTTTGTCATTGAATTTATTGAGGAATAAGTTTACATTAAGTAGCCATAAGGTTTTGAGACCTTAGACAGGGAGTCACATGTGTTCAGACTCGATAGAGCATTGTATGGGCATAAGCAAGCACCCTGTGCTTCGTACACCAGGATTGACAACTATTTTACCATGTTTGGTTTCACCAAGAGTGAAGCAGATGTGAACCTATATCATATTGTTGTTGATGGTAGGATTTTGATTATTGTACTTTATTTTGATGATATAATACTAAGAGGTGATGAGTGGATCATAAAGTCTTGCAAATATGATATTGCAAGATAATTTGAGATGAAGGACATGGGACTCTTGCACTATTTCCTTGGATTGGAAATATAGAAAAGATATGGGGAGCTATTTTTATCTCAGGCCAAGTATTCTAAGGAGATTTTTAGGAAGTTCCACATGGAGGGAAACAAAGCCATGGACACTCCTTTTGCAAGAAACTAGAGGAAGGAGGATGTTGCTCTAGGTGAGGTAGTGGATGATACTATTTATATGGAGCTTGTGGGTTCACTCATGTATTTGGTGAACACACAACTCGACATATGCTAAGCAGTTAACTAGTTGACCCAAGCTATGGTTAAGATGAATAAGCTATTTTGGAAGGAAGGGAACCATGTGTTGAGATATATCAAGGGCACTTCAGAGTATGGATTATGGTATAGATGGATAGAGGGAGCGAAGATTCAATGCTTCACCGATGTAGATTGGGTTGGGATTCCATCCATTTGGAAGACCACATCAGGACGCATCTTCAGCATAGGATCAACAACTATTTCTTTCTACAACAGGAAAGAGAGATTAGTTGCACTCATTTCAGCAGAGGCAGAGTACATGGAGGCCAATGGGGTTGCATGCGAGGCCATCTGGATGAGGAAGGTACTTGTTGGTTTGTTTGGTCAGTAGATAGATCCAAAAGTGATACACTATGATAACCATAGTAGTATTAAAATCTTAGTTAATCCAGTATTCCATGATAGATCCAAGCATATTGATATCCGATATCACCATATTAGAGATTATGTTCAAATGAGGATTATGTCATTAGAGTAAATTCCCATGGAGGAGCGGGATGCAACCATTTTGACAAAGGCGTTGTCAAGAAGAAAATTCAAATTCCATGGAGACAAGATCGAGGTAGCACATAATCCCTTTCTTATTGAGAGGGTGTGTTGAAGTGGTACCAAGAAATGACACCCCACTCTGGGGCTTCTAATTAAGTTTTCCCTTAATTAAATTTGAAGATAAGTTGTAATTTCATCTCATAACAACTTGTATTAGTTAAATACGTCAGAATGATTGAGTTATCTTAGGTAATTTGAGTTTAGGGTCAAAGAGGATGCATATAGAGTGATTCCATGGTTTAACGGGTTCTAGTTGCAGTTATGCACGAGTTTTAATTAGTTAACTCAATTAATTCAGTGAAAACCAATTTAGCTAGTTCTCACTTAATGATGAGCTAGACATAGGCCTAGTGAATTAAATATGATTTAATTCACAATGAGTGATCAATTCATTAACTGATATTTTACTATAAATAGATGTTGCATGTAAGTTCTGAGGAAGACCCAGTTCAGACAGACATTAAAGGGAAGATAACTATTAGTTGCATAATTAGAAAATTGTAAAGGTCAGTTACAGAGTCAGTTGGAGATCATGGATGGATTGCGTAGTTAAGGAAATAATTTTTCATATTTAATAGGGATTTAATTCCTTAAGGAATGCATGAGCAAGGTAGGTTGAGGAGAGGTTGAGAATTGGTTAAGTATTTATCCAAGTTTTCCTAGATCACTGTGAGACAGATGGCAGAGTGCAACAGTTCTCTTGTGAGAGAAACCATTGTATTGTTTCAAGATCCTTGAGTTTATATAATATACAAATAGCAGGGCTCTAGGCAATGTGCTTTCCCTAGATACATCTTTTGTTGTGCGATTGTTTTTTTTCTTTCCCTTACTTGTTTATGTGATTATGCGATCATGTTTGTTTTTGCAAAATTTGTAGAATGATTCAGTATCTTGTTTTACAACATCATAAGATGAGATTGAGTTCCATTGGTATAATTTCTACACTAAGTAGAAGCAGAGACATGATAAACATTGGGTGCCACACAACTTCCATGTGGGCGACAAATGATGCATTTGGAGGAGGGCCTCTTTGGACCCCACCGTAAGCTTCACCCGCTTTGATATGGGCCATACAACATCACCAAAGTTCTAGGGGATAATTCCTTCAAGCTTAGTATTCCACCATTACTTGGTCTACACCCAGTTTTCAATGTCAACTACCTTCGACCCTACTTTCCACCATTACTGGACACATCTAAAATTTCAAAACAAATTTCACCAATAGATTTAAACCAATATTACATGGAACAAAATACAATTGATTGGATCATGGAGACAGATCAAAAACGTTGCCAACTAAGGATCCATATATATCGAGTTGATAAAGTGTTCCATATTTATGCAGGAACGCAACATAATACACATGTAGCCATAAATACAAATATGCAGCGGGGCGAAATAGCAACCATTTTCTTAATATCAAAGAAGCAAAATTTTGCTTACAAACCTAATAGAAATAAACTAGCTAGGGCACTGCGTAGCTTATTTACGAGAATATAGCGACTCTGAGGGCCTCGAAGCGAGTTAAGTGAGGCTGGGGCCTACTGTTATTGTTGGAAACAATGGAAACTCATAAGCATCCAAAACCTAACCTAGGAGATGAAGCGCCAAAACATAGGGCTTTAGATTTGAGGTAAATTGGCATTTCAATTTCTACAGGAATGTAACTTTACAGCATACAATACTTGTTTGGCACTCAATGGCTATTAGTTAGAAAGATCTGTCAGGAGTCTGAATTGCAGACAGCAGAAAGAGATATTTGTTTTCCCAAAAAACGTCGTTTAGGGCCTCAAAACGGCTTGAAAAGTTCAGGACCCGAAAAACTGTCAAAAATAGTAAGTTGTGTCAAAAATAAAAACCTGAAAAAGACAATGGTGGGGCCCCAAGTGGAATAGGTGGGTGGCCACCAATATGCACCTGGATCGGAAAACATACCAACTCCTTCACTAAGAAAAGTGGTTCACGAGGTTCAACACACAGTGAATGTTAAACTCTAGACTAGTATTATTTTGAATTAATACATGTTAAACTTGAGACTAGTATTATTTTGAGTTAATACTAGTAGCCTATTATGGCTACATTTTTGGAGTATGATGTTATAATTATTTCCTATTGAGTTAATGAAATCTTCATGTTTGTGTTAATGTAGATATGAGTTTGACTCTAACTTCATTTGCTTCTCTTTAGTATTGTATTTTCTTATATTAGATATTTTGTTTGAATTGGTCTTAGTTTGATAATTTCTCATTGATATAAGAATAGTTAGAGTGTATCATTTAGTAGATGTTTTAGCGATAACATTTCTTTATTAAATAATTAAATAGTTTAGGCATTTGATATATGTTACATGGTTTTTATTTAATGATTATGGCTACCTGACCAAACAACACTAACTCTGTTGAAATCAACATGATCCATTAAAATCAAACAAGATCATCAACGAATTTTCAAGGAAGGAGAAATGCTAAGATGGAGAAATGTTGATTAACACGGGCAAGATAATACCGTTAACAACGGTATTCCAACAACTACCCAAGAATCTCTAATGAAGGTATTCTCCTGGAACATCAAAGATCTTAACAGCAAGGGTAAACAGAGACATTTGAAAGAGAAATTGCAGGCTGAGAAACCTCAAGTCATGCTACTACAAGAAACAAAATTTTCGGGGCAGAAGCTGTAGTTAATAATGCAATCTTTGAAAATGCAGTATGACGTTATGGCTATTGACTCGGCGGGAACCTCAGGAGGCATAGCTATACTATGGAATGCAGCAGAGGTCAGTGAAGAAGGGTGGATAGGCTGCCCCCGAATATTAACAGCTACCTTCCGGCAGATAGGCTCAGAGACCAGAATTCTAATCTTAGCGGTTTATGGACCTCCCATTCCAGGAGAGAGAGCAGACTTTCTACAAAGTATTTGAACTTTGAGTACAATGCATAATGAGAAGTATTGGTTATTAGGTGGGGACTTCAACATGATATCAAATCTCTCGGAAAATAAGGGAGGGATACGAAGGGAAGATCCAGAAATGGCACTTTTTCGTGAATTACTAAATGATTTACGTTTAGTAGGCATCCCCACAGTTAATGGACATTACACCTGGAACAATCACAGGGGAGAGTGGCACCAGGTTGCCTCCAGGTTGGATCGATTTGTAGCAACGGAAGAACTAGTGAGTTTGGATATTTACTATGAAGCTGCTATTCTTCCAACTCTAGGATCTAACCATTGGCCGATCAGATTGGAGATAGACGTGAAGGCAAGTCGCCCGAATCGACCCTTTCAGTTTGAGCTCTTTTGGTTACGAGAACCCGGCTTCATGGAAAAAGTTAAAAACTGGTGGAACTCAAACCCAGCTAGGGGACACAACAAAATGTATTCTTTTCAGCTACGGTTGAAATAGTTAAAAATAGAAATAAAACACTGGAACCACCAAGAATTTGGAAATATCCATCAGGACGAAATTCGCCTCAAAGAGAAAATGAAGGAGATTCAGCAGCAAATTATTCTTCACGGTCGAACAAAGGAATTGGCTCTGGAGGAAGGGCACACTCTCAGTGAACAAGAGGAGAGAAGAAAACAAGAGGAGATCCCGTGGAAGCAAAAATCCCGGGTTAACTGGCTGAAAGAAGGTGATCGCAATACAAAATTTTTCCATAGAGCTATGCTCCAACACCGCCAGCATAACAGAATCTTTTCTCTAAAAGAAAAAAATGGAGAACGTTTAATTAAACATGAAGAAATGGAGCGGGAGCTGACGACACACTTCAAAGACCTTCTAACAGAGCCTATTCCAAATAGGCTCGCAGACATACAAAATATAACTCAGCACATCCCTCGATTGATTACTAGAGAGAAAAATCTGGCCCTGCTACGAGAAGTCACTCTCCAGGAGGTAGAAAAGGTAGCCCTACATCTTCCCAAGAACAAAGCCCCATGACCAGATGGGTTTACAAGTGAATTTTGAGCCTGGCCATTCATGGGACCAGATATTCAAGAGGTGGTTGAAGAATCCCGAAGGAATAAGAAATTCTATCCAGCTCTGAATGCAACATTTCTTACGCTTATCCCCAAACAAAAAAATGCAGATACTCCAGTGGGATTTCGACCGATAGCTCTTTGTAATGTAATTTATAAAATTCTTTCCACGATTATGGTTAATCGCCTAAATCCCTTGCTACCCACTATAATTTCTCCAGAACAGACAGGCTTTGTCAAAGGAAGACAAATCTTGGATGGAATAGTGGTTGCCCAAGAAGTAATTCACTCTCTCACGAAAGACAAACAGAGAGGATTATTAATAAAACTGGATTTGTCTAAGGCGTATGACTGCATAAGTTGGCAGTATCTCATAGAAGTAATGTGAGCCTTTGGGTTTGAGGACAGATGGCTCCAATGGGTCATATCATTTATCTCTTCGCCACATTTTTCAATTCTGCTGAGTGGTAGCCCCTCTGCTCCGTTCAACATATCGAGAGGCCTCCGGCAAGGAGACCCCCTCTCCCCATTTCTATTTATAATTGCAGCAGACGGTTTAAGAAGACTTAATAAAGCTCATCTAGCTGAAAGAAAGATCCAGGGCCCAAAAATGTGGGGACCTCAGCTTCCTTTGACCCATCAGCAATTTGTTGATGATATCCTGATTTTTTGCATGGCATCGCTAAAAGAATGTAAAGCAATCCTCAGAATCTTGGAAATATTCATGGATGCGTCAGGTACTTAAATCAACAATGATAAATCTAATGTCTATTTCTTCAATTGCAATGATGCAGTGCAAATTTTTTTAGCAAGAACCTTAGGATTCCGAAAGGGATCCTTGCATTTGAAATACTTGGGTATGTATTTAAATTCAGGACCCATTAGAAAAGCATATTGGCAAGACATTCTTCCAAGAGTGGAAACAAGAATATAGAATTGGGCCTTTAGAGCCTTGAATGCCCCTAGGTGACTCATCATGTTAAAATCGGTGCTTCAATCCCTACCAGTATACCAATTATCTGGCAGAGCATGCCCAAAAGGAATCTGCTCCACATTGGTATGCATGTTTAAAAAATTCTTATGGCAGGGAGCACAAGAAAAAAGGAAATGGGCTCTCTTATCGTGGGATAAACTACTTCAACTGAAGATAGCAGGAGGACTGAGCCTCCGATATCCATTCATTTTGAATAATGTGCTAGGAGTGAAGCTCTGGTGGTGCTGGCTAATGGGAGGGTCAGATCTGTGGAAGAACATCTGGCAAACAAAATATGATATGCCACACACAATATCTGGAAGATTGAAGATAGATACGGTCCCAAAGGGCTCTTTAATTTGAAATTTGGCCACCATAAACAGGTATTTAATTCGATCTCACAGCTTCTGGGAGATTAGAGAAGGAGGCAAAGCTCTCTTTTGGGAATATTCATGGCAACAAAGGGAAAAACTTTTTACTCGTTTGGACTTGGGGAAAATTTTCATATACACAAATACACCAACTCAGTGATTAGTGCAGCATTATTGGTGTCCAAATAATAATGATTTCTGGAGAAAATGGAAAGATAAAAACGGGTGGGAGGTAGCCCCAGCCACGCAACAATGGGACAACTTCACCAAAGAACTGAAAAAAAGGAAACTTAGACGAGTTGCAGGGCGAGATATATTGAGATGCGGATACATGACAAAAGGGAAGTTCACAATTAAAGAGGGATATTACATCCACTCGCAACAAATTCAGCATATTGCACTGCCGCTATGGAAAAAAATATGGGCACTGAAACATTGGCCTAAAGTAGAATACTTTTTGTGGCTGTTAAGCCATCGCAGGATACTCACCTGGGAGAACCTACAGAAAAGGGGGATGATAGGCCCTTCTTATTGTGCTTTCTGCTATGCAGACAGTGAAAGGACAGAACACCTTCTTAACACATGCCCTTTGGTGTAGCCGATCTGGAGGAGTTTGGAGCTTCTGTTCCGCCAAACGGATAAAAAAAATGACAGTATTGTCGAAACCATTAGCAATTGGAGGAAAGGACAGTATCACTGCCAAGTGATCAATATAGCATGGACCCTCTCATTAGGTTTCCTCCTCTGGAACATTTGGAAAGAAAGGAACCACAGAATCTTCCAAGAAATAGCCCAACCATTGCAACACATCTGGCAGCGTTCCATTGAAAACATTCGGGAAACTATCCTAGTCAAAAGGTGGTCAGATGAAGACTGGCAGATGGTGGGGATAGAATCCCAGATTTTAGAGCACCTCAATTTGAAACCTCAGATGCTTTATAAAGGACTCTGGAAATATAGACCACCTGATAAAACTATTGACGAACACTGGTCACCTCCTCAACCAGGCTTTATCAAACTCAATTACGATGGCACCTCTAAAGGTAATCCGGGACAAGCTGGAGCAGGCGAGATTTTCCGTAACTCTCAAGGAGCAGTCTGCGGGTTCTATGCAT
This sequence comes from Pinus albicaulis, assembly GCA_034641835.2. Taxonomy (NCBI): domain Eukaryota; kingdom Viridiplantae; phylum Streptophyta; class Pinopsida; order Pinales; family Pinaceae; genus Pinus; species Pinus albicaulis. The sequence goes on along the minus strand of CM076578.1, from coordinate 1,248,189,880 downwards.
TTGATTTGGGCCATGCCACAAACAATGAAGCAGAACTTATGGCGGTAAAGCAAGGCATTCCTATAGCGGTCAGAGAAAATTACCAGAGAATTATTGTTGAAGGAGATTCAGCCATGGTAACCAGAGTTATCCAGAAGCTCAAACAAGGTACACCTTGGGAGAAAATATCCCAAAGCTGGAGAACTGCAGCACTCATTGAAGAAGTAAGTAAATTGCTCAAGCAGATTCAGTGTTTAATCCCCAGCCACATCAAAAGAAAAGGTAATGTTGCAGCGGATTACCTGGCTAATTGGGGATGCCAAAATACAGAGAGATCCATAGATGCTCGTCCCAATGATGCAATTTGGGATGTTGAGCTACACTCTCTTCAGCTGATTGTGAATAAGGACCTCCAACCCCCCGATCGGGGTGAAGATCTGGCACAGAGGACAGACCGTGGAAATCGGACAGTAGGCCACCCTCCAGACAATTAATAACCATTATGAAGAACCACTATGCTCGATCAATGGTATGGGTGTTCACTTGCATTGGAATGATTATACAGCGATCATTCCAGGTTGGTCTGTCAGCGCACGAAATGGAAGTTCTGCTTAAGGTAAGACACTGCCCTCCCTCACTCCAAACGCTCATGCAAAGCTCGCTGCATGCAAGTGCTTGGGAGACAAAGAGGAGGTGCGCAACTCATTCTGTCAACTTCGCTACTCAGACAGGGTATGTATTGGTCTTCCTTCCCATTTTCATGAAGTATATAACTTATATTAGGACCTAGCTTGAGCAATGTCAGTTTGTTGGGGATTCACTCTCATTTTTCTGGTCGTTTATCCCACCGCAAAACCCTGTTCACCCCTGTTTTAGGGACCCATGTTTATCTTTCATTCTCTGCCTCTTCAATGTTATAACCACTGACATCCAAAGTCTAAGGGAAGCTTCGTATGAGATGCGTTTTGTTGTTATAATGATTTTTCAAATTTGGGATTCTAGTTGGGTTAGAATCCTTGCACCTTCCGGATGTACTAAGAAGCCAATTTTCTAGCCAATCTTCAGCCAAGGGTTAACAAGCTCTCTTACTTTCATAATTAGCAGTTGCCGCATTCAAATCCTGAATTACGCTCTGAATTCGAAGGCCCCCCGTCACTATAATAACCTTGTCTTTTCTCCTCAGAGTTTTTGCATCTGTCTTTAAAGGGTCCTAAGCCCTCAACCTCTGTTTAGCTCGTTCTCTGTTTGGGGTTTTGATATGTATGTAATCAGGGTTTTATGGTGGAAGATGACCCAGTTCACAATGACCCAGTCCACCTGTGGCTCTTGCGATAGCACCAATAAGTTAAAGTCTAATCCTCTGTATAGGTTACAGCTAGTTAATCCTAGGAGTTGTTCCCAGTCGACTTCTATAAATGGAATTTATGAAGGAAATCAAAACAATGGGTCCATCTGCATTTCTGTTACTACTTTTCTATATGTTCTCCTGAATAGGAACAATCTCATCATGGGGAAACGCTGCTTACGCTCTGAAACAGCTAAGGGTAAGCAGAAGATTCAGCAGGAACATGTGCCAAAGAAACGTGGAAGAAAAACTAATCAGGAGCACTTGGAGAACTTGGTAGTTAAATACATTCTGGGCAATTCCTCTCCAGCCCGTAATCAAATTCGTGGATGGGAAAGAGATCTTCAGACGAACCCTGAAGACAATGAAACTGAAGCTGAAATTTTAGATTTCATCCAAGACCCTGGGAACATCCGAGGTCGCCTTACCTTATTTAACCAAACCATTCATACATATTGGTTAGTGAAATGTCTTCTGGCAAAAGCAATCCAAAGTATTCAGCCTGCCCAGCTCAAACCACGACAACCAAAGACAGAACTGTATCTCAAAGAACTGTTGGAGAACATTGAAAGCCACCTGCAGCATATTAAAATTACACAATATCAAGCAACCGACCGCACTCAGAGAATGGATGACAGGATGGGATGCATGGAGAAGCTCCTCCAGCAGATGCAGCAAGTTGACATGCCTGGGTCTCATGCCAAGGACCCAGCTCCAGTTTCCTCTTCAGATGGCTAGTTTTTATAGTATTTTGCTTTATGTTTTTTTTTAAAGTATGTGAACTTATTCTATGTTATATGTTTGAACATAATGCAATAGTAGGACAGCTTGCTAAAGCGGCTAGTAGAAGGAAGAGACAATTTCAATTTTGGCATTCTTTCAATGCACTCAAATGGCCAATGTGACCAAGCCACGATTGTGTTGAGGCCACAAGAGACTTTTATATTGTAGTCCGTCTTGCAATTATAAATAGAAAATAGAAAGGTCTCATCTAATTTACAAATTAAAAAAGAATTTTCCAAGGTATCAGAAAGCAGTCCACCAAGATGTCCTCATGAAAAATTAAACAAGATCGTCCAACGAATTTTACATCAAGCTATGTAAGAGTTGGAAATTACGTTTGTTTCTAAGATTCGATAGAGAGAAGTAGCAGATATTATTGCTTACAGTTTAATTGATATTAGTGCTTAAAGAGGAATAGAATATAAAGTTCTTTTCCTTCTTTCATATTATTTCAGCTCTGAAACCCTACAACACGGTATCAACACCAGTCCATAAAAATTAAAAATAAGAACATCCAACTAATTTTCCATGTATCAACACCAGTCCATGAAAAATTAAACAAGATCATCCAACGAATTTTCCATCGGAATGTTATAGAAGAGTTGGAAATCACGTTTGTTTCAAGATTCGATTGAGAGAAGTAGCAGATATTATTGCTTACAGTTTAATTGATCAGCCATAATCCATCGCTGCGTGGGAGGTTAGTGATAACCCATAATCCATAGGTGCGTGGGAGGTACGTACTGTGAGGACGCTGTTACGGAACTATAGCCATTGAACCATAGCTGCCTGGGAGGTACCTTCTATAGCCATTGAACCAAACCTACGTATCAAATTGAAATAATATCAGAATTTGTCTTAAATTGAATTTAATGATTAAAGGTTGTTTTGTCTTTTCAAAATTTATAAATTTGGTGTATGGAGAAACTACAAAGAAGCAAAACTAAATATATTATTATATACAACAAGGGTTACATGATAGCTTTTGCCTGCCTCTTAGTGAAAGATACATGTGTAATTGCAAGGCAACTTGTTATATATATGGTATTGCTTCCAACAATATTGAACTGGTGCAATTGAAATATTAGATATTTTATTTTAGAAAATAGTGAAAGAGTTTTGAGTTGTACGATTTACTTATAATATATGGTGTTTTTTCCGGCCATATTGAAATGGTGCAATTAAATTATTAGATATTTTCTTTTAGAAAATATTGAAAATGTTTTGAAATGTAGGATATATATTAGTATCATTATTGAATTTTAACATTAGGAATTATAGATAATAAGTTGAAGAAAGATTTTATAATGTTATGTGGATTATATAACATATGAGTGGTTTAGGTTGTTAAAAAGATTTTGCATCATAGATAAGTTAGGATTGTAGCAATATTTACGAATATAATGGTTGGTTTTGAGTAATTTAAATATTAATCTTAATTACAATAAAATTACTAAACCAATAAAGTAAACTAAAAAATTTATTAAAGAGAAATACTTAACTATGAAATATAGAAAATTATAAAATTGAATAAAATTTTGAAATTATATTTGAAAATTATTTAAAACTATTAGAAAAAAATTAGAAGTATTATGAAGTTAGCAATTATGTCAAAATTATTATAACAGTTGTAAATGAATTAGACCGCACACAAGAGATCTTTAAATAGGTTGATAATATTTATATATGTAATGACAAATTGTAAAGAGAAGGTCTATTTCTTAAACATATATGTATTAACTCTAAAAATATTTGTGACGGCCTAAAAGAAAAGCTAAATGCCTTAAAAATACATATATTAAGTCTGAAAGTATTTGTAAATAGGTACAAGAAAGACTATAAATATAACCAGTAATATGTGCTCCTAATATTGTTCTGGAAAAACTTTGCCGTCATATGTGCATATGTATGCTTTGTTGTTGTAGGAAAACTTTGCAGACATGCTCCACGTTGAGTGAGTAGGATCCAAACAGTGAAATTTGGTACAAAAATTAAGAGGAGCGTTGCGGCAATTTGTGGATTAGAATGTGTTCTTGTTGTAGCAAATGTGTGTAGAAGCGCTGGAGCTGGAAAAAAGAGGCAAAAATTAGTACAAATCTTGTTGTTTTGGATAACATAATTTAAAATGCATATATTTGATTTTTACTTGAAACATGAAAGATAATTAGAAGAACACCTAGCTTTGGTAGGGCTTGCATTGCTGTCAACATATTGGATCTCATTGTCTTCATTGATTGTAAATGTACCATTTATTTTGAAATCTCGTAGCATATACATGGTTGCTTGTTTATTTTGAACATAATCTCCAAAAGACATTTGTGTTAGGCTAGGAAGCAACTGTTTGAAGAGCAATTTGTTTCTGATGCAACACTGCAAGCTGGTGTTGTTAGATCTGATTATGCAATTAAGACACTGTGAATAGAAAAAGGACGATTTTTTATTGCACTTAAGGCAGTCAATTGTTGTCTCCTCTATCATTGTAGAGGCTGGTATTGGCGAATTGCATTCGAGACAAACAGGTTCATATGGCGTAGAGTAAATGCTTGCAGTTGTCAATGTTCCTTTTATCTGTTCATAGAGGAGGACAAGTAGTATATGTTAAAATGGAAATAAATGAAAAAACAATTGCATATGGAAAAGTAGAGGTATTTTTTAATGTGTACTTACAGAGAATGTTGGGGGGCTCAATTTTCTAAGTTCTTCTGCTGCTTCTGCATTCAATTTTTTTATGAATGTAGATTGTGTTGTTCGAAGTGTTCTATCTTTGACTTCTTTCCTGTTTGTAATGTTTTTGAATAACATAATTGGAAAATGCCCTTTTTGCAAATCTTGTTCAAGTTCATTGTATAGTGGTGCAAATGTTTCAAATAACTGCAACTGCAATAGAAGACAAAAAGCTTTTTTTTTTTTTTTTTCAAACAGAAATGAAATGCAAGATGGAACTAGCAACATAAGAACAATGCAAAGTAATTTATGTTACCGTTGCTCTATTGTCATCGAAATTTCCATCTTTAATTTTCAATGTATATTGCAAACCAAATTTCCGTGCAGCTGTGACAACTGTAGCAATTGTTCCAATTGGATATGTTTCTGTATTTTCTGTAAGGTGTTTTATTGTTGTATCTGGAAAGAATTTGTATACTTCGCAAATTGGTGGTATGTTCTGTATAGTACTTGATTCAGTTAGCAGCGGAATCCAATCACAATCGCCGTGGTCATAATTTGTTTTAGGAAGAATTTTAAAATTTGTAATTGATATTGCTTTTCTTGGTGATATTTTTTGTTCATGTTCTTCAATGAGCTCAGTTGGTATGGACAATGCGATTGTCATGATTCCTTCAGCATCTGTCAAATCTGCACGTAGTATTTGTCATGCTTTGTGGACTTAATCAAGATATGTGCTATAAATGACCATAACATCTCCATTGAACATTTTTCCAGTTTTGCGAATGTTTAGTTCTTGAATTGTAATTGGGACTGAAGATGATGCTTTCAATCTGTGTATTGATGATGTTGATGTGGCAAAAGACAAAGTTAGAAGTAAAATATGATGCTGATCAATATAAATTCCATGTCAATGGGGCGTAAACAAATTTGTTTAAAATTTACTTACTTGTTTGATTCAATTGTAGGCAATGTTTGTTGTTGTTTCTCTATTGTAGCTTGATCTTCATAGCTGCAAGATGAGAAAGATGCAACATCAGTGAATGGTGATCTTGAAGGTATTTGAATTACTAAGAAAGTCTAGCACTATAGACACGTGTAAATCCATGTGATACAGATGCATGAAAGTTGCAACAACCAAGTGTAGCGTCCCTTGTTCGAAAACTCCAAAATGATTATATATAGTTTGGAATTTGTGATGAAGGTTGTGTCATGTGTGCATGAGAATATTCCAGTGGATTGAAAGATAAATTGAAGGATTAAAATAAATTCTTTGATGCTTGAGAGTTAAATTATGGATGGAAGCTATAATTCTATATGAATAAAAGTTCAATGGAAGTAAGTGCTGGAAATATAAGAATAGCTCTTGCAATAGATTCATAAAAATAAATAAACAGTTAAACACAGAGATATGTTTATACATATGCATTAAAGAGTAAGTGAGTTTGGCGTAATAAACAAACCTGGATGTGTTTGTTTGTTTTTGTGAAATGTCTTTGCCTCTTTGACTCATTGTATAGAGCAATAAAACTCTGCAAGAGATATCATTGGAAGTCAAAATGATATTATTGTTATGTAAAACGAAGCAATTCCATGTGTTACGAGACGTAAATGTTTTTTAGAAATATTTATTCATTTTTAAAGGCTAATAAGTAGAGATGAGATTGTAAACTCTTACAAGAATGAAGTTTCTAAAACATGAAATAATGCAAGTATTGAACTTGGATAAGAAAAATCTTGGGTAGTGAAAAAAATATTATTAAATACTGTAAAACTGGGGAAAATTTGGAAAAACTGATTTACCTGATGGGTTAAAATGAAGTTGGCAGATTTGACTAGATCAAAATTAAATTAGCTCGTTTGGCCCTTTGGTCATTGAGACAGGTTTTACCGATAAGTCTAGAAACTATGCTTCAAGACTAGATCAAAATTAAATTAGCTCGTTTGGCACTTTGGTCACTGAGGCAGGTTTTACCGATAAGTCTAGAAACTATGCTTCAAACTCTTACGTTATGTTCAAAACTGCAATGATCTTCTCAAATCCATCATGCTTTCTAGCTTAGCAGCTTGTGAACTTCATCACTCTTATGAGTATCGAAACAAATATAACAGTAAGAACCAACACTGAATAATGAAGAGCAAAAGTTTTATAGTCCCCCAGTCTACCTTTGTAGCGGATATTGTGTATCAGTAGAAGAGAAGTCACAGGAGAGATATAGATGCAGTGACTTCTGTACCTACGACTCAGATTTCCCGAATGGAGAGTGCCACGTCCAGGGACTGTTGTGCTGATCCTGTATCTATGATACAATCTGGCGATGGTGCCTCTTCATTATGGCTTTCACTAGTTCCATTGTCTTTCTGTTTGTAACGATAATTTCTCCCTTGGTGACACAACAGGGGATGTCCAGAGAGTAAAAGACAATGGAGATGAGGTTTTACTTTAAAGTTAGCAAAGAACTTCGAGACGACGATCAGAGGCATTTTGGTATAAAACAGTGTAGAGATTTTGACAGGTAGGGGATTAGTAGCTAATATTGTCTACACGTAACCTCCAATTTGCACTATGTTTTTGTTGCATTTCTGTCTTCGATGATGAGAGAAATAGTATCATCGTCAGTCCAATATGTATGTAATCTGAAAGTTTTATAGCTACAAGTTATATTTGACCATATGTGATCAATGATTGATATTTTTTTATTGTTATTTGTGTCTAAAAGAAAATGAAGGTTTTAATTGGACATATATGATCTTAGTTTGTTTGTTTTATTGTTGCTTTCAAGCATATTGATGTTGAAATCCCTGACAATTGCTATTGTTTGATTTGAATGTATATTGCATAATGCTTTTGAAAGAAGATGCAATGTATCGTTGAAAGTTGCATATGGTGCAATGTAGACATTGAGAACTATAATATCCATGTCATGAATGATCATATTTGCTAGTGTAGCTTCAACGTTTTTCTCTTCAAAGTGAATATGTTTCAAAATCTTTATATGTTTTTTTATACAAATTAGCAAACCATGTTTACTATAATTTGATATGCAACTGAATGCTTCAAGTCTTTTTAGTAGCATTGGTTCTGTCAAATGTGTTTCTTGTAAACATAGGATGTCAGATTGCATTAGATCATAGTCATTTAACAAATCATCAATATGTATTTGTAAACTGCGGGTGTTTAGAGAAAGAATTGACATGTATGCTTTTGTTTCTAATAACGAATAATTGTACTCTAGTTGCCACTTTGCGTTTTTTTGTAAACGTTCCATTTCAAGAGAAATTTTGTGTTTAACTCAAAAGTTTTCATTCTTAAGTGAGCTAAGCAAATAAAATAATTCTATGTTTCTTACACGAGAGAGAGTTGTATATACTAATCCATGGCGTCGTATTCCCAAAGGATCAAATGCAAGATTGTCTAGTGTTAAGCCTTGTGATCTATGTATTGTACATGCACATGCTAGTTGGACTGGAAATTGTTTTCTGATTTTCAATTTCCTTGTTTTTGCTAATACAGAAACTGGCTTTGTTGTCCGCAATATGGGAGTCCAATCTTTACAGATTTGTTGACTATATAGAAAAGAAAATTTATGTGCTTGTCGACGCCCAACATGTTCATCAAAGAATTTGATCCATATAACATCAAAGTTGTCTAATTTTACATATGCTTTGATGATACCATCTGCACCGTTGACAAGACCGTCTTGCAAGTCAACTAGCATGTTAAATTTGAGGACAATTTGTGAAGGCAATGTCGCTATATGTGCATGAGATGGTATGTTTCCATGGTTTTCTTCTTCGCCATCAATTGCATCAATTACAATTTCATCACCAGGAATAACAGACAACATTTTCTTGTTGTGTAATGTTACATCTCTATTTCGGAAAAATAGATAAGGGAAAGTAGGATCATTAGGAGCATTTCGAATACAATTTCTATTGAGGTAATTCAAATCATCTTCTGTTTGAGTATTTGTACGCATCCTATTCAAAATGGAAATGAATATTTCATTTGTTTGACGCATTGCAATGTGTAATTCATAGTACTTTACATGTTCTTACCAAAAGTCACATGTTATTGGTTGCCTTCTTATTGTAGGTTGTTCACATATTAGCGAGTCTTGTATAGGTTGTGCTTGGTATAGGTCACCACAAAATATGATATCAATGTTTCCAAAGTATTTTGTTTGGATATGCTTAATGTTTCTTAGTCGATCATCAATCTGATATAGAAAACAACTTCCAATCAAAGATACTTCATCAATGAGAAATACTCTTAATTCTTCGTACAATTTTGTTAAGTTGTCCAATACATCATTGCTAAGTGGAAGAAAGCTAGATTTGTTGAAAGGCATTAGCAATGTAGAATGAATTGTCAACCCACCTGCATTATATGCAGCTTTACCTGTATATGCTAATATCAAACCCTTTGGTTTCAAAGGATTTGTATTGTAATGTTCATTGTAAATGTGCATGAGCATTTGAAATATTGCTTTTGCTGTGAATGTTTTTCTAGTGCTGGCTCCTCCAGTCAAAAATAAGTAGAGTGGTTTGTTTATGTTCTTTCATTTTTTTATTGCAATGTCTTTCAGAATTGCTTGTTGTTCTCTATTAAGCATTCTTCTAATTTTGTAGTATTCTTCATTGCCAAGCATAAATGGATGTTTTGTGAATTGAAAACCAATGTTAAGATGTCTTTTTTTTTTCATGGCTTTGGAGAAATTGCAAATCTTTAGCCAAGTCATATTTCTCAGTAGCATCATTGGATATTTCAGGTTTTTTTAATGTGTCATTAGAAGTTGAAGTGTTGTTATCAATTTCTTGGATTGCTTCTTCGAAATCACCCCATTTCTTGTTGACATTGTATGTGAACTTAATTTCATTGCTCTTTATTGTGTTCTTATGTAACATGTATGCACTCTTCCATGTTGGGAAGTCTTGCTTTAGTGCATCTTCATTGTTTTCGAATGGAACATATAGCAAAATTTTTTCTCTGTAATAGTTTTCATAGTCAATGTGTTTTTTGCATTTGATGAATCAAATTACTTTTTGTTTTTCCTTTTTGATACTGGTGTCCCATCTTTGTTATACTTTGATACAAATTCAACTAAACATACATGCTTAATAGCATTAGGCCTATTGATATAGTAATCAATTATAGAACTGCACATAACGTCTTCGGAGTTGTCCGGAATTTGTTTTAGAAGAATGGTTGGTTTACGTATAAATGTGCGCTCATTTGTTGGTGCTGTGTTTATAAAGCTGCATTCTCTTGAACTATGATTCAATGGCAAAGAGAGAGCTATGTGGACTGCTTGTTGAGCTGAAATTTGTTGAAGATTAAGCAACGCATTTCCTAGAGATCGTATCATTTGAATAACATTGATTTTTCTCTTTTCATGTTCTTGTCGTATCCTTTTGAATGCATTTGTCATAGATCTGTCAACTTCGGTCATATATGAACTGCAGTATGAAGTTGCAGCATATGCATTTAGAACATATTGAGCATCTGTATTTGCATTCCATAGGTGTGGCATATTGAATGCAAAGCTATTATTCCATATTTCTGATGGTTTTCGTTGCAAGAACACCATTGGTTGTGTCAATGTACTTTGTATTAATTTGATGTAATCAGTCTCTCTTAAGTGCAATTCATCTAAGAAATTTTCATGACTAGTTGATTTGTTATAGTGTTTTTGTTCTAAGGTGCTTTGCAAGAACGGAACTTTTTCATTTATTGACTCATCTAGCGAAGTAATCGGTTCAAGAATCCTTGTTCTTTTCATTGGTGGCATTGGGAATTTGTATCTACAGTGTGATGCTTTTCTTTTTTTACAACTTTTGGTATCATGATGTTCATGTATCTTTGCAAGTTCTGGATCAAGGTGATCTGTGTTACAAGTTATATAGTTGTCCAAGAAGTTTTCAATTTCCAAGTTACTATTAATTCCATATATTGGAACATTTTCTATCCATATAAGAGCATGTTCATGTGTGCTACCTCTATTTTGGAACTCAGTTACAAAGTAGTAATCTAATATTTTTTCCGAAAAATGTAGTTTCTTGACAGATCAATTGTTTCATTGCATCTGTCTTATGTCTATAGTAACGTGTACATGTCACTGGGTCCTTTCTGACAAGATAATCAATGTTGTACTCCTCAATTGTTTCAATATGTTTTTTTTTTTGTTTCTATTGCTACGTAATTTTTTGAGAGTTTCTACTAGTGGAGTCCAACGATGCTCTGCACTTGTAAATGTAAGAAAGAAAGTTGGAGGACCTAATTGTCGTATCATTGCAAATATATGTTTTTGCATTTGTTGTAGGTAGTCAGGAGATATCCTTATGTGTTTGAAATCTATGTATCCAATGTGACTTTTTAGCAATTTCTCTAAGTTGGGCTTGTACTTAACATCTTTTGCTAACAACTTTCTTCCTTGTAGTTTTCCTTTCCTTATTCGTATTGAAATGCATGACATGACTTTTTCAATGATTATTTGCATTGTCTTGAAGAACAAATTTGTGATGTGATAGGAAACGTCACCACTGTAATGCATTAGTTCCCACTTTTCTATTTCTTGGTAACAAAATCTTTGTACTATATCATTGTCACGTGCATCTCCAAAGAATAGTGTTGGGAAAGTCATTTCTTCAGCATGTTTGTCTTTGAATATTCCAAGTGGTCGTTGCCCCTCAGCTGGTGCTATTTCAATGATCTTGTCTTGCAAATCATGAATACGTTGTGAAGCTGTGAATCCATGTACCAAGGTTTCAGTTGGTCTTCCAATTGTCGAACTGCTATCCGTTTCACTTTTACTATCAATGTTGTCATCCTCAGATGTATTATCTTTATTGTTTAATTTGAGCATATGATTCCAATTGCTATTAAAGGAAATGTTTTCAGTTTTATATAAATTCCAAGAACATAGTTCTTTAAGTGCTCTCATGACAGTATGCACACGCACTTTCCCTGTTTGATATGCATTCTTGTATGCTAATCGTCGTTTTAATGCAATAGCAATTGTCATTGTATTGTTAATGAATTGTGGCAATGCTTTTTTGACAATGTCCATGTGGACAGGTACATTGATTATTGAACCAGTTTGCGATCGCTTGTAGCCACATTGTCGTATTTGTGCAAAAGAAATTCGCAACACGACAAGTCTTTCTTCAAGCTCTGAAAGTTTTGTTACAGTTCGCAATGGCTTATTACCTCTTATTTGTTCAGGTGTTGCAAAGCAAGGTAACTTCACATTGTCAAGTGCTGTTTTGCAAGATCTATAGCCGAGATTTAGATGCAATGCCTTCTCTTTTCCAGAAATGTTTATGTACATTTCTTCTAATTCAGGTCCAATGCTTGAGATGTTCTTTTGAAATTGCAACTTTTCACATATTGGACATTTGGTTTTTGGTGTGTCTTCAATTTGTTTTTTGTAAATTTCTATGGGTGTATTCTTCCATGAGGAACAATTTTTTTTTTCTTTTTTTATTTCTCTTTTCTCCAATTTTGTTTGTGTTATTTGTACGTATCATTTGTTTCAGTTTGTGGAAGTTTACTCTATTCTTGGTGTTTTCATGCATTTGTACTATTTTATGTTGTAAATTGCATTGATTTGTATTTAGATTCAATAGTAGTGGTTCATAATGAATGTGTGATGTACTTGTTTCGAAAGATAATATGTTATATCAAATGACAAATTGCACTGAACATGCTATTGGGACATTTTGACATAGTTGTTTTTGCTATCTGCAAACCATGAATTTGCATTTTATGAACAATGGATTCATAATGGTTTTCAAGATATTTGCAAAGAGGCGACAAGTAATAATTTTCGACAAAGTTGCATCTAGGTAATCTTTTGTGTAATAAAGGTTCAAAATGTCCATTAATAGGCTCTGTATCATGAAACAAAATGTTCAGTGGAATTGTATCTAGATCATGATTGAAGAACAAATACCTTGTTTTCGTTGTCAATGAGCAGACTCCAATTGGTATGTTCAACCACTTCGATAGCCATCGTATGCAAAATGTGTCTCCCCATAGGCCTCTTTCAGATTGAAAATCACTGCTAGAAGCAGAAAATCGCATTTTATGAAGGTATGTATCAGCATCGTGAATTCCATGAAGCTGATATAACATGATAGGATCTAGTTCATATTGGTATGATTCTTTTGCCTTTGTGTCATTGCATTGTAGACAATTGAGAAAATAGTCTATTATTCCATTCTACAGTTCAATGGACGAGTAACAAAAGTGCAGAAGCACTTCAAATGCATTGAACAAACAATCTCCAGGAGTATATGCAAGTCGTTGTAGTCTGAAGAGACTATGCTTCATCAAGACGATATCAATGTTAGCATCTATGAGATTTTTTTTCTTTCTTGAATGGTACTTTTCAACATCTAAGATTTCAACCATTTTTTGTATGTATTTATGCTTCAGATTCGTATTGTGATTTGTTTACTAAGCGTTATGTATGTTAGATTCTTTTTTGTCAAAGATGAGATAGTGTTGAACTAATTTTTTTGCTTCATCAAGACGATATCAATGTTAGCATCTATGCGATTTTTTTTTCTTGAATGGTACTTTTCAACATCTAAGATTTCAACCATTTTTTGTATGTATTTATGCTTCAGATTCGTATTGTGATTTGTTTACTAAGCATTATGTATGTTAGATTCTTTTTTGTCAAAAATGAGACAGTGTTGAACTAATTTTTTTGCTTTATTAAAGATATGTCTATGACAATGTATACTAGCATAGAAGACTAATTGCAGTTTGATATTGTATGTTTCATTTGAAACAGTAAAATAAGGGAAGCAAACTTGCAAGTAAGTAGCTCCTACTTTGCAGCTCTCTGTGTTTTAGAAGTATCACTGCAAAACAAACAACATGGCACATTGAAATACACATTGTATGTGTTTTGATTAGTAAAATGTACTACGTGTTATTAACCAGCATAAAATATGGATTTTTTTTATACATATAGGATTTTACAATCTGTCTATGTAAATTGTGCCTTTCTAATCTACTATATAATAAAATTATTCTTGTTAGTTCTGAATAACACACTTGTAATTACTCCAGCTTAACTTATTCACAATGCATCTATACACACCTTAGAATAGGAGTTCCTCGAATATCTATCTACACTCACATATCAACCATGGCATAATAGCATTTGCGAGGCAACAACATGTTTCACACAAAAAGTTTCGGTTTAGAGAATTGTTTTGTTTTTTAGAACATGAAATATCCATTTTTTCATGTGTCAGATGACAATAACTTTAAGTCACTGATCAAATGTAGTATTGAACATAAACGTGAGGAACAACTTCATTAAAACAAAGCATTCATCCCTTATGCAAGTTGCAACTTTACTGTAGCAAAGCATGTAACTGCAAATCATTCTGAAAAGCAATCGGCAGGAAAGGTGAATATAATATGTACTAATTTAAGCATTATCCCACGCACATGATAAATAGTAGCTTGCTTCCATATCATGAGCTATAGTTATATTATATTACTTTGCGAAAATTTGCTTTTCGAGTTGGAAAAGTGAATTATTTATTAAAATTTGTCCCTGTTATTCGGGAAAGTCTAAACATCAAATTTCAAAACTGCTGGCACGAAGGAAATGGAGCTTAAAGAGGAAGAGGGGATCAATGTTATAATCTAAGTCAAAGTCATTGAAAAACACAAGGAATTTATGAGGTCCAAAATTTTCAGATCTTGTATAACACGCTTTTCACTTCGAAACTGCTTTTAGTTTTCATTGAACTTCCTTACACACCCATGTCAAATTTGAACAGCTTGTGATATAATCAATAGTCAAACGAAAATAATGTCTCCTTTCCGTGCTTCAAAACCCAAATGGTTTTCTTCTATTCAATGTTACAGCCCCTTGTTTTCTTAATTTTGGTTAAATGTGTTTTCTGCATAAGTGGCTGAGCCCCATACAAACCTGGGTTTGATCTTCACCAATAGGTATCAATCCCAACATTTTATAGTTATAACTACTCCATATCTGTGGCTACGAAAATTTATTCAGACCTCAGCCAGCCAAATTGTCAAATCACTACTCTCGCATGGAAGAGTTGCAACGTTCAAAACTCTTTCCTCCTATGTATGTCAAAGTGGGTATGTGTCTCCAACCACTTTATCAATGATTTTACCGCGTTACTGCGTTTTAGCTGAACCAATGGGCCTGTGCTCAGTGCACTTGAATATCATTTTATGCCAGCTGTAATGCTTCAAATTGAGTTTAAAAAGGAAAAATGCGAATAGCATCTTAATTCTATAGAGGCGTTGACATAGTATGACATCTTAAAAACGTTTCAAAACAGTGTAACGGGACGGGGGTGTTTGGGACTTATTTGCCTTATGAGTTGATATCGATCACTTACACGTTGGCTGGTAAGTTGGACACGTTGTTTTTCTTGACAGCTTTGAAACGTGCAGGGAAGTCTTCGTTCACCAACTGTCGCCTACTACATCCTGTTTGCTGGTAAGTTGACACGTTGTTTTTGTTCGGACACATCTGCAACTTAATCAACCTGAATCGAATTCAATGTGAATTTTGAACCTGAATCGAATTCGATGTGAATTTTGTGCAGAGGGCGGGAGGCAAGAAAGAAACAAAGAAGGAGCCATGGGGATTAACCTGCTGCAATGTCTCATTCAACAGATTCCCTGGTAGTAGGAAGAGCGATAGGTGATGTTATTAACTTGTTCGTGCACCGTTCTTTGTTCGCGGCTTAGACAGGGCAGTTTTCGTGGATTAGGAATTTTTTAAGTGTTCGGAGATAGCCGAAGAGGGTTTTTTTGGCAGCGTAAATGACAATTGCGTGTTGAAGAAGAGAATCTTGTTCTTTCTGGTTATAAATTGTGAAGATTTCTCCGAAATGATGAGGTCTTTTGGCAATTGCGTTTCCAGGTATGTGCTTCCATTTAGAATTTAATTTATGAGTGGAGTTTCTTAGTTTTTATCTGCAACTAGGACACTGTTTGCCATATTGTTACTGTATGATAAAAATGGTGTTTCTCATTGGTCTGTAATACATGGTAGCTGGCTTCATACTATGTCGATGCCTCTATCTTATAATAATTACAATATCTCCTATATTTTCTGGGTACAATCTATCCTGTTCACAGCTTTGTAACATCTAGCATCAGTATTCATTAGTATAGCCCCCCCCTTCATTCTGCCACCTCTAAAACTTACTATCATTCGGCACCATTTCATTGAAACCCGGGAATTGGCTTTTCATTAATGACTAAAATCAAGATAAAACTTCTTGACTCCGAAGAAATACAAGGCCTCTAAAGTGGCGTCTCTCTTTGTTTGAAGGTTTGGTCAGCCCGGAAAGAAAAAGATATCAGAAGGAATTATTCAACTAGGAGTCTAGGAGTGCTTGTAACTCATGTATTTTAGAGTTGCAACCCCAAGCTCATCCAAACACGGATCACTACACAGGAGAAGCCGAGGAAATATTTGGAGAATGAAGGAAGAAATGATCCATGTTATGAAAAACGGAGGGAGAAATTATCCATGTTGCACATTGTTTTCTCTAAAACAGATTTCTAACTTTTTAGAAACAAGAACAGCAGAAGAAATTGGCGTTTCTTGTCTTGTTTCTGTTTCTGTAGTGCTTTTTCAGCAGAACGAGCCCCCCCCATTCTGTTTTTGGTAACAATGCTTGCAAGCCAAGAATATTGGTAAATATATGCATAAAGAAAATAGAAGATACTGTTTATAATTGGAGTGAACCACACAGCTTGGTTAAAATTTATCAATGAATGAAACACTGTAAAAGGCCATTTTGTTGAGCCTTTTTTAATAGGTTCATTCAGTCTCAAAAAGCTTGCTCAAATCCCAAATTATAGTGCAGTCTTATTGTAGGTAACTGTACATTCAAAGGAAAGTTCAATTTTAATCAATGGTCATGCCTCTTTGTGAACTGTTGTCCAATAATCATGGCTGTTTCAGCTCCTGTACATCTCATCGCACAGCTGAGAGTAGTGATTTGACAATTTGGTGATGAGGCAATCTCATCAATCCTTACATTCTAAAGTCTCTTAACAAAATTAAAATAATCTAAGAATCAATGTCGCTGATACTCTATTGACATGACACATTCTTACTCCATTTTCCTCCCATGATCTTCATGCTAAGGAAGATGGTGGTAGTTGTCCAATTTTGTTGGAGAACAAACGATTTTAGTTGTTCTGTCCTACAGCAGTAGAATTTGGAACAACGGAAAAGTGGCTTCACAGGCTACGTGCAGAAGACTGGAAATTTGAACCCACAAAGCCTGGCTGAGGTCTGAATAAATTTTCGTTATATTAAGAAAGCGGAGGCACAGATGTGGAGTAGTTATAACTAGAAAATGTTGGGATTGATACCTGTTGGTGAAGATCAAACCCAGGTTTGTATGGGGCTGAGCCACTTATGCAGAAAACACATTTAACCAACGTCAGCCTAGAATTTAGGCTTTTGTTGTTGTTGTTGTATATCTAGCTAAATATTTGTGATCTCCCTATGTTGTTTTGTTCGAGTCCAATTTCCTTGTCTGCTTGCACTTCTCTCAAGAGTTGTAAAAATGCATATTACATAGCTTCCTATATACAGATGGTGCTTTAGAACACATAACGGTGAACTAATGATCCTTTACTTTTCACTTCCTTAACGTGGAGGTGATTTGCAGTAGTGCCTAGGGTCAGCAGGACCACTATAAACAAAATCACAAGTTGTTGGACTATAATGATAAAAAAAATAAGAGGCGGTAGTTGTAGAACTTTCCAACCATAGTGAGAATGTAATTACATAATAAGCAGGGAGTTATATTTCAGACCTGGTCTTTGCCAGTTTAAAATGAAAAAAAACTCTAATTTGTATAAGAATATGGTAGAGAAGAAGAGAGAAATCCATGATTCAAGAACTCTAAAATTTAATAGCTACTCCCTTAGTTTAGGATTTACTTCCTAATAATGCGAGCTGAGTATGGAACTTGGGACATGCATTTTGACAATTTGGACAGCATTTCCTTGGACCCCATGCCCCTGCAGATCAGAGTCATGTGGTTTGGAAACTTAAATTAATCAAATGATAAGGTTATGGCGGTAGGGGAAGTTTTTGTTGACAAAAGTTAGTGAGGTGAGTGACATGAAATAGCTTATTGATTTGTTTAGGAGGGTGATCGATATCAACTCAAAATGCCTCCCAAACACCCCCGTCCCGTTACATTGTTTTGAAACATTTTTAAGATATCATACTATGTCAACGCCTCTATAGAATTAAGATGCTATTCGCATTTTTCCTTTTTAAACTCAATTTGAAGCATTACAGCTGGCCTAAAATGATATTCAAGTGCACTGAGCACAGGCCCATTGGTTCAGCTAAAACACAGTAACACTGTAAAATCACAGATAAAGTGGTTGGAGACACATACCCACTTTGACATACATAGGAGGAAAGAGTTTTGAACATTGCAAGTCTTCTATGCGAGAGTAGTGATTTGACAAATTGGCTGGCTGAGGTCTGAATAAATTTTCGTTATATTAAGAAAGCTGAGGCACAGATGTGGAGTAGTTATAACTAGAAAATGTTGGGATTGATACCTGTTGGTGAAGATCAAACCCAGGTTTGTATGGGGCTGAGCCACTTATGCAGAAAACACATTTAACCAACGTCAGCCTAGAATTTAGGCTTTTGTTGTTGTTGTTGTAAATCTACCTAAATTTTTGTGATCTCTCTATGTTGTTTTGTTCGAGTCCAATTTCCTTGTCTGCTTCCACTTCTCTCAAGAGTTGTAAAAATGCATATTACATAGCTTCCTATATAGGGTCAGCAGGACCACTATAAACAAAATCACAAGTTGTTGGACTATAATGATAAAAAAAATCAGAGGCGATAGTTGTAGAACTTCCCAACCATAGTGAGAATGTAATTACATAATAAGCAGGGAGATATATTTCAGACCTGGTCTTTGCCAATTCAAATGAAAAATAACTCTAATTTGTATATACATAATACAATTATCAATATACATAATACAATTATCAACAATATTATAAAGATATCCTTACAAATCGAAATATTACGGCATGTTTCTGGAAGCAACTCCAAAAAAAAATTATGTAATTGCATTTTGGTGCACACATGTTGGACAGAAAGAAGAAAACTATAAATAGCCAAGATTTGAAAAAACAATTTTAGGGAAAATTTGGCTGATAAAATTACCCGAAACAACAGTTGCAATACAGGCTTCAACAGTCTGCAGCTCTGAGCGTAAGAGCAAATCTTGATTCCCACTATAGACGCTGATTGCAGCTTTCAGCCTTCCCACTTATATGTAAATCACAACATTTAAAAAACAAAAAAAAACAAGTCAATTGCATAAAAGAAGAAAGCCCCTACCTTCAAATACCAGAGAAAGTTGAAAAAATACTTGTACCTGAGCAACTAACAGTCTCTGCAACTTCCACAGCTTCCAGCCTCAGCTTTTCAACTGCTCTGCAGTTTCCAGCCTTCAGCCAAATGTGAAACGTTGATCGCAACTGAAACAAGTGATTGGAACTGTACACGCTGACTGGAGCAGAAATGCGTTTTTTAGTTTAAGATTTTGAAAGATTTGGATTAAAAAATACGAGTGAGACCACTGAATTAAAAAACGGTGTCATGTCAAAATCTTCATATAAATTAACCTATCTTGAATTAATTGCAAGTTCTATTTAAAAAATATTTTCAACCTGTCTTGCAATTATTTCAACCTATTTCGAATTAATTGTACATTACTTCAAGATTGGTATGTTATCTTTTACAACTTTTTTATTTATTATCCTCTATGCATTCACTGTTTGTAGATTAAAAGTTTTTAAATAAATTTTGCACCAAAAGCACAACAATGAATATTATTTTTCCTTCACACAAAATATCATTGGATACAAATATGATTGGTATAACAACGATCTGAATAGTGATATTTAGTAGAAAGTCTTGCAAAGGGCACAAAACTGTTTCTGAATTTAATTTTTGATAAAGGGATATGAATTTTTAAGTGGTTCTTTTCACGTCATTAATTGTTGTCAGAGAAATCTGAATCTGGGCTGTTTCTATCATAGATTTAATAAATGTCGTTTGTCAAAGACGCTCTTATATGATATGAAAATGGGATGAATTATCACTCCACCAACTTCACATCCTGTTTCATCCCAACACTCTTCAAGGTCTTTAGACTGGGATTTAGATCCTGAATAACATAGGAATTATGACCCCATAAATAGTTTTATTTTAAATAGTTTTTTAGTTTTAAAAATTTATTTTTATGATACATGGTTTTGTTTCTAATAATATTGATTTAATTATTAAAATTAAATATAAATTGATTTTTAATTATTCAAATAATTATATGAATAAGAAATAGTTTTATTTTAAATAGTTTTTAGTTTTAAAAATTTATTTTTATGATACATGGTTTTGTTTCTAATAATAATATTGATGTAATTATTAAAATTAAATATAAATTGATTTTGATTATTCAAATAATTGTATGAGTAAGAAACAAATATCATTCTCATAATTGAAATGAAGTTGAAATTAATTTTACAATACATAACTGTGTGGAAGAATGTTTTTATAGCATGTTACAAATGGTATTGTTGATGATACATCTAAAGTTGAGGTTGTTGTTGCGTGTTAGTACGACCTGGCTTCTCTCCATCAAATCCTGTCCGTACAACCAAGCCAACACAGAAACGAGGCAATCTGAAGAAGAGATCGGCATTAAAACCGGGCAATCTCAACATGTCATCCGCATTAAGATATGATAGATCTGCATTAATGTTTTAGTCGACTCCATTAATAGCTTGCAGGAAGCACTTGGTTGTAATAGTGCGAGGTATTTAGTTGTTCAGTATTGCTTCAGTCGGATATCCATTGTTTTTTCCCCGAATAAAATAAAAAATCTTCATCGGGCTTTGCAAAATAATTTCTGCATGTTCTCTGTGGCTCTCTCCTATACAAATGTGCCTCGTTTTGAATTATCCTTACTAATTGTGCAGGCCAGTTGTTTGGACCGACTAGCTCACGTACACCGGATCAGAGTCGGGATTTCGGGCTTGGTCGGGAGTCGGAGCTCAACATTCCGGGTGAAACATTAGAGCTCTATAATAGATATCAATCCCTTCCATCTCTCGTATGCCTTGAAAACTGAGATCTATTGACCAATCGGAAGACTCTTTTTGACGAGCATATGTGACATCTTAATCAACATTTTCACGATTACATGGACAGTAAAGTTTAAAGATTTTTATGATTTTTGGAAGTAGGTCGAAGCTCTTCGTACAAAGTACAAGACCTTTACTCCGGATATGAATGCTTTTGCAGGTGACAGCACATATCATGGCATGTAAAATCTAGGCATTTTGTAATAAGAAGTGAATATTTTTGTCCAATTAGATAACGAGATAATTCTTAATAAAAATAATTGTAATAAAATAAAAAAAATAATTTACTATGTTAAACTTTCATAAAATTAAAAAATATAAAGATGGTTGACCAAATTAATAGAAGGTCAACTCAATACCCATTGCATAATACGTGCTGATATGTGCATAATAATAAGATATCTCTTAAAATATTATTTTCAATAATATTCTTTTTTCACATTATAACAAAAGTCTTAAAAAGGTTTTTTTCACGTTATATTCTAATTATATTTTCATTCAAAATTTCATTTTCCCATGGTATGGGCAAAAGGATTGGCGCGAATTTCATTTTACCAAATGGCCAAAAAGATTTGACATGACAGGGGCATGGCCAAGCAAGATTGGTTGGCAAACCAGGTGAATAATCCGATAACATTAGATTAACAACAGAAATAGAGTTCTCAAGAAAAAATAGAATTATCGTAACTCGACATTAGAATTTCCTATCTCAAACTAGCGATGAAAAGATGAGTATATCCGGGGAAACGGGTTGTAGGAAATAGGCAGAATGAATGAAATGATGTTGCTTATCGCTTGCTCCTTGAGTCAATGGCGGCGATTGATGCGGAAAAAAGAAACGGCTAGGAACGGACTACCGAATCACACTCTTTCCACAGTATGCTAGGTATGGCAGCAATACAAGAAGTAACATGGAAGGAGAAAGCAACCATATAGTGATGCACCGGCCTAAGTTTTTACCTAAGTTTTGGGAAAGGCGTCGGTGAAATGCGTGAGTGATGGAAAATAACACATCGAGATTGGTGAGGTATGGCCAAGGAGGATTGGTTGGCAAACCATTTTTTAGAGAACATTTCAAATTTTACGGTAACGGAGGGTTTGCTACGGCATTCCTCGGCCAACTAGATGAAATGCGGTTGTGTAAAGGACAACGTGACTACGGATCGAATCCCGGAGATATAAACTGAAAAAATCAGCCCATTCTTGAAACCTCTGAAGAGGATGGAGTCTCGACAATGCGAGTATATAGCCTTCGAATGATAAATATTATACTCATAGATAATAAAGGCAAGGATTTGGAACCCGGGTATCTTGTTTATGAATGATAAATATTATACTCACGGATAATAAAGGCAAGGATTTGGAACCCGTGGTATCTTGTTTATTTAGTGGTCGAATGGATTTGAGTTCGAGAAGGGACTCCCTCACATAAACTAAGACAGAGAAAGAGGGCATTTGGATGGATCAAATGACAACTCATCGAGATAGAGAATTTATCAAAGAAAAGATGAATGCGAAGAGGAGCAGAGATGTGTGCTGTTGTGAATGTTTTAACCATTTGTAAAGACCAAGGAGTCGCCGATAAGTGAAGGAGCGCAGAAGACAATGTAATAGGTACAACAAAACAAGTTTTCTCCCGAATTGTTAAGGCGACTACTCCACAGACAACCAAGATGACCATTTATCGGAAATAAGGTATGACAACAAAAGGAGAAATGGATAAGAATGAAATTATTACAATTTTATTGTCGATAATATTGATATTCAATGCCCATCATTTTTACACCTCATGCTTAAAAAAAATAATAAGAAATACAGAGATGACACTCGCTATTGCTCAAAAAGTACTATCATAATCACTAGCACAACTCAATCTTAGGCTTAAAAGCACTAAAAAATAACACACATATCCTACCGTAAAACCCCCGAAGAATGTACCAAGTACTTCCCGAGTGGTTTCTTGGAGTAGCAAGAGTGAAGACACAAAGCGGGGGGACAAGGTGAAGCTTCTACTAGGGATCTGTAGCATGAAATTTGTTAGGGCGTGAGGCACCTTCGGATCATAGCTAGACAGATCGTCCATTGTGGTTCGTTATATTTTTTGGCCCTTCCGTACAACGATTTGTGAATCCCTCTTTCTACAAAGATTTTGTAGAAGGATGGCAACATTAGATTAACGAAAGCAAAATAGAGTTCTCGGTAAAAATAGAATTACCGTAACTCGACATTAGAATTTCCTATCTCAAATTAGCGATGAAAAGATGAGTATATCCAATGCGGGAAACGAGTTGTAGGAAATAGGCGAATGAATGAAATGATGTTGCTTATCGCTTGCTCCTTGAGTCAATGGCGTAGTTGATGCAGAAAAAGAAACGGCTAGGAACGTACTTTGAATCACACTCTTTCCACAGGTATGCTAGGTATGGCGGCAATACAAGAAGTAACATGGAAGGAGAAAGCAACCATATAGTGATGCACCCTAGCCTAAGTTTTTTACCTAAGTTTTGGGAAAGGCGTCGTTGAAATGCGTGAGTGATGGAAAATAACACATCGGGATTGGTGAGGTATGGCCAAGGAGGATTGGTTGGCAAACCATTTTTTAGAGAACATTTCAAATTTTACGAACGCAGGGTTTGCTCGCGGCATTCCTCGGCCAACTAGATGAAATGCGGTTGTGTAAAGGACAACGTGACTACGGATCGAATCCCGGAGATATAAGCGAAAAATCAGCCCATTCTTGAAACCTTGAAGAGGATGGAGTCTCGACAATGCGAATAGCCTTCGAATGATAAATATTATACTCATAGATAATAAAGGCAAGGATTTGGAACCTCGGGTATCTTGTTTATGAATGATAAATATTATACTCACGAGATAATAAAGGCAAGGATTTGGAACCCGGGTATCTTGTTTATTTAGTGGTCGAATGGATTTGAGTTCGGAGAAGGGACTCCCTCACATAAACTAAGACGAGAGAAAGAGGGCATTTGGATGGATCAACAACAACTATCGAGATAGAGAATTTATCAAAGAAAAAGATGAATGCGAAGAGGAGCGAGAGTGTGTCATTTGTTGTGAATGTTTTAACCATTTGTAAAGACCGTAAGGAGGCTGGCGATAAGTGAAGGAGCGCAGAAGACAATGTAATAGGTACAACAAAACAAGTTTTCTCCAGAATTGTCAAGGCGACTACTCCACAGAGCAACCAAGATGACCATTTACCGGGAAATAAGGTATGACAACAAAAAGGAGAAATGGATAAGAATGAAATTATTACAATTTTATTGTCGATAATATTGATATTCAATGCCCATCATTTTTTACACCTCATGCTTAAAAAAATAATAAGAAATACGGAGATGACACTACTGCTATTGCTCAAAAGTACTATCATAATCACTAGCACAACTCAATCTTAGGCTTAAAAGCACTAAAAAAATAACACACATATCCTACCGTAAACCCCTGAAGAATGTACCAAGTGCTTCCCGGTGGTTTCTTGGAGTAGCAAGAGTGAAGACACAAAGCGAGGGGGGACAAGGTGAAGCTTCTACTAGGGACCGTGGGAGCGAGTGAAATTTGTTAGGGCGTGAGGCACCCTCCGGATCATAGCTTAGACACTGTCCATTGTGGTTCGTTATATTTTTGGCCCTTCTATACAACGATTTGTGAATCCCTCTTTCTACAAAGATTTTGTAGAAGGATGGCAACAATTAGGGTTTGTGCTTCTACGTTGACTTTAGATTTCTTTTTATCACTATCATGGTTTTGCTTGACAATGGCGACGTGATGACCTTTTTCCGGCATTCATCGCTTTAAATGGTCGCATTTTTGTATGCCGGATAAGGGTTTCACGGCATCAAATTTCCGAACATCCCGAGTTTCGAAGTGTTGAGGAATGTTTGTGCTCTTTTGTAGTACACCTTACATGATTTTGGGTGTGGGAATAGCCTTTAAAACACCATCAAATCGTTATTCTTAGGTGGACTCGCCTCCCTTACAAAGCCCTAAAGTCATTTGTACTTTGTCGAAGCTTCGTGGCGTAGTGAGATCCCTTCATGATTTGTGTTGCAACCACGGACATCATGGGCCGAGTGAAGCAACTACCATTAAGTCCCTCATCTTAAAGGGATTCTTTGGTATCGTACGGTATTGTCTTCAACTATTCTCATCAATCTTCCATGTTCCATTTTCGGGGAACAATTTGTCCTTCATCCGGTTACGGATTTAGCATTGTTGATTGTAGTCGCGTTAATGTGCTACCCTCGCAGACTCTACTTGGTTAAGGGTGTCCCACAAAAAATGAGAATAGCGAATGCCTTTCTTATCCCAGACGAGAGGACCTTGAGTTGTAAAGCTTCTTTTTTGACATGATTGGCTTGCTCAATGAGGCATGAAGCTAGATGGCAAGGGGGATTTCTTATTGCCATGTATTTTATTGAATAGAACCATGCCATATCCTTCTTTAAGTGAGTAGGATCCTCTTGATGTGGGATTTCAACACAAGACATCTTATTCACTTTGGAATTTAGTGAATCTAAATCATAGAGCCTCCTTGATTTCCTTTGCCTCATCGATTGAGAGTCGAGACATTTGTTGTCCATGTTAAAGGATATTTCCATTTGATCCAATAATCCTTTGTTTTGGTTCACCCCAAATTGATCATAACCTTTCGAGTCTCGTCTAGAGCTTGGATGCTTCGAGAGGCTAGTGTCCAACCCATGCATACTCCAAAAAAGTCCTGCCTTTTCTCCATGTTGGACATCTTGGGAAAAGCCAACTATCTCGGTAAACTTTTTTTTGATCATATTATTCCTTATGCTTGATAGTTTAGGGACATTATCATGTCATGAATCCCACAAGGTGAACAGTTCCCTATTCTCCATGTATCTTTTTTTCCTTATAATTTTGACACAAAGACCTTTTTTGTTAAGGATAAAGCACCAATATACTCTTAAACATGGAGCTTTGTTTACCGGTCTTCTTACCCCTACTTCTCCTTCCAATTTAGGCATAATTATTTATTCCAACCTATCGAGTGTGCCACTTTTTCTTCTTCAATGCCTATTGTCATGAAAAAGTTTTATTAACTTTATGATTATCCCTCTCCAAGAGCATTGATCTCGAGGTCGGCTAGATTGGAATTTTAGAAGATGGACATAGCCGATACCTATTAGATAAGGTTCATCCTGTTTGCCAGAAGAGAAACACATGCGGCTTTGTTTATCGATTTTCTTATCCACTCGCTTCTCATTCCAATTTAGGCATAACTATTTGTTTCCAACCTATCATATGCCACTTTCTCTCCTTTGATGCCTCTTGTCATGAGAAAGTATTATTAAATTTATCCCTCTCCAAAAGCACTGATCTCGTGGGTTAGTAGATTGGAATTTTAGAAGATGGGGATAGGCTGATAACTGTTGGATAAAATATGAAGGGCGGTGCAACAAGTGTATCAACCACATTGTATTATGAAATAACTCTTCAACCACCATCCAAATTCCAATATGAATGAAACAAGGTGCACCCTTATGGATTAATTGGCCATGTTTACCCATGACTCCATATGAGTCTTTTGTTGAGGGACATGATACTTTAATATTTCTCATATTGCAGTTCCTAATATTACTTCTATTTGGAGGTCAAAGGTGGCTTTCATTAGATTTTGTTTACCCATGACTCCATATGAGTCTTTTGTTGAGGGACATGATACTTTAATATTTCTCATATTGCAGTTCCTAATATTACTTCTATTTGGAGGTCAAAGGTGGCTTTCATTAGATTTTAGAGGTGACGATGCTCATTCCTAGAGTGTTTTTTATGGCAAGACTCAAGTCTAGCCATGTCGCATTGACTAAGAATATAGATAATCTCATATGGTCAAAGAACCATGTTGAGCCCCCAAGATTGTTCTTTCTTTTTATCATACTTCACTCCATTTTCTTTTGCCCATTGTTATCCCAGTGCTCAAATGATCAATGAAATTAGTTAAAATTACTTTAAGAATGAGTATCATGGCTAACTTGCTAAGTTTTGTGATTTTGTCATTGTAATGCATTTTGAATCGAAACTAGCTACAAAATGCGGACATTCGCAGTAGCTAGTTGCCAATTCTGCGCACTGTCTTCACGTTCAAGCATGTTCCAGGTGTCCTCTCAGAAAAGCCACACATGGGTGTATTCCACATCATGTCCTCAACGTTTGTTGCTCACCATGAAGAATGAACTGAATTTCGGACGTGGTTTTGTACGTGGGAACTCATACAAGGAGGCGGACTCTAATAGGACAAGGACGATCCGTGATGTCCTTTCGTCACTTTACGTCGCCATCTTTAGAGTTCTAGTACGATTTTGATAGGGAAAGACAATGATCCCCGTATTGTTGCAAGTTCCGTTATGAAGATTAGTTATAAATGTACTGGAAACCGAGAGACAAGTCGGAGATTTTGATTAGATTTCATGGATTGATCGCTATATTTCCGAAAGACCGAGAATACTCTGTTTTAAGTTATTTCCCTTTAATGAAGCGCAGACGACATTTCTTTGAACGCGTTGAGTTGATTTTGAGTTAGATTTCGTGCTACCTCGGTGGTAGAGGGCCCTCGCTCTCCCGAGCGGCTTTACTTTCGCAATTTAGATAAGTATCTTAGTTCGTTTTCAAGTTTTTGAAGTTTGCTTTCATAGTTAATTTCATTAGTCACTATAGCTATACTTGTTCTAAGAAACTCTTCCAAAAGATCATTATAATGAATGAGAAATGGGTCGTAGTGTTATAGATTTTATTCGCAATTCCTTTTTTGTTCATTATCACGAGTTGAACTTACTTCTAGTAAACTTTTCCAAGAAATCATTATGATGACTAAGGCATGACTGCGATACTTCGTAGGTTTCGGTTGCTTGTTTACACTAAGTAGCATAGCTGATCTTACTCTTAAAAAGCTCTTCCAAAACATCATAACAATGAGTAGGAAATAGGCGTGATGTCTTAGTTTTTTAATTGTATTTGCTTTCGCTTTCATGTTTGCTTTCAAATGCATTGAATTGTACGACCGGGATTGTTCTAACAAGCTCTTCCAAAATACTATTCATGATGAACGAAATAGATTTGTAGAATCTCATAGATTAATTGCATGATAACTTAGTTAGGGCACTCCGGAGGCAAATTGCATTTAATTCATGCTCTCGTTATTTCGTTTCAAGTTTGATAATGGCTTTTTAATTGAGCACCGATCACTCGTAGACTAGTAACACCCTAGTTTAGTTCCCGACTTAGCTCACCTTGTGTTTACACTCCATGTTTAGTTGCCATCCATTGCATATTAAATTGCATTAGTTGTTAAACTTAAATACCACGGTCTTCATTATTTACAAAACTTCTTTTGTTCTAAACATATATTGACTCATAATCATCTCGAACGGAAGATAGTATCGACTCCAAGACTCGGAGTACTTTTGCAACCTTTTTACCATTCCACAAACAAGCCTTTCCTCAAAGACTATTCAAAAAAGGAAATCTATAACTTTTGAGTGAGGTTTAGTGATGTTAAACTAAGTTGTAGAATAGAATTAGGAGCTAGTTTTAGAGTAGAGATCATATGATGTTACCAATGTTCTTTTCCAAATATGTTTCAACAAACCTTTAATCATGGATGAGATGTTGTATCATTATAAGTTGATTGTTTAATAGTTTAGTTAGGAGAATTTTTACACTTAGCCGCCCATTTCTCAAGCTCTTCCAAAATATCCTTAATGAAAGAATTGGACAAGTTAAGCTCATGTTGTGATTTATTTTCTTGAAGTCATTATCAAGCTTTGTATTCTGGCTAAGTCATAGTTTAGGTTTGGTTCGTCTCGGTATTTGCATTTGTCAATTGTCATCAACAAATTAGGCTTCACTGTCTTTTTAACCAGTAGCTTCTTTCCACCGACATATTAGTTCTCTCCCTTGTGAACATAAAACCATAAAAAGACCAAAAACATCATAAAACACTAGACACAACGCATTAAGAAACAAACACCTAGGCACATACGATGCACTACACTTCGAAGAGTTTACCAACCCCGGTTGACAATTAAATGAACTCAATTTAGGAGACTAGGTTGAGCACAAACATTTTTGGCGCCGTTGTCGGGGAAGTGAAAACTAGGTAACCTTTGTTTCTTAACTCCCAAAAAACAATTATATGCGTAGAGAGAGAGACTCAAGGGGTAGATTTATAAGAAGCGTAAACGTAAGTTTGATTCCTAGAACACCACTTGTTTCACCGAGACCAAGAGCTAGTACACCTTCAACTCAGACCCACATTCCATCCTTTACCGATCCTAAACTTCTAGAAGACCTAAGATCGGATACTCCATTAGAGAGACCTTCCACTTCATCCACCGAACTCGTCTTAGAAGAGGATCCAAGGACTCTGTTAAGGACACAAACTTTTCCACTTTTACCGAAGAATCAACCATGGCAAAAGAAGGGGGAGGAGAGAGTCTTTAATGGAGAACACACATTATTTGGAGGGGGTAGAGGTAGAGGTAGAGGAGAAGGAGGTAGAGGTGCGGGAAGGAGGAAGAGGTAGAAGAGAAATGGGAAGCTCTTTTGGGTTTCCTATAATAGATGAAGAAACCAATACAACCATGAAAAAACATTTCACCCTCTCGTCCTTCCAAACTTCTATGGACTTAAAACTCAAGATCCCGAAACCTTCCTATTTGAATTTGAAATCTCGTGTAGAACTTATGACTACTTACAAGATGCTCAAAAACTTAAACTATTTCCTTCAACATTGAAAGGAGCAAGACATTGAAGTGGTTTATGAGTTTGATCAACTGAGTTCTATTAGGACATGGGAAGATATGAAACAAGCATTTCTAGAGAGGTATTTGGATTATTGTATGCCTAGGTCAATCATAAGGAAGAAGTGTTTAAGATGTTACAAAAAAGAAGATGAAAACTTGGAAGATTTGTTGGAGAGATTCCATTACAACATCAAAAGAGCAAAAATGGAAAATTTAGATCAAGACACCTTAAAAGCTCTTTTGTTGAAAACAATTAGGGATGAATGGTTGGATATCCTTAACATGATGGGAAAAGGGGATATATCACGACTCACATTACACCGAAATATCGAGTTATGTATCAACCTTTCAAGAGGGAAATCTAAAACTCGTAAAAGGTCCAAGAGATCCTCGCTCTTGCAAGAGCAAGTAATCTGCCTCGGACGTAAGTAGATCGATATAGGACATATGCTTGATGATTTCAAATATGACATCTTAGGGAGTCTTAGTGAACAAATAGACACCCTTAAGTTACAAAACAAGCAAAAAGTCAGATACG
Source organism: Pinus albicaulis (assembly GCA_034641835.2). Lineage (NCBI taxonomy): Eukaryota > Viridiplantae > Streptophyta > Pinopsida > Pinales > Pinaceae > Pinus > Pinus albicaulis. The sequence goes on along the minus strand of CM076578.1, from coordinate 1,248,159,554 downwards.
ATGCCTTAGCAATCTTTTGTCCCAAATGTAGAAAGAAACATGCCTTGAGAGAGTGCCCTTTGGATGTAAAAGTTGTAGAGACCCGTGTCATTTGTTACGAAAAACATGAGACCAAGAATTGTCCTTCCCTTCCGGTCTCAAAGGCAGTCTTTCCAAGAGGAAACTCCCGCCAAATTCCCGATGAATCTCTCAATTTTGTCTCTAGAAGGCCCTGGCAAGGACCCTCAAACACAAGGATTCCATGATCAAATGTATAATCAATTTCTACCAAATTGGAATTCTTGGCAGACAACCTTGGCCTCAATTTCAAAATCAATCTCAAGCTTGGGCACAAGGAGCACAAAGTCCCTATGGAAGATACTCTCGCACTATCGGTATCCACCATCCTATCCACCATATCCACATTTTTCTTCTCAAAATCCTCAACAAAATTTTCAACAAAATCCTCAACAACATCATCGGAACCTCCCACATCAAAATCAACCACTTCCATTACCATTTCCTCAAAAAATCAAATCGGTGACACCGCTCAACCCATACCAAACCCCAATAATAAAAACCCCTCGAACACATATATGATAGAAGGCCAACGAGCTTTCCAACTTATTTAATTACTCCTTTAGACTTTAGTGATGTTCAACTTAGGTACTGGAAGAATACTTGAAAAGAGGAAACCTTCCGTAATCATACAAGAACAAGATAACTCGAGGAAGATTCTCTACGAGTGAATAAAAGTCTTGAAGAAGACACATCTTTTCGAGACCCAAACATTGAAAAATTAAAGCAAAAAGAACCAATAATTTCAACTCCTATATTAGAGCAGACCCATCAACATCTACTTCTATACCTCCCTTTCCAGTGAAAAGATTACAAATTGATAGAGGTGTAGAAAAACAAATTATGGTGCCTAATTATGATTTCCTAGATGAGTGAGAAATGTTTGCATTAAAATTCCAATATTACAAGCCATCAAGGAAATTCCAATTTTAGCCAAAACAATAAAGGAGTTGAACATGAAGAAAACAAGAAAAAAGAATAAGAGAAACAAAGAAAATTCAAGCTGACAGGAAAAATAGCGGACATTATGATGGGTAAGATTGCTATTCCAAAGTATCTTGACCCGGAAATCCAGTTGTTAAAATTCACATCAATGGAATTGAAATCCAAAACACACTCATTGATTTAGAGCACGACAATCAATATCATGAGTAGACAAATCATGGATAAACTGAAACTTCTTAATCTTCTCTTTACACCCACATTATTACAATTAGCGACGGATGCAGCGTGATCAAACCCGATGGGGTAATAGAAGACATTCCGATTGTCCCTAGATTCTTGGGAGTACCCTTTGGATTTCATGATCCTAACTCCTAAGAATAATCTAGGAGGGCATCCCCGTTATATTAGGAAGACCTTGGTTGGCTACTAGTCGATGCTTTCATTAGTTGTAGATCCGGTGATATGTACATTTACGATGGTAGTTCAACCAAAAAATTCACTTTGTATCCTCCCAGCTTAGGACAATTACTAGATTTAGATGATACTCAATGGATAGAGGATGAAGAAGATTTACAACCTCTCTTCACAATTTCGAAGTTAGTGAAGATAATCAAATTCTAAATACTCTAGAAAACTTTGAATCCTCTTCTGAATACAAACATGAACCATTTCAAGAAAGATCCAACATTGAGTTTTTGTCATCAAGGCGAGATGTCTCTTCATTCTATGGATAAATTTGGCAAGCTCTACAAGTGAGATATTTCCAGGCAAAACTTTGAACATAAACAAGAACCTAGAAAAAATCTCAACAAGAAGAGTTAGTCAAGATATTACGGAGACATTCTTCTCGCATATGCATGAGAGTACACTCGACATGTAAGGGATAAGCCCCAAGACTTACACTCATCACATCTATATAGAGGAAAATTGTAAACCAATCGGACAACCTCAAAGACGGATGAATCCAAATCTTAAGGAGATTGTTAAAGAAGAATTGCAAAAATTGTTAAATGTCAACTTCATCTATCCCATTTCGGATAGTCGGTGGGTTTCTCCTTTGGTAATTAGTGCCAAAGAAAAATGGTAAATGGAGAGTATGTATTGACTAATGAGAACTAAATAAAGCTACTCTTAAAGACCATTTTTCCCTTACCTTTCATAGATCAAGTGTTAAATACATTAGCCGGCAAAAAGTACTTCTCATTCCTAGATGGGTTTAGTGGTTACAACCAAATCCAAGTAGCACTTGAAGATCAAGACAAAACCACATTTACCCGTCCTTGGGGTACCTATGCTTACCGAGTATTGCCATTTGGATTATGCAATGCCCCCGCAACATTCCAAAGGGCGGTATTAGAAATTTTTTCGGATCTAATACATGATTGTGTAGAGGTATATATGGATGATTTCACAGTTTATGGAAACACATTTGAAGAAGCCTTAGCAAACTTGGAAAAAAGTTTTAAAGAGATGTCAAGAAGCAAATCTTTCACTTAGTCATGAGAAATGTTTCATGATGTTTACTAAAGGTATTGTTTTGGGGCATCACATTTCAGGGGATGGGATTAGATTTGATGAGTCAAAAGTTGAAGTCATCTCTAACTTATCTATTCCAAGTTGTCAAAAAGATGTTAGGAGTTTTCTAGGTTTTATAGGATATTATCGGAGGTTTATAGAAAACTTCACCAAGATAGCATCTCCACTCTTCAAATTACTTACCAAAGATTGTGAATTCGAATGGAATTCGATTGCCGATTAGCCTTCGAAACCCCGAAAACAAAAATTTCGAAGCCCCTATTTTAAGGGGACCTAAACGGAAGTTACCTTTTCATATCTCGACGGATGCCTGCGAGTACTGCTCTAGGAGCAGTATTATGACAAAAAGACTTGATTCCTTATGCCATCTACTATACCAAGTAAAATTTGACTCTGCAGAGTTAAACTATCACCGTGACTCGAAAAAAGAGTTTTTAGCTGTTGTTCATGCCATAAACAAATTCGGACACTATATAACGAAAGCTATGAAACTTTTGTTCATAGTGATCATTCCGCAATTAGATACTTAATGAGCAAATCAATTACTAATGGTAGAATCATAAGATGGTTATTGCTTTTACAAGAATTCAACATTACCATTCTAGATAGGCTTGGAAAACAAAACACGAGTAGGCCGATTTCCTATCTAGACTCCAAAACATCAAAGATGACACTCAGATTGAAGATCAATTTCCTAATAAATATCTTTTTGCAATTTCTACTCAAACTCCTTGGTTTGCTGACATTTCTAATTATTTAGTTTCAGGAAAATTTCCTTCAATAATGAATGCAAGAGATAAAAGAAAAATCATTTATGATAGTGCAAAATATTCATGGGTTGCTAACGAGTTGTACAAGACGAGGCCCGTATTTGATCATTAGGAGATGTGTTCGGGAAGATGAGATGCCCGAGATTCTTAAAGCATGTCATGATGAACCTTGTAGCGGACACTTTGTCGATAAGAGGACATCCTATAAGATCCTTCATTTAGGATATTATTGGCCATCCTTGTTTAAAGATGCTAAAGAGTATGTCAAAAAGGTGTGACAGATTGCCAAAGGGTAGGGAAACCTTCTCCTTCGGGTGAGATGCCATTACAACCTCGGGTACATATTGAACCTTTTGAAAAAATGGGCTTTGGATTTTGTAGGACCTATTAGTCCTCCATCAAGACAAAAAGAGAAATATATTAGTTTGCACCGATTATGTTACCAAATGGGTAGAGGCCAAGCCATTACTTTTTGCTAATGAAGCATCCGTAGTTAATTTTTCTTTTTGAGGATATTTTTACTCGTTTTGGTGTCCCAAGGGAAATTGTTACGGATCAAGGAGCTCAATTTACATCAAGGCTAGTGGAACAAATGATGGAGAGGTACAAAATCGGGCACAAAAAAATCTACTCCTTATCATCCACAAGCAAATGGTCAAGTGGAATCTACTAATAAGGTCATTGAAGGAATCCTAACAAAGACTCTTCATTTACATGAAGAGATTGGGTAGATAGGCTTCTTGAAGCCTTGTGGGCCTATAGAACTACATGGAGAAACACAACGAGTCATACTCCTTATGAACTTGTTTATGGAAAGCAAGTTTTGTTTTCCATAGAGTTCCCAGATTCAAACTTTCAAAATGACAGATTCGACTAGGACTTGATTTAACGGAGAGCACAAAAGCATAGATTGGAGCGGATTAATGAATTGGATGAGATCGGACAAGATGCGAGTTCGGAAAACAAGTCTAGTCCAACGAAAGAAGGACTAGATGGCATGACAAGTACATCAAAGAGAAGAAGTTCAAAGAAGGTGGCTCGGGCTCTCTTGTTTGATTCAAAATTCAAGGATTTTCAAGGTAAATTTCAAACACATTGGCTTGGGCCATATGAAATTGTTGAAATTTTTGACAATGGAACGATAAAAAATCGTGACAATAGATGAAGAAGAGGTCACTTTTCTTGTGAATGGTCATAGATTGAAGGCCGTATCACAAACCACTCTCAAGAGAAGAATTTGTCAAGAAGTTCCAGGGAAAAACAAGAATGTGAAGTTAATGAAGAAGAATCTTTCTTCTTCATCAACTTGATTGAATTTTCCGAAAAGCATTTCTTTGAAAAAAAAATAAAATAATAATAATAATAAAATAAAGTATAAAAATGAAAACCAATCACCGATTGGCATGCTTATACGAGAAAATATAGGGTGAAAATCGAGTCTCTCCGACACTCTAACTTTTCCATTTTGTTTTTGCAAGCAAGTATAGTTACAAAATCATAAGTTCGAGATTCATTTTACTTATGATCCATTTCATTTCATTCCATTCACTTATCCATCCATACTCCATTTCATTCATTCATTCATACTTCACTTCATTCCATATTTCATTCATCTCATTCCATACTTCATCCACCTCATTTCCATATCAAAATTTAAAGTTTGATGTCTTTTCACGCAATTGAATAACACATGTCATGAATTGCGAGGCCATTTCTTATACTTTTCCACTCCATTTCATAAATTGTAATCCATCCCACTCCATCATTCACTTCATACATATTCCATTATACCATGTTTCATCATCTATCTTCACCCATTCCATATAATATTCCATGTATATTCCAAACCACTCCATTCCATGATTAAAATTCTCTACAGGCACATTCTCGCGTAGCCTAAACGGACATTCTGCGGCTAATCGGACTTTTCCGCGGCCCGGGACGGTCATTCCCAGCAGTATACAGATCCCGAAGGCAATCGATCAACGGACATTTGAATTGCAACAAGATGATCCAGAGTATATCCATGAACAAGAAAAATCAAGAAGGATTATGAAGACTCACAAAGTAATGATTTTCGAGAGGAGAACAAAGTATACAAAGACCACAAAAAGCGAGATGAAAAGCAAAGGTAAAAAGTTCGATTATAATGGCATTTCATGAAAAAACTTTAGTATAGTCTAGTTATGAATCATTCGAAAAGTTGTTTTGATTAGTTTTATTGATCATGCCAAATATACCCTCCGCAAAACTTTGGATAAAAATCCTTCATTTCAAATTCTATACCCGATCATCATCTAAGTGGTTAAAATATCGAAGTGATTGATTTTCTCACGTCACCTGACCCAAATCATTTAATGATGATTTTCGAATCCGTTGTAAAAAAATCTTCGCAGATCTTTTTCACTCATTGATTTGTTTTCTTCACCTCACTTCATTAACTCGTTCCGTAACCACTCCCTATTACTCCATCTCGTAGCCAACCCTTCATCATTTCATTACGTCAAAAACAAGAGGTATCTCTATCAACTGTGAGCGAGAGGTATATCGATTTGAAATTTGAAGCCACGCTGTCACCAAAGAGCAGCAGGTATATCGGTTTGAAATTTGAAGCCATTGTCACCGTGAAGCGAGAGGTATATCGGTTTGAAGATTGAAGCACCGTCACTTGCGTAAAGCAGAGGTATATTAATTTGAAGGTTGAAGTCATTATCTCCAGTGAGCGAAAGAGTATTAATCGAAGATTGAAGAAGAAATTATGGGCCTCATCGTGAGAACTCGAACCGATGGGCACAAAATACCGGAAGGATACCCTCGAAAGCAAAGAAATGTTGCAACAAGCGGGGATGGTTGCAATTCTTTTGAGAAATTTAATGGCTTCCACAAAGAAGTTACTAAAACGTTTGCAAGGTCATTCAAGGGAGCCGAGGTTGAAGTTGGAGATATTAAATTGATCGTCACGCGAGGTTTTTATTGCGGTACAACAAGATTGCTTAGACATGGAGAAAGATGGTTTAAGAACAAAGAATTTCATAATGAATCATGGAAGCAAATCCTCAAATCACTGTGTATGGATGTCATCGTGTTTAAAAAGGGAATTCCAAGCTGCTGCATTAAAGAATAAATGGAGAAACATATTGCTTATCCTACAAAAATTTATCACTTGTGAAGGTAGATATGGTACTTTCTATGTTTACCATATTAGGTTGATGATGCATTTCTTAGAAGAAGAGCTTAATTTGCCCTATTTCTTGCTTCAAAGTTTAAAAAAAATGGCTTCAAGTGTTCAAAGGAGAGTCCAATTCCTAGAAACAACTCTCTATACCATCATGGCTTGGTTAAGATTCTAATTGAACACCATTTAGCCAAAACAAAAGATACTTGGGATAATTTCTTGGTGAGAAATCACTTTGAGGAACCAAAAGAGCCTTCACTCGAACATCGACCCTACGAAAGAGAAGCGAGAAAATGGAGAGTCTCTAAAATTGAAAAGCCCGACAAAACAATACGGGAAAGTAGTGAAGAAATAATCTGCGAGAAGTTGACTCGGATTAAGAGACAGACTTAAAGAGAGAGGGTAATCGGAAAAATACGCACAGGAAAAAGGAGAGGGACCATCCGTACGAGAAGGAGCCATAGACTCAGGAGGGAAACTAAGGAAAACACAAATCAAACAAGTCAGCGATAAACATAGAAGATGAGGGAACATCTATTAAAGAAGATGTTGAAGAAGATTTTGATGAAGAAGCCCACTGAAAATTGACCCACTCACGACGAAGAAATTTATGACTATGTTGAAACATTGGAAAGGAAAGCTTCGAGAGTAGAGATAGAACCCCTAGTCCCTCTGCGTACGAAATAGATGTGTTAAGAAGAGATGAGTGCGAGCTGGAAGTACTTAATAGACATATCGAAAGCTGAGAATGATATTACGAAGGAACAAATCAAACTAAAAATCGGTATGAACTCAACGCTTTGTCTTTATAAATGGACAAAGTGGAAAAGGCTAATGAAAAGTTGAAAAAGAGGAACAAGAAGCTAATCGGGAGCGAGTTACCAATCTAAGGTTCAAGTTAGTCATCGGGAAGCTCGAGAGACCTTTAAACTCCGGGCAAAGAAGAAGAAGAGGGTTGGATGTTCTTGCGAGAGTCTGCGAGTTTATGGAATAAGTTGCATGAGGACATGCAAGAAGTCGGAGAAGTGGGGGTATGTTGAGCCCCAAGATTGTTCTTTCTTTCATCATACTTCACTCCATTTTCTTTTGCTCATTGTTATCCCGGGCTCAAATGATCAATGAAATTAGTTAAAATTACTTTAAGAATGAGTATCATGGCTAACTTGCTAAGTTTTGTGATTTTGTCATTGTAATGCATTTTGAGCTGAAACTAGCTACGTAAAGTGCGACATTCAGTAGCTAGTTGCCAATCTCTGGCATTGCCTTCACGTTCAAGCATGTTCCGGTGTGTCCTCTCGGGAAAAAGCCACACATGGGTGTATTCCACATCATGTCCTCGGCGTTTGTTGCTCACCATGAAGAATGAGCCGATGCTGACGTGGTTTTCGTGTACGTGGGAACTCCTTACGAGGAGGCGGACTCCTAATAGGACAAGGACGATCCGGATGTCCTTTGTCACTTTACTGTTGCCATCTTTAGAGTTCTAGTACGATTTTGATAAGGGAAAGACAATGATCCCCGTATTGTCGCAAGTTCTCGTTATGAAGATTAGTTATAAATGTACTCGGGAAACCGAGAGACAAGCTGGAGATTTTGATTAGATTTCATGGATTGGTCGCTATATTTCCGAAGACCGAGAATACTCTGTTTTAAGTTATTTCCCTTTAATGAAGCGAGACATCATTTCTTTGAACGCGTTGAGTTGATTTTTGAGTTAGATTACGTGCTACTGCGGTGGTAGAGGGCCCCCGCCTCCCGAGCGGCTTTACTTTTTCGCAATTTAGATGTATCTTAGTTCGTTTTCAAGTTTTTTGAAGTTTGCTTTCATAGTTAATTTCATTAGTCACTATAGCTATACTTGTTCTAAGAAACTCTTCCAAAAGATCATTATAATGAATGAGAAATGTGTCGTAGTGTTATAGATTTTATTCGCAATTCCTTTTGTTCATTATCACAGTTGAACTTACTCTAGTAAACTCTTCCAAGAAATCATTATGATGACTAAGGCATGACTATGATACTGTAGGTTTCGGTTGCTTGTTTACACTAAGTAGCATAGCTGATCTTACTCTTTAAAAGCTCTTTCCAAAACATCATAACAATGAGTAGAAATAGCTATGATGTCTTAGTTTTTAATTGTATTTGCTTTCGGTTTTTCATGTTTGCTTTCAAATGCATTGAATTGTACGGCTAGGATTTTTTCTAACAAGCTCTTCCAAAATACCATTCATGATGAATCGAAATAGGTCGTAGAATCTCATAGATTAATTGCATGATAACTTAGTTAGGGGCACTCCGGAGGCAAATTGCATTTAATTCATGCTCTTGTTATTTCGTTTCAAGTTTGATAATGGCTTTTTTAATTGAGCACTGATCACTCTGTAGACTAGTAACACCCTAGTTTAGTTCCGTAGTAGCTCACTCGTGTTTACACTCCACGTTTAGTTGCCATCCATTGCATATTAAATTGCATTAGTTGTTAAACTTAAATACCATGGTCTTCATTATTTACAAAACTTCTTTTGTTCTAAACATATATTGACTCATAATCATCTGAACATAAGATAGTATCAGTGCAAGACCTCGGAGTACTTTTGCAACCTTTTTACCATTCCACAAACAAGCCTTTCCTCAAAGACTATTCAAAAAGAAAATCTATAACTTTTGAGTGAAGTTTAGTGATGTTAAACTAAGTTGCAGAATAGAATTAGGAGCTAGTTTTAGAGTAGAGATCATATGATGTTACCAATGTTCTTTTCCAAATATGTTTCAAGTAACCTTTAATCATGGATGAGATGTTGCATCATTATAAGTTGATTGTTTAATTGTTTAGTTAGGAGAATTTTTACACTTAGTCTGCCCATTTCTCAAGCTCTTCCAAAATATCCTTAATGAAAGAATTGGACAAGTTAAGCTCATGTTGTGATTTATTTTCTTGAAGTCATTATCAAGCTTTGTATTACGTTAAGTCATAGTTTAGGTTTGGTTTTGTCTCGGTATTTGCATTTGTCAATTGTCATCAACAAATTAGGCTTCACTCTCGTTTTAACTAGTAGCTTCTTTTTCCACCCTGACATTTAGTTCTCTCCTTTGTGAACATAAAACCATAAAAAGACCAAAAACATCATAAAACAATAGACACAACGCAGTAAGAAACAAACACCTAGGCACATACGATTGCACCACACTTCAACAGTTTACCAACCCTAGTTGACAATTAAATGAACTCAATTTAGGAGACTAGGTTGAGCACAAACAAACCACTCTGGGGTTTATATCCTAGAAGCTAGATATATTGCTATTAGTTTATAAGGGAGAAGACGAATCATGTTTGGTGGAGGAGGAGAGTTTGGATATTTAAATATCCCTCAAAGGCTAAAATTTTATGTGGTTTGCACTAAAAAAAATACTTGACTTGGTATAATCTTACGAGGAAAAGGAATAGAGAAAGAATCGATAGGTGCAGTTTATACAAGGTATGTGAAAATACCAATAAACATCTTGTCGTGGACTGTAACTACATTATGCAAGTTTAGAGGGAGATTAAACATTTGACTAGGTTGAAAAAGGTCTGAATTGGTGGCATAATTGAAAATGGTGTAAGAGGTTGGTGCCATAACTCTTCAGAGTGAAGGATTACAAAAGAACTTCCTTGAATCCTAGCTTGGGTATTTAGCAAGCTAGGAATGTAAACTTATTTAAAGATAGGCAAATTCTTCCTATTCAAAGTGCTTTTCCTATTTGATGTGGTCTCAATTATTTAAAAGATTTTTCCTCGAGATGACAATACCTAAGCCTCCTAGGCAGATTGTTCTAGAAGTGGGTAAGGATGGTGCATGGGCATACTTTGATGATGACCCCTATTTCTATGGATTAGGGAGAAGTGCTTTATATAGTGAATCTCATAGCATTTACTTTAGAGTTGGATTGGGGCATCAAACCAATTATCATGTTCAGCTAATGGCTCTAAAACTTATCAAAAATAAAAATAGGGCGTGGACTGGTTGTGGTCCACACAGTGATGCTACAATTCTGGCTTCCCATTGCTATTACATTGTATGGTGATGAATCCTTTGAAAACAACTTCACTGCACCATTAGGGAGTAAATTATTTACTATACAAATATCAATATAACAATGAATGAGAGCAGAGTAGAAAGAAAAAATAAATTACAATAAAAAGAGATAACAGATTGTTGCAGGTTACTTACTGCAGCAAAGGATAAGATACATAATGTAACAGAGACATACAAGATATTGAGACCAGAAGTAGCCAATTCATCCCTTAAGAATACACCCTAAATGTGTGTGCGGGATGGTAAACTTGTCCATTGTAAGTTACAACAAACTCTAGCAAATGGAGTGACCTTAAATAATGTGGTAAGGTGCCAACTAGGGGAGCACTCCTTTGATATAGGTGATTCATCACTCATCATAAATTCAAACCAATTACAAGCTCAAAATAGCAGAGGCAGTTAAGGCTCTTTCTCCAATGACTCAGCTATCTCTCCATACTCTCACACATATCACTATTAGTAAGTTAACATACCCTCAATAGATTAGGGTGAGCTAGCGCATACTCTCCAAGGACGTATCCAATTCACCCCTTAAGAATTCACCCTAAATTCTTTCTATTCAATGTGCTTTTCCTATTTGATTTGGTCTCAATTCTGTAAAAGAGTTGTCCTCAGATCATAGTACCTAAGCCTCCTAGGCAGATTGTTGAAGAAGTGGGTAAGGATGGTGCATGGGCATATTTTGATGATGACCCTTAGTTCTATGGATTAGGGAGAAGTGTTTTATATAGTGAATTAACTTACAGAGTTAGCCTGGGGCATCAAACCAATTATCATGTTGAGCTAGTGGATCTAAAACTTATAAAAAATAAAAATAGGGCGTGGACTGGCTGTGGTCCACACAGTGATGCTACAGTCCTGGCTTCCATTTTCTATTACATTGTATGGTGATGAATCCTTTGAAAAAAAACTTCACTGCACCATTAGGAGTAAATTCTTTACTATACAAATATCAATATAACAAGAAATGAGAGCAGAGTAGAAAGACAAATAAATTACAGTCAAAGAGATTACAGATTGCTGCAGGTTACTTACTGCAGCAAAGGATAAATGCATAATGTAACAGACACATACAAGATATTGAGACCAGAAATAGCCAAGGAAGTAGCCAATTCATCCCTTAAGAATACACCCTAAAAGTGTGTGCAGGATGGTAAACTTGTCCATTGTAAGTTACAACAAGCTCTAGCAAATGGAGTGACCATAAATAATGTGGTAAGGTGCCAACTAGGGGAGAACTCCTTCGATCTAGGTGATTCATCACTCATCATAAATGCAAACAAATTTTGAAATACAAGCTCAAAATAGCAAAGGCAGCTAAGGCTCTTTCTCCAATGACTCAACTATCTCTCCTTACTGACACATATCACTATTAGTGAGTTAACATACCCCCAATAGATCAGGGTGAGCTAGTGCATACTCTCCAAGGAAGTAGCCAATTCACCCCTAAAGAATTCACCCTAAAAAAGTGTATAGGATGGTCAACTTGGCCATTGTAAGTTACAACAAGCTCTAGCAAATGGAGTGACCTTAAATAATGTGCTAAGGTGCCAACTAGGGCAACACTCCTTCGATTTAGGTGATTCATCGCTCATCCTAAATGCAAACCAATTACAAGCTCAAAATAGCAAAGGCAGCTAAGTCTCTTTCTCCAATGACCCAACTATCTCTCCAAGAATAGGAAACAATGGTTAAGGGTGCAATAAATAAATTTAGGTTACTATAAATACCTCCCCCAATAAATGCATCAACCACAAAATAAAAAATAAAACAATTAAATTTGTTAGGAAATGAAGCAACCTAGGATTGAGTGCCAAGTGGAATCCCCTTTAAAACATACCTCTTGACCATGGCAAGGAGTTGCACCCTACACAATGAGGCCCAACATCTTTTAGGCCATAAAATGCTTCTCTAGAATAGATCCCTCGTTGTACAAACAAATCAGATGAAGGTGAACACAAGGAATAATATGCTACTTGCTGGTTGTTTCTTTTCAAATCTACACTTAACTGTTTCTTAATTTGATGAGTATCAGATTAGAGAAGGGGATATACTAACTAATGAAAATGGCTTCCATTTTCTGTTCTAGAATAGCAACAGTCTTATGCCAAATAGGCCTCAAAACCTTGCATCGGATCACCAGCTAAGGCTGCCCATCATCTAGCAGAAATGACCAACTCTCTAATAGTGCTTAGAGAAAACTAAGCACTGACTATATGAGAAATGACCAAGCACTGACTCATATAGTCTCGTATGAACAGCTTGGTCATTTCTGCAGAAAACTAAGTGATTCCTAAGTTGCTCTGAACACTCTGCTCACACTGCCCACCCTCTTGATTGGATTATCCCTACAGTGCCTTTGCATTAGCAAGCATTCACTTCCATAGATATTAATGGAGTACCATCATATGATTTGCAGTGAACCTTCCAAGTCATAGGTGGCGAGATCGGACACCATCTGCTCAAAGTGGAGTGGGACAATTGAATTGCAACAATGAAACTAGCAGCTTTGAGTTCAGTGGGATGGCACATTGGTGATAAACATGCTATATTGGATGAGATAGAAGCTCTTATAGTTTCTGAAAATCTGGCATTCACTTCCATAGATGTTAATGGAGTACCATCATAGGTTTTTCTGTGAACCTTCCAAGTCATAGGTGATGAGATCGGATACCATCTGCTCAAAGTGGAGTGGGACAATTGAATTGCAACAATAAAACTAGCAGCGTTGAGTTCAGTTGGATGACACATTGGTGATAAACATGCAATATTGGATGAGATAGAAGCTCTTATAGTTTATGCAAATGTGGCCCTTGGCCCAAGCCTAACACCCTGAGGTGGAAGATATTTCTGGCAATGAGAGACCGGTCACCTCCACTAAGAAGTTCTATACTTCTCTGTCATTGAGCCTTTGGTTAGTATATAAACGACTTGGGGAGTACTAGTCATCTCAGGTAAGATAGTTTCTGTAACAGGGGATTGAAATGCCAGTGGTAGACTTCAACACATTTATTGGATGCTTATGTGGACGCTGGTTTGAATTCCAAGCCAACAAACATTGCTTGTTATACAAGTAGATGAGAGTGATTAATAGAAGAAATGGCAGTTGGATGAAGAAAAGGCAACTAAGGTATTGGACTTGAATGTTTTTCTTAATTGAGAATAATCATATGATTGACTTGCTATAAAAGCTGATGACAGAGATAAATGGTGGTTGTGATTGAAAAAACTATGCCAATAATAGTCGACAAAATTATATAGCCAACAAGACTTTGTGATGCTTTCAATTAAGGATGCCCCAAACCAACAAACTTCATATATCAATCCAATTATTAGTCCCAACTATGCCCAGAATATGGAGTCATGCTCAATTCATACATCTTTTTCTGGTTATAGCATAGTTTGTCTTTGTTGATGGCATACAAGCTAAGTTACTAAAAACCTCCTCAGGAGGACCCCTGAAATGTTGTTTGCCAAATCAGAAACAGATACTGGTGTGTCACTACATTGAAATGTTGAAAAAGTGTTTTGGTGACATTTTGGCTTTCTAAAATGTTTTATCAGTTTCTTGAAATGCGCAAGCTTTCTGTTCCATCCTGAAATGTTTTACAAATTCTGGAAACATTTCAACAACAAACAACAACATTTTGGGTAGAAAACTAAGCAAAAAATTTAAAACACTTAGGAATCACTAAGCAAAAAACTCTCTAATAGTGCTTGGTTATTTCTACTTAGAGAAAACTAAGCAATGACCATATGAGTCAGTGCTTGGTCATTTAGTGCAGAAACGACCTCTGATGATTCCTTCTCTCACAAACTCTCTTTGGGTTCTATATCGATGAGATGGACTCCTTTATTAGGAGCACATATAGGATGGTGTTGATTGCCTTCTACCCAATGCCTTGATCTCCTTGCTTTTAGTTTTCAACAACATGATCCTCTTGGCACCTCACCTAAGGGGTTGTAGAGACAAATTGATGCCTTATTCAACTCTTGTGATCTTTGATAGTTGACATTTGAGCCTTTGGTTAGTATATGAACGGCTTGGTGAGTACTAGTCATCTCAGGCAAGACAGTTTCTGTAACAAGGGATTGAAATGCTAGTGGTAGACTACAACACCTTTATGGGATGCCTATGTGGACGCTGGTTTCAATTCCAAGCCAACAAACATTGTTTGTTATACAAGTAGATGAGAGTGAGTAATAGAAGCAATGGCAGTTGGATGAAGAAAAGGCAACTATACAATTATTATTATATAGACCGTACCAAAAAGGGAGCATTCAATTGGACAAACATAATGCAAAGAGCCTTTGACAGGCTCAAGGAGGTTATGAGCAGCTGCCCAGTATTAGTCTTGCCGGATTTTACGCAGCCTTTCATCTTGGAGTGCGATGCTTCAGGGGAGGGAGTGGGCGCAGTTTTGATGTAGGGAAGCCACCACATAGCTTTAGAGGGTAGAAAGATGTTTTCGCGTGAGAGGCTGTATCCTATATACGACAAGGAGATGCGAGCCATTATGCATGCATTGACCAAGTTCCGACAGTACCTGGTGGGCAACAGGTTTCGGGTTAGGACTGACCACAACAGCCTCCGATTTTTCCTAGAGCAGAAGCAGTTGCAGGAGAGGCAGCAAAAGTGGGTTAGTAAGATCCAGGCATATGACTTTGACATTGATTATGTCAAAGGGAAGAACAACATAGTGGCCAATGCTCTATCCCGCAGACCGAAAGCGTTGGTTTTGATGAGTATAGACACGGACTAGAGGGCTCAGCTGTTGGTGGAGTACTCCAAGGGCCATTTTGCCTGTGAGGTGCTGGATGGCCAAATCAGGGTGATGGACGAGGTCATTTACTTCAGGGGCAGGATCTTCTTGACTGAGGATTCTCAGCTCAAGGAGAAGATATTGCATGCCTCCAATGACTCACCATTGTTGGGTCATCAGGGATTCACGAAGACTTACAGGGCCATTCGGGAGAGGTTCTCTTAGAGAGGCCTCAAAGAGGATGTACTTCAGCATGTCTGGGAGTGCGAGGTATGTCAGAGGAACAAGGGAGAGATGAGTCACCCAGCTGGACTGCTATAGCCGCTTCCCATTCCGGAAAGAAAGTGGGAAAGCATTTCGATGGACTTCATCACTGGGTTGCCCATGGTGCAGGGCAAGGACTGTATCTTTGTAGTTGTTGATCGACTGACAAAGTATGCTCATTTTTAAGCCATATCCGCATGATACACAACAACACAAGTGGCAGAGCTGTTCTTCAGGGATGTTTTCAGATTCCATGGTCTTCCGAAGACCATAGTCAGTGACAGGGACAACCGTTTCATGGGCGGGTTTTGGCAGAGCTCTTTTGTTTGGTGGGTATAGAGTTGACTCCGAGTACCAGCTAGCTCTTTCGTTTGGTGGGTACAGAGTTGACTCCGAGTACCAGCTATCACCCTTAGACGGATGGGCAGACAGAGATAGTGAACAAGTGGCTGGAAGGCTACTTGCGAAACTATGTCACAGGGCAACAAAAGGCATGGCTGCGTTCGCTGCATTTGGGAGAATACTGCTACAACACCACTTTCCACATGTCTATCGGTATGTTTCCATTTTATGCTTTGTATGGTTATCATGCTCTGACTTTTGCTGATGTCATGTTTGGAGCTAGCAAGGCCCCCAGGGCCAAGGATTGGATCCAAGAGAGTCAGGATATACTCCGGGCTCTTAAAGATAACTTAGCCACTGCACAGAACCAGAAAAAGCTGTATGCCGACAGAGGACGGGTAGAGAGGCAGTTTGAGGTAGTGGACTTGGTCTACCTACGACTTCAGCCATACCGGCAGTCCATGCTGAAACAAAAGGGGGCCGAGAAGCTCAAGCCCTGCTTCTATGGGCCTTACAGGGTGATTCACAAGATAGCAGGATCCACAACATCTTCCATGTATCATGCCTGAAAAAGGCATTGGGGCAGCAGGTGACTGCAACAAAGGAGCTTCTACCTACAAATGATGAGGGGTATTTGGTGTTACAGCCAGAAGCCATCATTGACACCAGGGAGAGACAGCTGAGGAGGAGGACAATTAGAGAGTACTTGGTGAGGTGGAGGAATTTGCTGGATGAGGATGCCACTTGGGAAAGTGATAAGATCTTACATCATCCATCTTTGCAGTTGCTTGAGGACAAGCAACATTTTGGCGGGGAGGACTGTAATATTCCCAATTAGCAGCAACTAATTGGCAATATTAATTTTGTTCAATTTTTCCTTTCTAAAGTTAGTCAGTCAATAAAGGGGGAGATGGGACCCATAACCCACACTTGGGAAATAATAATTCCCTATAGTCACTTGAGCAAATATTATTTGGCAGCGTGGGACCCAGGAGGGCCAAGTGACAGCGCAGGGAAGGGGCAGCGTGGAGGCAACATGGGCCAGGCAGCGCAGTGGCAGCGTGGGCTAGGGAAGCGCAGTGGGAGCGTGGGCCAGGGCAGCGCAGTGGCAGGGATAACGTGGCCAAGGAGGGACAACGCAGATGAGTGGGGCCCAAGGGGGAGCTAGGCTCTTAAGCATAAAAGGGAGAGGAGGCTCACCATTCAGTCATTCTATTGTGCATCTTATGATTTCTGTCTTTTGACATTGAGCACGCTTTTGCTGTTGAGCGAAGTCTGCAAGTGTTGTTCAGCACACGGGTGTCTCCGAGTGGAGATCCCAACCTCAGCCTCGAGGGACTTCGAGTGCCCGCTGAGGTGAGGAGTTCCATCATTGTTTTTCCGAGCTTAACACTCAGCATCCTTCATCCAGGACCATGCAGTTTCTTAGACAGCGCAGTCCCTCTAGGAGATTACGCAGTTTGGAGAGGAGGCAGCACCAAGAGAGAGGGGAAGTAGGAGATTTTGGTCCGGGAGTATTGTGAAGGGATCAACTCTTCACAAATCATCTTTTGCAGGAGGAGGAGGCCATCAATTATAGTTTATCAGTTCAGGGCTAGCGTACTCATCTGGAGTGCATGATTTACCAAGGGAGGTCAATTTCTGGGGTCAGCCATACCGGGATTCCTTCTTGGGTTTTTCCGGGTTATTTGAGGAGAGCCTGTATCCCGAGTTTCACATTTTTCTGAGTAGGGGAACAGCTCCAAGGAGCAGCTCCATTCTAGCAGTAGCAACAATTCCGACAGTAGCAGCAGCAACAGTTTCTGGAGTTACATTGTTCATGAGAGAGCAACCATTCATTGATAGATTCTGAGAGTATTTCCAGCTTGCCTTGAGCAAGCCAAGGTGCCATCATTCTGATCACCTTTGTACCTATTGTTATCTTTCAGTTTATAATAAAATGGCTCAGCGTTTCTCCATGTTTGCAGTATTTTTATGATGTCTCTCTATTTGTTGTAGTTACTTGTTTATGTTGCTTTATATTACTGTCTATTTCCTATTCGGGATATTACATTGACATTTGAGCCTTTGGTTAGTATATGAACGACTTGGGGAGTACTAGTCATCTCAGGTAAGACAGTCTCTGTAACAAGGGATTGCAATTCCAGTGGTAGACTACAACACCTTTATTGGATGCCTATGTGGACGTTGGTTTGAATTCCAAGCCAACAAACATTGTTTGTTATACAAGTAGATGAGAGTAAGTAATAGAAGAAATGTTAGATGGATGAAGAAAAGGCAACTAAGGTATTGGACTAGAATGTTTTTCTTATTTGAGAATAATCATATGATTGACTTGCTATAAAAACTGATGACAGAGATAAATGGTGGTTGTGATTGAAAAATCTATGCCAATAATAGTCTACAAACTTATATAGCCAACAAGACTTTGTGATGCTTTCAATAAAGGATGCCCCAAACCAACAAACTTCATAGGGCAATCCAATTATTAGTCCCAACTATGCCCAGAATATGGAGTCATGCTCAATTCATACATCTATTTCTGGTTAAAGCACAGTTTGTCGTTGTTGATGGCATACAAGCTAAGTTACTAAAAACACCCCAGGAGGACCCTTGAAATGTTGTTTTCCAAATCAGAAACAGATTCTGGTGTGTAATGACTTTGAAAAGTTGAAAAAGTGTTTTGGTGACATTTTGGCTTTCTAAAATGTTTTAATAGTTTCTTGAAATGCCCAAGATTTCTGCTCCATCCTGAAATGTTTTATAAATTCTGGGAACATTTCTGCAACAAACAACCTTTTGGGTAGGAAACTAAGCAAAAAATTTAAAACACTTAGGAATCACTAAGCAAAAAACTCTCTAATAGTGCTTGGTCATTTCTGCTTAGAGAAAACTAAGCACCGACTATATGAGCCAGTGCTTGGTCATTTAGTGCAGAAATGACCTCTAATGATTCCTTCTCTCACTAACTCTCTTTGGGTTCTGTATCGATGAGATGGACTCCTTTCTTAAGAGCACATATAGGATGGTGTTGATTGTCTTCTACCCAATGTATTTATCTCCTTGCTTTTAGTTTTCAACAACATGATCCTCTTGGCACCTCACCTAAGGGGTTGTAGAGACAAATTGATGCCTTATTCAACTCTTTTGATCTTTGATAGTTAACATTTGAGCCTTTGGGAGTACTAGTCATCTCAGGTAAGACAGTTTCTGTAACAAGGGATTGAAATGCCAGTGGTAGATTACATCACCTTTATTGGATGCCTATGTGGACGCTGGTTTGAATTCCAAGCCAACAAACATTGTTTGTTATACAAGTAGATGAGAGTGAGTAATAGAAGCAATGTCAGTTGGATGAAGAAAAGGCAAATAAGGTATTGGACTAGAATATTTTTCTTATTTGATAATATTCATATGATTGACTTGCTATAAAAACTGATGACAGAGATAAATGGTGGTTGTATAGCAAACATGAATATTTGAAACATGCAGGATTTTATTCCAAAATAAATTCTGGTAATGGATACAAAATGAGTCTAAAATGTGTAAATTGTTTATGGAGTTTCGACTTTAGTAATATTCAATGCCATTATATTAAATAGAAAACCAATATGGACATTGAAATTATGCTCCATGGATAATTGTTGTTCATGAAAATAGCTGATAGTGCCATTGAATAAAATTCTATCACGACAACCTTATTTGATGGACAAACATTCAACCAAGAATGCATAGTTGGCAGCTCAACTACTTATGACAATTTCGATGAAAAAGGATAGCATTGTTATAAGTGATGGTTTGAAATCTTAAAATTGTATTTGCTGCTGAAGACAAATTGTGAAGTTTGCTGAAAATTATGAAGTTGACCAAAACACTTGTATAAAGCCAAAAATTTAAGTGTGATGGAGACAAGCAGCACCTGTATATACATTGTTTTGTGTGACACATTGCAAATTCAACATTGAAATCCATATATATATAAATTGAAGGTTTCACTAAAGAAAGCCTTCTGGTAGTTTTAGATTTTATTAGATTTTGTAACTTTATTGTACAGGTTACAATGTTTCAACTGAAGAAATAGTTGCAAAAAAAAATGTAGAAAAATAATGAAATTAGTGGAGATAAGTTAGGTTGATATATTAGAAACAACACATCACTAAGTTTAAATAAAGTTCACAGAAATTTTATAGCGTAAAATATTTTTGAACATTGTCTTAATTTATCAAGACCAGTCAATTAGAATGGGGTCTGTACTCGTTTTAGCAGAAATTAAACACCGTGGTTCTACTATCGCAAGAAATCTCAAGTAGTATGCAATCTTGGGAAGTTCTAAAAAAATTGGAAATGTCAATTAGAATGGGGTCTGTACTCGTTTTAGCAGAAATTAAATATTGTGGTTCTACTATCTCAAGAAATCTCAAGTAGTACATGATCTTGGGATGTTCTAGAAAATTTGGAAATTAAGGTTATAGAAGTGAACTCCAAAACTCTCAAAATGATATCATATTAATATGAGCGCATTAATTTAGGGAACTTTAAAAAGGGTTCATGAAACAATTTAAACTTTAAAGTGATATTATCCTAGAAACCACAAAGATTCAATGAATGAGCATTTAAATCAGTGAATAGTCATAATGCACACTTCTTTTGCAGGTCTCGTGGGGTAAAACTGTGATTTTGATTGGAGGCCAGATGGAACCACCCTCTGATAGAGTTGAAGGTGTGTATTTGGTTTGTTCGAATATCATACCTTGAGTGCACAACTTGTCTCAAAGAATACATTTCCACCCCTAAAACAGGGAATTTGTATCTGGAGATTATCCTATTAGCTTATTACGATTATCCATGAATATTTATTATTTACTATCATATATACACATAAAGGAAGAGAAGGAAGAATATGTTGGCTAAGATGTCAAACAAATTTTCCATAATACCCAAAAATATTATGGAGTAATTAGAAGATGGAAGTTTGACCAAAGTAAGGTCTAGTGAGGAGGAATTGGAGGAAGAAGGGTTTTGGAAGATAAAATAGAGCAGTCAGAAGATGGAAGGCTCAGCAGATCAAGGCCTAATGAGGAGGAATTAGACACATTGATTTGTCTTATTAAAGCTTTGAAAATACGAGATTGCACTGCAGCTTGAGATATTAATGTATATCCTGGAGAGCTCAATTTGAATGTTGATTGACTAGATCCATCCTTCCAGGAAACAGAACAAAACTATGTGATGGGAGAGAGTATAGTAAGTGACAAAAGAAAGTTCAAGTTTGTTGTAAGTTGTAACAAATTAAAATCCCATACAACAGTTTAGGGTGGGAGAACTTATGGAGAAAAGAATTTGAGAAGGGAAAGAAAATATTCATACTGTTGTAGCAAGATTTTGCATAGCTCAATTGTGGAGGGTTTTTTCAGATAAACTCCAGCAGGGAACCAAAATTAAAGCTTGCTAAGGCTTTTGCTAAGAGTAAGAGATGTATCTTCAAATTACCTGTGCAAAGCATGCAATTGTTGCATTATATCAGAGGACTTGGTATTCTAAAGTATAAGCTGGATAAAAACGAACACAACTCACCTGCATCATTTGCCGAAGATGTGAAATTGACATTCTCCAAAGCCATGACTTATAACCCAAAAAATGGCATAATCACTGGCTCAAGAAATCCTGCAGTCCGAAAAGCATATCTTCCATGGCAGTTCTCATTGAAAGTTTTCTCAAACATTGGGGCCCAAGACTGCAGAGCTTTGAAGACACCTATCAATATTTGCTGGCAACTTTAGAAGAGGAGGACCTTCTTGATTTTCTTGAAGATGACAAGGATGTTTTTGAACAGATGAATACGACAGCCCTGCAGCAAGAACAGAACAACCTCGTGGTAGCGAAAAAGGAGCTTCTTTTTGACAGAGATTTTGTGGCTTCCCCTAAAGATAAAGGTGATGATATTCTAGCTCAAGAAAAAGAAGTAGAACATGCAGAAAATTTTATGAAGCAATTTGAGGACAGTGGTCTGAAGCAAATGTATATGTGCCTGTCTATGTAATGTGAAGTAGAATACACATTTTCTCGATATATGGCAAGGTGTCGACCTAATTGGGCAGCTTATGAAATATATCTTGAATCCTTGATTAAATGTGGCATGCTGGAGAGGGCTGAGGGAGTTTTTGCACAGTTGCAAAAGGATGGTGCAATTGGTATTAAATCCAAGATGTGCAACGTAATATTAGAGGGATATCTCAATGCTCGTCAAGAAGAAAGGATCAAACAATTGTATGATGAAATGTACCATAAATGTGAAGGTTGATGGAAAGCAGCTCAAGGGAAAAGATAGTAGGTCAATGAGCAACTTAATTGCTAGATGTTACAGGTGCAGATGAAAACCTTGACTTTCCAACAGAGTATTTAGTATTTACAAATTTTGAATTACCAAGACTGTGAACTGTGGGCCTTGGATTTTCGCCATTTCGCAGAGGAATTGCATCAACAGTCTGAAATGAACTTGGAGAGTCATGAAGCTGCAATTGATGCACTGCTTTTGGCAGCATAATGTCACCTGAATACATATTTCATGATGAGCACCAGTGACAGTGACTATCATATCAACAGAAGTGCCAGTAAAAACAAATCTTCACACACGTAGGAAGATGGTTGATGAGCTATTTTCAAGTAATAGAAAGCCAAAAGTGGAAATGATAGGTAATCTCAAAGAAAAGAGAGACAAAACTGTAATTGACATTCTTATGCAAGCAGCAGAATGGGACAACAAAATGCAGTCTATTATTTTGAACGAGAGTTCATAATACATATGATGAGAAAGCAATAAATTGTGATTTTGAAGAAAGGCCAAATGGTTTTAGAAATTTTCCCGATGATACAGAGTCTATGGATGCTGTTACACTTGTACACCAGCATCAGGTTCTACTCTATGTTTTTCTGATTTGGCAGTTACAGAGGGAACAACATAACATGCTGCAGAGCGTCTCAATACATTGGTTTTCTCTCTTCATTATCAGCAAAAGAAGTTCAGTCATCCAATAAAACCTGGAAAAAATATTTGGAGATAGGCGACAGTGGACACTTCTTCAAATTATAGTTTCTGCAGCCAGTGGTAGTGGCATCATGGAGGATGATGAGTATGGTAGGAAAGAGGGCTTCCAGTTTAGAAATTTGATTCCTGCCTCCTCATGGATGGACAGAATATCAATTTTTTCAACCTCTTCATTTCCTTTGGTCAGATACATAGGTTGGATGGCATTGGCTCGCTATGCAAAGGAAAACTAGAAGAGAGGGCTCCTTCTTGCACAAGATATGCAGCAAATGAAAAGCTTACTGTTTATTTTCTTTGATAAAAATACATAGGTTGGATGGCATTGACTTGCTATGCAAAGGAACACTGGAAGAGAGGGCTCCTCCTTGGACAAGATATGCATCAAATGACAATCTTACTGTTTATTTTCTCTGATGAGCTCACATCTGTCAAAAGATGTAAGGGGAATGAGAATGAAGAATTACAAGAGGCCTCCCTTTTGGAATCCAACAAACATAAATATGAGAAACCTGTTAAGAAAAGTGATCATTTATATCAAGTGGATAGTGATGGCTTTGCCCATTCTCTTTACCCTGAGCTAGACATGATCTTTCCAAACTTAAGAAATCAGTTTTTCACATACGCAGAAGTGATGCTAGAGGTTGTCTGCTCCCATTTAAAAGCAGTTCCACCTAGTTCTATTCCAGATATATTGTTGGTTTTCAGAGTTGTGTTCCAACCCATTCCTGGATGTAGATAGAGATCAAAATGTAATGACTGATGCCAGTTGCATGCTGAAAGGCGTTGTAGCTTCTAATGTGAAGTGCATCATATTGTGGATACTAGAAGTAATCATTGTGGAACATAAGGAAGCTATTAGATAAGTGATATGATTATTTCATAAGGAAGCTATTGATCACTTTGGATCTATGTCACACGGTTCGGGTTCGAATTCGGGTTCGGCAACGATTAAGTTCGATTCGGGTTCAAATTTTCCGATGAGGTTCATGATGAGGTTCGACATTAGGTTTGACTATACATATTTTTCAATAAATATAAAAATATATGGCATAAATTAATTAAAAATCAAAATCAATTAATAAATTATTAAACTATGAATAAAAATTTTGATTAGTAAACACACATGAATAACTTAATCATAGCATGCTCTAATTATATCAATGACATTAGTTAAAACTTAAATGTAAACATACATTATACATCATACACCATAGTAGTTTGGAAATACAAAAATGAATCGCATAATTTTCATAATCAAAACATAATTAGAATCACATAAATCAAAACATAATTAGAATTTAAGCATACGAATTACAATTTACAATAAAGCTATATTTCAAAACCATGGAGAACATCTTCAAATTTCAAAATTTTAAAAAGGAGTTTACAATGTCAAAGTAGCTATAATCCATAAAATTCTTCTACAAAATTCAAAAACATAGATTATCTATCATTTGGCCTACTTGCAAGTTTCAAGTTGCAACATCATAAAGCTCTAAATCTCTAAATCATCATAAGCAAATGGCCTAGTAAAGCCACTAGAAGAGTGATCATCAAAGTCATCATTTGACTCATCTAGTGAGTCATCATCCATGAAAATATCATCTTCTTCTGGTATGGACTCAAACAACGACTGAGAGGAACTAGATGCATCTTTGGCCACACTGCTCAAGGCCAACTTCAAATTGCTGCGAACATAAACAAGGTCTTCCAACCTTGTAGACAGTAATTTGTTTCTTTTCTTGGACTGAATATGGTTAAAGTTGCTCCAGTTCCTCTCACAAGCAGAAGCACTTGATCCCTGGCTTAAAACACGAATTGCAAAACGTTGCAATTCAAGAGTCTCTGATCCATAAAACTGCCACCATCTCCCTGGCGAAACATTAGGCCTATCCTGTACAGCACTAGTTCTTGCAAACATTCCCTCCTCCAACCTGTATGCCCGAAGCTGCTCTCTAATTCTCCTGGATTCTTCTAAATCTGGGACCAACCGTTCAATTGCTTCATAAAGGCCATTCATGACCTCTGCATCATTTGTTCTTTCTATCCCAAAGAGTCTAGGATCCAAATAACAAGCCGCTGCATGCAAAGGGCTATGCAACATCTTCCATCTTTCATCAATCACCTCCCATATTTCAATGTATTCATTTTCCTCATTGTTAAAAGATTTTTCAATGGATTCCTTAGCACGATCCATGCCTTCATAAACAAATCCCATGGAAGGGGTATTGCTATCAACCATGTGGAGCATATCAACAATTGGTTCACATACTTTTAATACCTTTAGAGCATTGTCCCAAAAAGTATCTCCTAAAATCACCTGTTCCAACTCCTTTCCTTTAGCTTCCTTTGAAAGGGCAGAGTTTTCCCAGTCATTGTGGCAAAAAATACCTCTTATACTTGATTTTTCTTCAACTAGCCTTTTGACAGTGATATAATATGTAGCAAATCTGGTTTCACAAGGCCTTAGCAGCTCTCTAGATGCTTTACTCCTGTACAAACTCAAAGTGAGTTGATGGTTGAATATGAAGTGCGCAATTTGTTTCCCCTTCCGAAATGTTTCATTAATCCATGGAAACTTGGCCAAGTCATGCAACAATAAGTCAAGGCAATGAGCAGCACAAGGTGTCCAATATATTTTTCTGTATTTTTCCATGATCAACTTTCCAGCTCCAATACAATTTGAAGCACTATCAGTGACAACTTGGACCACGTTTTCTTCTCCAACTTCAAGAATAGCTTCCTCTAAAATCTTGAAAATGTATTCAGAGGTCTTTTTATTCCCTGATGCATCAACTACCTTAAAAAAAAGTACTCCTCTAGGGCAATGAACCAACACATTAATCAGAGGTCTATGATGACCAACCATCTGATAAAATTGTGCACCCTGTTTCCCTCCAAGAGTCTTTGATCTTTTCCAATCTACTTGTCACCCTTTCTTTTGACCTCTTCAAAAGAGTGGTCCTTATTGTCTCAGAAATGGGAGGGACATAACCTTTACCAAAATCTGCAATCATCTTACATGCATTGAGGAAATAAGGACTTCTTGCCAATTAAATGGAATGGCAGATTCAAAGAACATATCAGCTACTGCATCATCAACATCTTGCTTCTGCTTGGGCTTCCAAAGAGAATTTAATGTTGCTGTCCCACCAGATTTACTGCTCTTTGGCTGAGATGAACTTCCAATGCCAACCATGCTCGAGGAGAGTGAGGAGAATGAGCCATAATTCATTTCAATTTCTGTTTGAATACACTGCCTTTTCTTTTCTTTCACCTGCTTGGCATTCTTCAGTTTGTCATAATCTTTTTGAAGTATCTCCTTGAGCTCTGCAGACACATTCTTGCAACCATCAACACCACCTCCTTTACCATTAGAGATAGACAGCAAATGGTCTATCACTCTAGTTAAAGACCCAACAAACCCATCATTGCATAGTTTTCATTTAAGATGTCTCCCACTAGACCCATCCAATTTCTCCACATATTTCCATGCTTCTGCTATTTATTTTGGAGGTGCCATTGCAAGTATTTCTGCAATTTGTTTGCACACTATAATTAAAATTTAAATAAATGAAAAAAATTATAAAATAAAATACAAATAAGCCACAATTTTAAACTAACTGAATTTTGAAAGCATTAGTGGAAAGCTTAATTAAATAAATGATAAGAATTATAAAATAAAATACAAATAAGCCACATTTTTTAAATTTAAAAAGCATTAGTGGAAAACTTAATTAAATAAATGATAATAATTATAAAATAAAATACAAATAAGCCACATTTTTTAAATTTAAACTAATTGAATTTTAAAGGCATTAGTGGAAAGCTTAATTAAATAAATGATAAAAATTACAAAATAAAATACAAATAATCTTTTGTTTTATATAATTTGAGTGCCTAAGGCTCTTTTACCTTCTTTGGTGATAAGAAATTAAAGGATAAGCTGATGTGCATTTTTTAAAATATTATTTCCCTTCAATCTGAACTGTACATGTAGGATTTCCTTTTTGTTCCTAAGTAATATTAAAAACAGTTTTAGAGAAGAGTGTTTTTTGGGTATTTAATCCTTAATTTTCGTACAATGAGAATAAGTGAGTGTTGCTGAGATTTTATAAAGGAGACTCATTGATATTTCTTCAAATAGTTTGTAGACAAACCTCACACGAGGTGTGCCATAACACTCTCAAATTCTAAATTCTAATTAAGGCAAATAAACAGAGCATCAAAGGCTACTGAAAATTTTGTGATAAAATTCACCAGTCATTTTGTCAAACAGTTTTGTGATAAAATACACTAGGGATTAATCATTACCTAAATAGTCATCTGCATTATAAGGAATTGGCATCAATTGGAATTTGGCACCCACTGAACAGAGGTAAATACTAGTATACTACAGTCAATGCCATGTGAATATGGCTGTGAAGAATGGAGCACTGAGTCCTAACTCAAAGGAAGCACAGATTTCAGACTCTAGAGTATATCTTCATAAGTCTAGGTTCTGCTGCTCAGATATTTTTAGTTTGAGAACAAAAAATGTGGCTGAATGTAAACTATAGTCTATACCTGTGCGGCTGTGCCTTGAGGTTCATTGGGAAAATGGGGGTTTTTGCACCAAGCAGGGAGATTGCTCAAATGAAGGAGCCCATTTTGAAACATGCACACAAAGAACAGTCCTATCATATATTTTAACAAGAAATTCAGAAATCTTTCACCATATTTCTTTGCTAAAATATACAAGGAGAAACAGTTATACAACTTGAACATAGTCAAGGAAATAGATTGCTTTCAAGTTGTGTTGAGGATCACAAGAGAACTCGTTGTTACCGCTGTCAATTGGACATGCTTGTTATGTGTTCTATTAACTTTGATTCAATAAGGCCACTGCAAGCTATGTTAAGAATGCATATTATTCCTTATATCATCTACATCATTTCAAAGTGTATCTGTTTCAGGTTGAAGTTGTGTGCTTAACGATGTTAACATGGAATCCCAAGCACAGTGCAAGGCCATACAGTGAGATCAATCAGTTCTTTTACACATCAATCAAGATTTTGTGGTCTTCACAACATATTATAAATCGTTTTGATCAAAAATTTGTTCAATGTAATCCTAGGGAAAAACCAGTCATACCAACATTTTAAAGAAGATCCAAGCACCGATTTCTGTGGCCAATGATATTGTGGTCAAGAAGCTGTCCTATAGTGAAATGATGGGCAAGAATTTCTGGCCCATGAGGATTTCAATTGATAGATAAATTAAAAAATATGCGACCTATAACCGTGTAACTCGTAATAATAGCAGAATAAATATCTATTTAAAATATAAAAAATATAATAGTCAGCGAACTCGGCGGTGATATGATTCAATTGGATGTGGTATATTGATTAAATAACGTATGAAAGCTTCCAAAATGACTAACAATCAAACTATTCCTTGGCGTCGGGACTTTGGATATGTTACAGCAGCACCAGTTTCCACAATGCCTGCAGACGGTTCAGTCAATTTTGACTGCACAGTGGGTTTGGTAAAAAGAAAATCAAACCAAAAACTAATAGGAGCACTTTTAAAAAACCCGCACTTTTCGCTGCCGCGAGACAAGTTTTGATACCTATTAGCATAGACTATCACTATGTTGAAAAAGAGAAATGTCGAAGTCCATTAATCGATAGCCAACATGACAAGATTATCTTCACTCTCAGTCAACGCGCCTATCTGCAAGCAATCTTAGGTTTTTACCAACGGAAGGATACATTTTAAATGAGTTTCCGAGGTTGAATTTTTAGACTGCTGCGTGCTCTAATCTGCTTGGTTTCTGAATCTTGACAAGGTTTTCGAAGAGTACTCTCTCCCAAATTAACAACACATACTAAATTAAGCACTAGTTGTAGGGTAACGGGTTATTCCAAATTTCTAGGCAGTCAATGTGCAAACAGTTCACGGACCGAATTAGACATCCAAATCAACAAATGAAAATTTTCATATAGAGTATCAGCATGAGAGAACATATTTTAACGCTGTAGCTTGTAACGCTGATAATGAGAGAATAACTAACCTGTAACTCTCAACGCTATAGCCGTAGGCTGTAGCCTCTCTTCATGAGTCGTCGCTCGACCGTCGATTGCAGCGATCAACACGTTACACGACCACAGGCACAAACAAACGCTCAAACACGACCGGATAAAGCACAAATTTGCTTTGTAAAAG
The DNA here is from genome assembly GCA_034641835.2 of Pinus albicaulis. Classification (NCBI taxonomy): domain Eukaryota; kingdom Viridiplantae; phylum Streptophyta; class Pinopsida; order Pinales; family Pinaceae; genus Pinus; species Pinus albicaulis. The sequence continues at coordinate 1,248,130,374 of CM076578.1, read as the reverse complement.
CAATCACGCACTAACCATTAAATAATTAATCGAACATCATGATTCATCGCACCATGGCGGGAACTTGGAAGGGAAAATTGTGGCGAGAAGAGAAAACCTGCCCACTGTTTTTAAAACCACTAAGATCAAATCCGCCGGAAAAAAAACCCTAAATTCATTAAAAATCGAACCTAAACGAATTTTTTCCATTAAATTCGCCTTCAGGTTCGAATTCAGCTTTCAGGTTCGGCGTTCATGTTCGCCTTTAGGTTCGGCTTTCAGGTTCGCCGAAACTAAACGAATTTGAAATTTTTTTTGAGGTTCGCCGAATTTCGAACCTCAAGGTTCAAATTCGTCGAACCCTGTGACATAGGTCTGCAAAGGTCTTAAGGTCTCACCTGACCTTGAAGGGTTGGTTATTCTAACCCAGTAATACTTATGTGGAACCAATGAACATCAGAATGCCATTCAATTTTTAGTTTTGAGCTAGTCCGAGCCAGGCCTCAAAGGCCAACTCACTTTTTAATTGGCCACATTCTCTCAGTGGATTGGCAGGTCTGAGTGGGTCATTTGTCCTAGTAACATGGCATTCTTTAATTAGCCTCCTTGCTATCAGGACCCCCTGTGCTAATCAACTGAAAGTCCATCCATCACATAACAAAAGGTTGAGCATATTTTGTTTTCCAAATATGAAAACAATGTAATGAGAACATCTTCAGAGACCATTCTGCAACTTCCCAAGCCAACATGGGTAATTAATAAAAGTGGACTACGTTTGAACCCTCGTCTTTCTCAACTTAAAATGTGAAATAAAGTCCAAGAAACTATCAAATCCTTGTTGCCTAATTTTGGGAGGCCATATCTATTATAGTAAGGACTCCAAAGGAACAATAAAGAGAAGCATTCTGAAAACTTCTAATATGCATAACTCTCTTGGACATAGTTCTGTCTTCACATTGGGCTTAAATTCACTATTCTCAGACCTTAAAATGACAAGTTATATTCCAGAGAGTCCAAGTACCTTCTCATCATTGATGAGGTTGCTGATATAATCTAGCAGTGGCTTAGCATAGTGTGCAATTGAATTGACTTGATCTGTAGAGGCTGCCCTGTTTATCCCATTAGAAGTGAGATCCAGGGCGACCACTTTGTAACCCCTCTGCTTAAGCAGAGTTACAACCTTTATACCAACACCATGCTCCATGGCCAAATCCATGAATCAACACAAAATGATATTGTCTTCCTTCTCCCTCCTGATTCAAATAAAGACAAACCTCAGATCAGCTCATCCTGGGGTTGCATTATTCAATCCTGAAAGTTGGAAACAGAAATAAAACAGACAGAAGAGGTTGCTAAAGTTTTAGGATTTGATTACCTTCACATGAATAGAAATAAGGAGCAGTATGACACCAAGGCACCAAACAGTCCTGCTCCATTGCAGCACCATCATAACAGTGGAGCAGAACAGAGACTTCAGTGTCTAACTTGTTCAGAGGCAAACATCTAAGAATTTGATTGGCATTATCTACAAGGAAGCATTAGATCCCTTTTGATATATCTGGTCAAGGAGATGAGGGCCAGGAACTCTTTTCCCTAAGTATGTAAAATAATTAGTCACGTGGATGATGGATGTGAGTATTGCAGAAAATCATTAAAGGATGAGATCGATGTCTTTAAGGCTTCCCACCTATTTCAATTCCTCAGATGTTCATTATTGGGGAGAATAGATGCTTTTGAGATTTTTTGGCAAAAGAATTTTCAAGATTCACCACGTTTCTTGTGGGGCTTCTTCAATGGGTTGTTATTCACCAACAACAGGATTGATTCTTTTTGCGATCACGTCTTCAACTTTTCATACTAATAATGAAGATATAATGGAATTTCAGAGGAGATTGTCAACATATGCATATGCATGCATCATCTTTTGAAGGACGGTGGCTATAATAAAGACCAAACACAGGGTTATTCCTTTCACTAACATAGGGTTTCTTAAATATGAGGACAATCTTTAGATTGTCCATCAATACCTTCCAGAAATAAATTGTGAATAACGTGGCCAAATTCAGTATTAAGATAAATTTAAGATTGAAATAAATTTAATAGAAAAGAATGCTTGATAAGCTACATAGCAATTTACAGCCATCTCCAAATACTAACATGACTGAACTAAAACATTCGAAATAATATAGCTAATCTTAAGCTAAGTAAAACCACACAGCTAGTCCTAAAACCGATAGTATCTTTTACTTGAACAAACTCTACCAAGATATCATTTATGTCAAGAACGTTGAGAATGTGATACAATCGTAGTGGTCTCAGTCTACCATAACCCAATCGTAGTGGTCTCAGTCTACCATAACCCAAATTAACACTAAGCTGAAAATTTATCTGATTAATAAACATTAAAAGTTTTCATAGACCGATTTCAACCATGTCTACTTTGAGGGTCGAGTGAGTGTCCCCACCAGGTTCGATTACATTATAGACAACTCATTAGTCATAGATATAAATTTTGATACCTGTGAGAATATACCTGATCCAGGAGGATCTCCACCAACAAAGAAGTTTACTTATGCACCATGAAGACACTTTATGATGGGTGACAAAGTAATGAGTGAATTAATTCATTATTTCATTTAAAAATTATGAAGTGGATAATGTTCTAAGTGAGTGGAAAATGACTCACCAAAATATTCACTTATTATTCCATTTCAGAAATTAGTTTTATGTGAGAATTGACCTCACAACTAATTTGCTATTTCTCATTAAGAGGTTGAGCTTTCTTGGCATGGTTAAGATCCTTGAAGTTGGGTTTGCCATTTTTGCCTTGAGTAAGTTTTAAAGTCCTAGAATCATGGAGTTTTCCTTAAAATGTCTTGAGATCCTACTATTGTGGATTGGGGAGTTATGGGGAAAAACTATATAAACTCATGATGTGAGCCTTTGAAAAGGGAGAGGAAAAAGGATAGGAAACTTAGCCTTTGAAAGCCATAGTGCTTGGCTAATGCTCAGCCATGGAACTGGAATGTATGAAAGCTTAATTTTAAGATGAAATATAAAGGATCTGCCTTCCAATTGAAGCAGGTCCGGAGATGTAACCCCAGTGAGTTGGAGGGGTGAACTCCGTTACCAATTTGGTTGTCTTTCGCTTATGTGTTATGTTCTTCCTGATTATGTTTAATTCATGTTAATATGTGTATGCGAACTAACATGCTCATTTAAACCTGTATAAGCCATAGTCGTTTTAAAGGATCTTAGTACCGTACGCGTGATGGTTGGGTAGTACTTGACCCGCGATCGGATCAAGTGGTATCGGAGCAGGTGACTGCTTTGCAGGATGGGCAAAGGAACGAAGCACGCTGAAATACTGCAAGAGTTGCAAGAGATAAACGAAAGCCTTCAAGCCGAAAATGCAGAATTGCGAAGATTATTTCTCGATAAGCAAGAGCTTCAAGAGATGCTACGAGCTAAAGAGGAGATATTGTCTAAATTGCACAAGGTTGAGACGACGGAGGTTGCATGTCAAACCGAGGTATATGATGTCTCTTCAATTTCTATTCTCTCTCAATATGAAACTAATGTTGGCATGAAAATCCTCACGAAGATGGGGTATAGCGGAGGTGGACTTGGCATAAATGGCCAAGGAATCACCCAACCATTGGAGGTTGTACCAAGACAACCATTTGCAGGTTTGGGTTATCGACAGGAAGAAGAAGAATGCTCGAAGGTAGCTGAAACAAAATTCATCCCTTCATCACCTGATTCCAAGAAAGGAATCAAGCCACCTAGTTTTCATCAATTTAAGGACAAGCCAAGAAGGTATGACAATCATTCAGATTCTACTTTTGCACATAAGAGAAGTGATTTCTTTCATAGATCTGCTAACTATGGTGTAGTTAAGCATCATACAAGGAAAGAGTGGGTTAAGAAGACAAATTTGCCCACAAGAAGGGAGACCAAGAAGAATGAGAACGTTCTAAATCCTCCTATCATGAAGACACGGTGGAACGGGAAACGGTCTAATTTCTGCAATTTCTGCAAAATCAGTGGCCATTGGGAGAAGAAGTGCTGGAAGTTGCACCCCGAAATTCGCCAAGAGTCAAGCAAACATATGGCGAAAGAGCTCGTGAAGAAAGCTCCATTCACCATTCAAAAAACACGCTTACAAGAAAGAAAAGCTTGGTTCGAGTTTGGTAAGCATTTCATGATGTTTCTGCAAGTTATATTTCTGATCTTTTGCAAAATTTCGAGTTTTATGGGGGCAGGTATTCGTCTTTTGATGGAAAATTCTCAAAATTCTTCTAACTCGGAATCAACAAATAATGGAACCATCGCAAAGAGGTCGACAAGAGGAATCCAACGACGCTGGAATCACGTCAAACGGCCTCCAGATGGAAAAGTTATTGCGACCTGAAGTCTTTTTAAAAAAAAAGGGCGCTGCTGATCGACCTCTAGCTGAATCGGTCAGTAACTTGGGGAATAACCTGTTGTCTAGTGCACTTCGTAAGCCATTGAAGATCAGTTCCATCAAGTGCTTTAAAACAAAAGCAATTTTGTGTCTATGAAATTGTCAACAACAACAACCAAAAGCTGCAATTACCGGCTTTTGATGCTCTTAATGGTAGCAAAGATGGGGGTTGTAGATCGTAGTCTCTCCACGAGAGAGCTTCAGAACCTGTGCGAGGAACATGGAATACCTGCAACTAAAACAAATGCTTACAGCAGATGCTCTTAGATTCACTCTCTAATGTCTTTTGTGCCCACGCATCAAAATGTGTCGATTTGGTCCACGCTTTTACAGCTAGATCCTCGACATCTGCCACCATTGTGGCTGTAGTTTCAAGAGCTGCGATTGCCAGTGGAGGAGAACCAAGTTCTTTTGGTATATGTACATAGGTACAACAGTTGCACAGGCTCTAAAAACTGTCCTCAGGCATTTTGCTTTCTTCTGAAGAATCTATCGCTGTACATGATCGCCGTTCAGTAAAACAGAAATGGGGAGCGGACATTTTCCACGTGAAGATTATGGTCATCAGCATAGTCAGGGAAGGCAATTCAGTTCCCACGATAAGTTTGGGCCGGTGGGGAATTCATGGATTGGTTTTCCGTGATAGAAGTAAATTGCCGGATTTTGTGCCACAAAATCGGCATTCTGGATAATGAAAAGAAATGTGATCTCAGTATTTACGATGACTCCCTGGCAGAATGGATCTCAGAATTCGGTGAGAGTGGTGTAAGCCGATTTTGTTAGTTTTCCTCCCATGATCGGCGCGTAGATTGGTTACAAAACTTCGACGAGGTTGTTGGGATCTCCTGCAGATTTTTGGGGGACATCTATTGGGAGACAGTTTCTTGACTCCATCTTGGGGGTAGCTCTTTCGTCGTGTTAGCAGGAGCTATGGCCACGACATCAAAGTTACGTCTGCATCTACAGAAGAGATAAATGGAGAGGGTCCACCCAAAGTGATAACCGTTGCCAAGACAAGAATTGCAGATTTCCGGCGTATACAACATGCTGTAGACTCTATTCCCGACGACAATCCATGGAGAGTTGGCATACAGATTTACAGAGAGAAAGTCTTCGAGACCAAACCACGCATCGCTTTTCAGGGACAAGGTAAACGTACAACCATTTTAACATGGGCTGATACTGCGTACACGCTGGATAATACTGGAAGACCCATTGGCACTTACAAGAGTGCATCTGTTGCTGTAGAGTCGGATTTTTTTGTTGCTGTAAATATCTCATTCCAGAACGATGCGTATTTTCCCAATTCGGTCAACAAATACAGACAAGCTGTAGCCCTGAGGATTTCAGGAGAAATGGCTTCGTTCTACAGCTGCGGGTTTTTTTTGGTCACCCGCGACGGAAAAAAACACTGCATATTATGGTATTCCAGTGGAGCAGTCTTTGGACAGTGAGACAGAGGGCCTATAGCCAATCGCTGGAGCTGGATAGCTTTTACACGCCCAAAGTTGTGGTTCAAGGTCGATCTGGGTGTTTGGGTTCCGATACTGAGTCTGACCTCTCTCTTATACACTCTGCCCCACGTTTTCCATTTTTTGAGATCAAGACAGCTATTGATCGGTCCTCTGAATTGAGTGAGCCTGAGAAGGCCATTGAGACTCAAAGTATAAGGTTATAGTCTTGATATTCTGGTGGCCTTGTATGAGAATGGGCTTGTCATAGATTGCATAAAAGGCGAGAAAAAAGGACGAGTTCTCACCAATGATTTCATTGTAAGGTGTCTGGAAAAAACGTGTACTGTCAGAGATGTATCTGCTAGGAAAATAGTCATGAGAAAAGAGACCTTCAATCTTTGCACAAATTAGTCATGTTTTTCCAGAATGCCTCCACCTTAGAAATTCAAGGAGATTGACTTTCTGGACAAGTTGCGAACAATTTTCGTAGCTGGTCGTTTATTTTGGGCATCAACTCCCTTCTGGAAAGAGAATGAATGTGCAACCCGGGAAGAATGTGTATGTTAAAGGCTTGACACATACAATGCTAGACAAGATGCACTAACTTCATGTCACTTTGACAGAGACCGTCTGACGAGGAGCGCGATAGTACTTGACGAGTGAGGTGTAGGCATGTAATAACTTGGAGGCAACGCAATGGAGAAATTCACAATGGTTTGCTATTGGATGAATTTATGTTCCACGATCCGACTCAAGTTTTGTCTTGTTCAACTGTTGCATGGATTGTGACGGCCGCAACAAGTGTCTTCTGCCTCGACAATCAACCTCGTGTTTTGATCCAAGTATTTGAAGGAAGTCTCATGTCTCACACTAGAAGCTTGGCATGTATGTGTGAGAGTTGTTACACGGGGGGACCTTTGGGGAACAGTGAATTGTCAGTGTGCAAATGGATGTATCTTACGTGGCCTCCCTCCTTACGGTGGACAGACATAAATGGGTAATTAAAAGTGGCATTTTATTTTATTTCCTTACCCATAGTTCGTTGATGCACTTTTTGTTTAATGGGGGATCTAAATCATTATCACATTCCAAGTGAATATGATATTTGGCATATATTTTGTAAAAGGGTGGAATTTTCATTTTTTTCACCATTAGTGCTTCTTGTTATGCACCCATTATGCACTCATTATGGAGAGGGGATCTAAAACTTTAAAATTTTTTCCTTTGAGCACATATTGGCCACATTTAATTACTTATAGTTGCCATCATATTTTGGCATCAGAAATTTGGCATGTAAGTTGTCAAATGCCATGTAATAGGCCATAGTTGCCATCATGTAATAGGCCATAGTTGCCATCATGAAATTCATGATGTAAAGTTGATTATGAAGCATTGTAAAAGGCTTGTTTCAGCCACTCTTATGTGAGGGAGAGTGTGAGGCGTATTTTTACGCATTAAGCCTTGTTGGCTTCTTTGTAATCAGGTTGAATGAGGAAATTTGCCTAAGCCATTTTGGCATGTAAACTTGACCAATGAACCCTTGGCAAGTGTTGTAAACAGGTATGATCAGCTACAGGTTGCAGCTTTATGCAGATGTGGACTTTTGCATTCCGATTCTGAAGGACTAAGGTGAGGGGATCTTGCAGGAATGTTCCTTTTTCAGACATTTGTGTTGCAGCTTTATGCAGATGTGGACTTTTGCATTCCGATTCTGAAGGACTAAGGTGAAGGGATCTTGAAGGAATGTTCCTTTTTCAGACATTTGTGTTGCAGCTTTATGCAGATGTGGGCTTTTGCATTCCGATTCTGAAGGACTGAGGTGAAGGAATCTTGCAGGAATGTGCCTTTTCAGGCATTTGTGTTGCAACAGTTGCAGGTGTTGGCATTATCTTCCGATTCCGAAGAACAGTAGGTGAAGGAGTCATGATGGAATTTGCCTTTCAGAGACATTTGCATACAGTTGAGTTGATTGAAGTTGATACTTTTGGAGACCAAAAGTTTTCTTTTCGGGGAGGTTTGATCCAGGAGGATCTCCACCAACAAAGAAGTTTACTTATGCACCATGAAGACACTTTATGATGGGTGACAAAGTAATGAGTGAATTAATTCATTATTTCATTTAAAAAATTATGAAGTGGATAATGTTCTAAGTGAGTGGAAAATGACTCACCAAAATATTCACTTATTATTCCATTTGAGAAATTAGTTTTATGTGAGAATTGACCTCACAACTAATTTGCTATTTCTCATTAAGAGGTTGAGCTTTCTTGGCATGGATAAGATCCTTGAAGTTGGGTTTTCCATTTTTGCCTTGAGTAAGTTTTGAAGTCCTAGAATCATGGAGTTTGTCTTTCCTTAAAATGTCTTGAGATCCTACTATTGTGGATTGGGGAGTTATGGGGAAAAACTATATAAACTCATGATGTGAGCCTTATGTAAGAGAGGAGAAAGGATAGGAAACTTAGCCTTTGAAAGCCATAGTGCTTGGCTAATGCTCAGCCATGGAACTGGAATGTATGAAAGCTTAATTTGAAGATGAAATATAAAGGATCTGCCTTCCAATTGAAGCAGGTTCGGAGGTGTAACCCCAGTGAGTTGGAGGGGTGAACTCCGTTATCAATTTGGTTGTCTTTCGCTTATGTGTTATGTGCTTCCTGATTATGTTTAATTCATGTTAATATGTGTATGCTCTAACATGCTCATTTGAACCTGTATAAGCCATAGTCGTTTTAAAAGATCTTAGTACCGTACACGTGATGGTTGGGTAGTACTCGACCCGTGATCGGATCAATACCCAATCAATGATGCGTACAGGGCAGTTGGTATGGCACTAAAAATCTTTAGGAAAGTAGTCTGTCACACAACAACAATATGAAGGAGCCAAAATAAAGAGCAATATCATTATAACTTAGTACAACATCACTTGAATCATCGCACACAATTATAACAAGCAGCCAAGATAAAAGAGCAATGTCTCGAATTCCACGGAGTTAAGCATTGACTCTTTGGTCCTAGTATATATTCATATAAGTGTAATGTATTAAACATGGGGCCAATATCATTTTCTTCAAACATATCTTTGAAATAATCATATCACCTATCTAATCCAAAGCTATGTCACAGGGTTCGGCGAATTTGAACCTTGAGGTTCGAAATTCGGCGAACCTCAAAAAAAAATTTCAAATTCGTTTAGGTTCGGCGAACCTGAAAGCCGAACCTAAAGGCGAACATGAATGCCGAACCTGAAAGCCGAATTCGAACCTGAAGGCGAATTTAATGGAAAAAATTCGTTTAGGTTGGATTTTTAATGAATTTAGGGTTTTTTTTTTCTTCGGCGGATTTGATCTTAGTGGTTTTAAAAACAGTGGGCAGGTTTTCTCCTCCCACCACGATTTTCCCTTCCAAGTTCCCGCCATGGTGTGATGAATCATGATGTTCGATTAATTATTTAATGGTTAGTGCGTTATTGCTTTTACAAAGCAAATTCGTGCTTTATCCGGTCGTGTTTGAGCGTTTGTTTGTGCCTGTGGTCGTGTAACATGTTGATTTTCCGTGGTGTTCAGTGTTCACTGTTCGCTGCAATCGACGGTTGAGCGACGACTCACGAAGAGAGGCTACAGCCTGCGGCTACAACGTTGAGAGTTACAGGTTAGTTATTCTCTCATTATCAGCGTTATGAGCTACAACGTTAAAACATGTTCTCTCATGCTGATACTCTATATGAAAATTTTCATTTGTTGATTTGGATGTCTAATTCGGTCCGTGAACTGTTTGCACATTGACTGCCTAGAAATTTGGAATAACCCGTTGTTTGGTCAATTTAGTGTGTCCTAAATTGCTACATTAATTTGTCAATCCGGGATTCGTAAGCTGACGAAGTGTGGTGCACTATATGTGCAAGATAACCTATCTCTTACTTTTTGTCGTTTTTGGTTTTTTTGAAATTCTAAAAGACAAGTATGGATATAAATGTTCAAGGAAATGATGTCCTTTATAATGATTTCCCAAACTTCAAACTTTAAAAAGGATTTTAAAACATTCAATGACAAAATTAATTCCTAAAATAAAATGAAATTGCGTCACTATTCTAATCAAACAAACAGTGAACTATTGATCATGAAACTCATTATCCTTGCTGCTGTCTAAATACAAAATAAACTATGCTCAAAGAAATCCAAGAATTGCAAGCAAAACAAAGCTAAAATCAAATTACATCAACTCATATTCTGATCCCTCACCATTAGTCTCACTATGGCTTTCGGAGGTAATCATAAACAACTTGAGCAATCTGATATCTAATTTGCAGAATAATAAACTAATATCAAATTACACACTCATACTTCAATCCCTCACCATTAGTCTCGCTATGGCTTTCGGAGGTAACTGTTAATGACATGAGAAATTTAATATCTAACTTGCAGAAAAGTAAACTAATATCAAACTACGCACTCATACTTCAATCCCTCACCATTAGTCTCGCTATGGCTTTCGGAGGTAACTGATAATGACATGAGCAATTTAATATCTAACTTGCAGAAAAATAAACTAATATCAAACTACACACTCATACTTCAATCCCTCACCATTAGTCTCGTTATGGCTTTCGGAGGTAACTGATAATGACATGAGCAATTTAATATCTAACTTGCAGAAAAATAAACTAATATCAAACTACACACTCATACTTCAATCCCTCACCATTAGTCTCGCTATGGCTTTCGGAGGTAACTGATAATGACATGAGTAATTTAATATCTAATCTAACTAATAAAGCAAATGTGCAAGACTGAAATAAACAAAACAGTGCTGGAATTAAAAAAACAAAGAAAAATAAGTTAGCAGAAGGACAAGATGGATTCCATGTCATTAGTCATTGTAAAATTATATGCAAATGCCTGGGCTGCCTATTGTAATCTGGAACAAAGACACTGATTAGTTAACAACAGTATAAAACATGAAAATTATGGACAGAAATGAAATGTTAATACCATAAGAAATGTAATATGTACATGTGAATAACTATGGCATCATAAATGTAAGGAAATAGAGCATGAAACTATACAATAATAAACAAAAACTCAGCGTGTGCAGGGGCCCTCTGCACAAACCTCGGGCAACAGCGATCAACCTCGAATTATGCTTATGAACAGATTCTTCTCATATATTCAAAATGTAGTCATAACAAGGAAATAATGTCATGGCACAGTGGGAAAATTACATTACAGAAGTCATCCTCGAAGCTAACTACTATGCGTATGAGAACGCATTATTTATAACATAGGATGACATAACTACTTCCATACACTCTGCGCTGATAGAAGACACGTAAACAACCACGTCCAGAAATCTAGCATTATGGTTGTCGTGAAGATTAAATCTATGAAAGGTGGCTATTGGATTCTGCTTATGGAGCCGTTTACAGATGTTGATATGTCCCCTGAGATTTAGGAACGGCCACGCAAGTCTTCACGTGGTGAGAAACAGAGTTTTGTCACCGTAGGACTCTTAGGTTGACCACCGCTTGGCTATCTTTGACCACGGCCCTCTTTGATGAATTCGAATGAGCCAATAGGACTCGGTCCATGTCCATGTCATTTCCAACTTGCCCATGTGGCCTGATTTGCCTAAAGACACCTGCAATATAGAATTTAACAAAATGGTTGCGGAAAGTTGCAGCAGTTGCGGAAAGTGACAAGATTCTGTAGCTCAATGAGAAAAAATCTATTTCAAACAACAGACACAAAACATAGTTAAAAACCATTTTAAATGCTCTTTTATGATTAATATGCAATGATGTTGATAACTTAAGAGGTCCAGGTAAATGGAAAAAGTCTAGAAAGGTGTATAGGAAAGATGCAAGTTTGGGACTCAACATACCCCCACTGTGAAGGTGTTGCATGTCCCCATGCAACCAAAATTTTGATCATCCTCCTTCAATTCATATGCTCTGATACCTCTGCCAGTACATCCAATCCTCTTCTCCTCTTTCTTGGTGCTGCTAACACTTTGGGCTTCTTCACCAAGCATCTGAATTTGAGATTAATCAGTGCTCTACTTATTTTCTTGCATTTCTTCTTCAATTTTCTGTTCTTTTTGTGCCATAATCCCAGATGTATCATAGTGTTATCATGAATGATCTTGTCCAATCTGCTTTGCTCCCTTAATGCTTCATTTTCATTTTTAATATGTCTGTTTAAAACCTCCAACTCGAAGATTTCTTGTTTCAACGATTGGACTAGAGCTTCTTGAACTGTGTGAGGCTGAGTGGATGAAGTGCTGGGGCCCGTGGCTGTCCTTTCTAAAGACTCTATGTAATCATACACCTCTTGCTGCTTTGGATCTATCTCAGGTGTCGTTTTCCTTGGGATGTCTCCAAAATCTTGTGGAGGAGAATTGACTTCAAAATCTGGCCAAAAAGGACTCATGTCAACATCTTGAGGACTAGTTTCGATGTTTGGCTGAGAATGAGGTGGACTTGGACTACGGTCAGCTGGAACTTGTTCAGGTGTTCCTTCTCCCAAATCAATAAAATGGGGTTCTTTTGTTTGTGTCTTCCTCCACTTTCCTTTAAGCCTATTGCTCCTTCTTACATACTGTGGACTACTATCTTTTCCTTTATGTTTTTCTTTTCCTTTCTTCTTGGCCATAGCTGACTGCTCCTGAAGATGAACTAGTCTCTCAGAAAATACTTGATGGTCTTATTCTAAGGAAGGGGTTTGATGCACAGCCTCAGTGCTTCTTTCCTCTTTTGGTTTTGTTGGCTTTTTACCCACAGTCTCTTCCTTCCTCCTTTTAGACAGTCTTTCTTCCCTACTAGTTCTTTCAACTGTGTTAGTAGGAGTGCTTTGAGTTTCATCACTTGTTCTTTTTCTTCTACTTCTTTTTGATGTACCGCCTTCAGGGGTTTCTTGGGGTTCTTCAAAGAAATTTCTAATTAAAAACTTCTCCCAGGTGTCCTTTTTCTCCTTTAATTGATTTTATATCAAAATTTTCACAAGTCCATGGTGATACAAATGTGGTTCTACGTCCCCCAGATGCTTTTGGACGGTTACAGACATCTTTTTCAAACTGTTTAATAGAAAATACGGCATATTGAGGGTTTGGTTGTCTAGAAAATTCATCAACAATCGGGTATGATACATGTACATTGACCCAAAACGTCCCTCACAGGTGATAAACTTTTGAATAACCAATAATAAAATGGCCCACTCTTCTTTTAAAGCATGAACAATAATTCCCTTTTTGAAAATGGTGATGTCCATACCTGGGTTACGTAGGATCACTCTCTAGACTTCCTCACCAATGCTCTTGTTCTTGAACCATCGTTCACCTTCTTGAGGGAGTTCTGTAGCAGCTGCTATGGATGCCTTAGTCACTGTAAATTTGAGGTCCCCAATTTCTACCTCCAGACCGTTGAAAGACCTCGCAAAAGCTTTTGTTATCTCCTTATTGTAGCCTTTAAATTTCTGAATAAACCGAAGCCATTTTGCCTTCTTCAATATGTCTTTGACTTGCGGGTATCCTTCCATAAATTTGGGTCCCTCTGGTTCTGCCCTCAACAACTTACCCATCCTTCCTTTTATTTTTAAAAACTCGTCTGCGTGAGGAGGGTTTAGCAGAGGTAGGACGGCTGAATTAGTGGAAATGAACAGGGTTTATGAAGATGATCAGTGACTGTAAGCGGATATCAGAGAATAGGTACACGGAATGAAGCGGAACAGAGAATGAAATGGGGTGAATGCTTGTGTGAGCATGGTGGAAATGCAGCCGTGAGTTCAATAAAACAGTAGGGAGAGTAAAGTGCATCCAGAAATATTTAAATTGGGTGGCTGGAGAATAGACGCAAACGTGTTTATGAAACAGCTACGGATTTTATGCGGCTGGGAGAAGCCGTAGTCAAATCAACCACGTTCCATGATTACAGGTGGAGTATCAAAGTATAGCCGAACATGAGTGAAGACCGGAGGTTTGATTATGAGGCCATTTAAACATGAATGCAAGGATTGTGGGGGAATCGTATAGAGATCGTGGAACGGTTATGAAATCATCAACACAATCATTGCATATAATGGAGCTATGGTTTATAACTATGTAAAAATGTGCTTGAATGCCATTTGAAATAAATTTCTACTCATACCTTGGAATTCTTGCCATCTTTCATTAGTCTTCAATCAGTTGCTCCTCATTGATGCTTTTGAATGCCCCGTGTCTTCATAATATGTTCTCATACCTGCATTTGATTTCATGACTGTTGAACTAGCATTTAACTGATTTTTTTTTTTTGAAAAACAGAGTAGTGGCTGCAGAAACTGCTTCTGGCTGCGGAAACTGGTATCAGCTGCGGAAACTAACACAACAATTATTTGGGTGAATGGAGATGGATAGATGATAAGTGACTGAATGAAAATGGTCATGAAAGAAAATTTTATTGGTGAAATGAAATGGAATAGATGAAAATGAAGTGAAATGAAATGAAGTGGAGTGGAATGAAGTGGAATGAAATGGAGTGGGTTGTCATAAAACTTGTGAAATGAGAGAGAGAGGGAAAATATAGGGTGTCAGGTGTTCCTGATTTTCACCCTACATTTTCTGTATAAGACTGCCAATCAGTGATTGGTTTTCAGGCTTATACAATTTTTTTTTATTTTTTTTTTATTTTATTTTTTTTTTATGAACAGAAAAGAACAAGGGCTAGGCTGGTGGAGAAGAAGGATTCTTCTTCACCAGCCTTATTGCAAAATTATCTTGAAACATTTTGACAAATTCCTCTTTTGAGAGTGGCTTATGATAGATCTTTAATCTATGGCCATTCACAATAAGAGGAGTTTGAAATTCATCAATGGTCTTGATTCTTACCACTCCATTGCTAAAGATCTTGTCAATCTCATATGGCCCAAGCCAATGAGTCTGAAATTTTCCTTTAAAATCTTTAAACTTGGAGTCAAATAGTAATGCCCAATATCCTTCTTGAAACTTCTTCTCTTTGATATATTTGTCATGCCATTTAGCTCTTTGATATTGAACTAGATCAGTTCTTAGAATTGCCTCTTGTCTGATCTCATCTAGCTCATTCAACTGATCCATTCTATGCTTTTGGGCTTCTGATAGATCCATCCCCAATTGAACTGCCATCTTGAAGGTTTTGACTTGGAACTCAATGGGGAGCAGGACTTATTTCCCATAAACAAGTTCATAGGGAGAATGTCCCGTTGTATTCCTCCATGTAGTTCTGTAGGCCCACAAGGCTTTAGGAAGCCTTTCTGCCCAATCTCTTCTGTGTAGATGAACAGTTTTGGTGATGATACTTTCGAGAACTTTGTTGGTAGACTCCACTTGACCATTC